>CM075877.1:28003838-28322946 GCA_038021265.1 Cyprinella venusta
TTAAGTTTTTATTTTTTCTTACTAAGCAAAAATGTTTGCCAATGGAGTAAAAGATAAATAAACTTAATGTGCTAATTTATTGAGTCAGACATATTCTTTAAGGCAAGTCTTACACTTTTTATAACTTGAGCAATAAAAATAAGTAATAAGAAATGTCTTTTTGCTGATTAAATCTGAACTCGCACGATGTATATGCCTTTCTTTCTTCAGAAAGAACTTGTATAAGTGGAGGAAACGTTTCTTCTCACAATGTTCTTAGTGTCACATCTGCTTTGCCGTTTAATATTTTAGCTTTATATGTTTGGTTGGCTTGATATATTTGAATTTGATATAGCTTACTGAGCGGATTCGGTTTTATATGTGCCGCTTAAATTTAATTGATAAAGTTAATACATTGCACTCCAGAAATGATGGCCCACCCTGTGTTTTAGCTGGCTGGTCTTGGCTCTATTGACCCAATGCCACTTTTATTTCCTGCCATTAGTGAGGGCTTGACTGAGCGTCAGAGGAGCCGGTGCAGAGACAGAGTGTGATATATTAGCCTGTGCCCAGCTAAGTCAGTGGCCAAATTAGAAGCCTGACTGCAGGTTAAGTGAAATTTATGTTCCCTTGTGTAGCCGGGACCAAATTTGGAAGCAGAGGCGGAGTGTAAAAGGAATGGGGTTGGGTTCGGCAGTCCTGATGGTGTAGCGTTTGGGATTTCACAATGAATCCTGTTTTATTTGTCACAGGGAGTATGTGTGTGTAATCCCGACTGTACCCATTATCACAATGCCATTATTGCAACAGCAGCAGTAAATTACACCCAACTGGAATGCTTATAATAGGAAACATTTCACTTGCAGTGTAAATGTGTTTGTGTTCGAAGTGTTTTATCTTTATTTAAAATAAATGTAAGAACGGATCAGACGGAGATGATCCGACTAAGACGCAGAACTCCACGGAGAGCCCAAATCAGCAACCCAGAACCATAAATAAGAGACCCGTCCAGTCTGAGCTATAACTAACTCCTCCACAGCTTCAAAACAAAGAGCGCTTGTAAGAGATTAACTTGAGAACAAAACACTTAGGATGTCAATATTTGGCAGTTTTTAAAAGGACTGATTGGTTCAGAGGGATTATAGAGAGCCAAAACAGACCTTCTTCCTGAAGACCTCTGTCTGACCTCTCTCTTGAAATCCTCTTTATAACCACTGCATTTCCATATCTGAATGCTTCAGATCATTCCAAAACAATGCTAGACGGACTTCAAACATCATTTCATCACATATAGTTCTACATAATGTCTGCAACCCACACGTTTGACTATCAGTGAATCACTCATTGTTGTCCTTTTTTATTAATTATGTATTAGTTAATGTAAGCATGGAGTGTTTGATATCAGCGTGAATGATTTTTAATTTCTTGAGTTATGGTATGAATCAAATCCATGTAAAATCTTATAACATGCATGTCTAAATCGTACCCTGCTAGAGCGGGAAATTTAAGAGACCATGTGGCTAATCAGATAACATGTAATTTATGTGAGAGGAGGAGAGACAGTCACGCCCCCTGAACCAAAAACCACACCCTATTGGTCAGAACTCCTCCAAAGGGTTATAGACAAGCAAACACATTAGATGAGATGGACAAGATGAGATCCGATCCGATGAAAATGGGTTAAGGATGGTTATAAAGGAGTAGTTCACTTTTAAAATAACTTTTGCTGATAATTTACTCACCCCCATGTCATCCAAGATCAAGATTAGTGAGATTAGCAGAAGTTTAAAAGTGAACTACTCCTTTAAGGAGTCATAGGGTTAACACCATGAAGAAAAAAGCCAACTGCCTCACTTATTTTTCTTTTCTCTTTATTTAGTTCTTTTCATTTCCATTGCAAGTCTTTTCTAAGTTTTTCCTGTCCACGACTCTAGTCTTTGCCCGTCAAACTGCAGGGACTCCGCTTCCAATTATCCGCCAACACACCAGAATGTGATTGGCTTCCCAAGATGTCACTCCAGAAAAGGCCTCCATCACTCAACGATCTTGGGAAATCCCATTTCAGCAAAAGACAATAACAAAAGTAATGAATAACCCAAAATCATCCTAGCAGAACTGGTGCATTGGTTTAAATTTAATAACCACGTTTAAGAAACCGTAAGGGTTAAATAAAGGATTGATGGTTCATTTAGGTTAGGTCTTATAAAGTGCATATTGCTAGAAACTTGGGATGTCATCGTTTCACTCTCTTAAATCTCATTATTTCACCACTTTCGTTCTTTCTGCAGCTCATGTGAATGTGTGGGTGTTAGATATTAGTTGCATGTTAGAATAATGAATAGAGTCGTGTCTGTATTTAAAGAGAAATGTTCTTTGTGTTATGTGCTTATGGATTTAATGTTTTAAACTGCTGATCTTGTTACCGTGCTAATAAAAATAGTGTTTTAGTGTTTGGATATCAATATCTGCTACAGAGTTGATACAGTAGTTACTACCAGTTTAAGTTAACCGAGTGCTGGATGATTCATTGTCCGACTGTACACACATACTACTCGTTATTGCGATAATAGTATATGCAAAAATTACATTTATTTTACGTGCCAAGCATTGGTGTGTTGCGTGCATTAGAACCCGACCGCTAAAGGATTTTGAAGGCCGATACAAATATTTGTTGGTTTTAAAATCCGATATTCCGATATATCGGCCGATATTTTTATTCTTTTCAGAAACGCGCAACAAAACATTAACAGATTGCCCTAACATTAGTTATTTGTAGTTATTCATGAGTTTTAACTAAAATAATATGATAATACATTTAAAATAAAAAAACTTATTTCTTATATTGTCACAACAGAACAGAGGAACATCAAAATATATTAAAGTTCTGATAAATAAAATAATAATGCGTCCCTACATTGCCTTATAAGCTACCTGCAACCTGGATTAGCAGGTTCTACGCTATCTCACGACCAATTCGTATGAATTCATACGAGTGATTAAAAAGTGGCTAATTCGTACTAATTCATACGACCTCACTCGTACGAATTTGTACGATTTGTCCAAACCCACGTGATGGGTAGGTTTAGGGGCGGGGTCAGGGGTAGGTCAATCGTACGAATTCATACGAATTGGCCAATACGTAAAATATGTACGATTTAGCAAAAACGTACAAATTCGTACGAGTGAGGTCGTACGAATTGTTATGATTTAGCCACCTCATACAATTCGTACGAATTCTCATGAGATCGGGTTGGTAATACCTTCATTAAAATCATTAAAATTTAATATAACTTTTCTATTTTAATATATTTTAAAAATCTACGAATTCTCGTGAGATCGGGTTGGCAGGTCGGATGTGGTGCGCGTTATACACGAGTGTTGCCAACAGGGACTGTGTAGAGTGCCCTCTGGTGGACAAACTATACAACTCCAACACTCATGACATGGTTGAAGCATGTTTCGTCCATTTTTATTTTGTTTTTGAAGTATTCATTTATCAGCCATTATAACTGCCGATACCGATAGTTTGGAAAATGGCTAAAATCGGCCGATAATATCAGCCTGCCGATAAATTGGTCTGGCTCTAGCAAGCATGCATATGTTGTTTTCCAAATTCAACCAATAAAATGGGGCCTTATCTTTATACCCGCATCCCCAGCAGGTGCTATTATGCTATTGGCTAGATCGGGCCCAAAGGGGAACCTAATGGCTCAGAGCAGAGAGTGGAAAATAATACTATAATAATGGCGGGAGTAGAGGCAAGTTAGGAAAATGACAACAGCGAAGAACCTGTGCCTAAAAAGAACTGTACATCTGAAATAAGGCAATCTTTTGGCTTCAATAGAGAAGAAGTGTACTGTGTGAGGAGCCGTTCACATATCGCGTCTAAAAACATCTGGAAAGCACGGCCGCACCGCTATCTCCTTTCCACAAGCGCTTGCGTCTGTCGTTGCTATGCAACCATGAACTGCGTTGAGCGCTTTCCATGATGTCGAATAAGTATCAGCAAAGGATTCATTGATTTCTAGCCCTTGTTTTAGCTTGAATTACTTCTAGATATATTTATGGAGATAATAGAGATAAAAACCCACCCTTTTCGGGCCGAGCTTTCGATGTTGTTGCGGAAAGGCCGAAGCTGATCGCTCGTTTTTGTCATGACCTGCGGTGAACAATACCATAATAACCCCACCGCCACCATGGGCAACTCGATCCATCAGCTAACCGCTCACGACGCCATTCACGCTGTCTGCCATCTGCCCTGTACAGTGAAAACCGGGATTCATCCGTGAAGGGAACACCTCGCCAAAGAGCCAAACGGCATGCAATTTGAGCATTTGCCCACTTTAAGTCAGTTACGACGATGAACTGCAGTCAGGTCGAGACCCAGATGAGGACGATGAGCATGCAGATGAGCTTCCCTGAGATGGTATCTGACAGTTTGTGCAGAAATTCTTTGGTTATGCAAACCGATTGTTGCAGCAGCTGTCCGGGTGGCTGGTCTCAGACGATATTAGAGGATGTGGAGGTCCTGGGCTGGTGTGGTTACACGTGGTACTGCCAAATTCTCTATGGCCTATGGTTGAGAAATGAACATCAGCAGCAGCTCTGGTGGTACAGCTTAAGCTTAAATTGCTTCTTTTTAATTCTGATTGAGGTGCGCAGAGGTAAAGTTGGTTGTTTTTTTGAGAAGATAATGTAAAATAATTGGTGCAGATTCACTGTGGCTGCAAGTGATTTTGTTTATGGGCTTCTAACATAAAGTCTCATTAACTTGTCTTCTGATTGGAGAGGTTCTAGCGCGAGTGTGAGCTCTGACCGTTCAGCTAATTACTGACTGCCAGCCTGAGTGCTCTGTTTACTGACAGAAACGGACAGTTCACTCTCGCCGACGACCCGGCTGTGCAATCAAACCCCGCTTTCCTTTAATTACGAATTAATTTCAGCATCGCCGTTTGTATTACCGGCCACGGTTTGCACATTTCTTAGCCTCAAACAGTCAAATAACCCAGGGAAGGAGTTTCACGGACCTTCATGGAATGGTGTCTGATATCATTTTTTGCCATTTTTTCTCTAATGTCCACAAACTGGGCTGCAAAGACAATACTGCGGTCCTTGTAATACATTCTTATCAGATTATAATCGATGTCTGGGATCTTGTTTGTGCTCTCTAACATATTTGAAGTGTTTCATTTGTGTTGAGTTAGCTACTCATAGCTGCAGAATATGCCTTGAACGATCATTAGACCAGCTGAGCTTTGATTTAAAATGCCACATACAGTATTGAGATTAAATGAGGGAAATGTCTCTTTTCATTTAATGCCTAGTTCACACTACATGATTAAAAACGTCGGACTGAACTGTGTGGTTCACACTACATGACTTGCTCTCGGTGAAATCAGGAGTGTTCAAGTTGTTTAGCTGTTCACACCACACAACACAACGTGATTGATCCACAACAGGAGGTAACTCGCTACACGAGTTGACAACGCACTGCATAGAGATACAAACACGATCAGATGATAAGAGCAAATCATTTGTGACTCAGTGAGAGCTGTTTCAGTACTATGTTACGGTCTAAATCCTGAAAATAATCAAATAAATAATGAGTGGACAACAGCTCTGTCAGCAAACAACCCGGTCTCATCCCAATTCGTCATATAACTGACGTTTTGGGACGTCTTTTGACCATTCGTCAATATACGACTTTTTAGGGCCCCCCTAAACGTCGGTAGATGACGTTATGGGATCCTAACTCTACCCCATACCTAAACCTAACCCTAAACCCAACTCGTCACCTAACTGACGTTAAAGGTAAAGCGTCAGTTGTATGACGACCCGGGATCGTCATCTACCGACGTTTAAGGGGGCCCTAAAAAGTTGTATATTGACGAATGGTCAAAAGACGTCCCAAAACGTCAGTTATATGACGAATTGGGATGAGACTGTGTTACAGCAAACGATTCTATCTTGTCTACAAACCACTTTTTGTCACGAAAAAACACGCAATAAATAAATAATTATTGCGCCCCAGCAAAGAAGAGAACACAACACGTGAATATGGACGTCAGACAGAAACTAGTGCTGCACAATGTTTGCGCGACGATCTGCTCTGAGGGAAAAAATGCAAAAAAAGAAGAAAAACTAAAGATTTACCTGGTGTCCTCAACCCATGCGTTGCTATGATTGGCTGTCCTCATGACATCACTGAGTTTGAGTCGCGCGACGGCTCTGGATATCTAGCAGGCTAGATATATTTCTGGGCTCGGCGACGCGTCTGTGAGGCGTCTGCGAGCGTTTTCGCTGCGTTGTTGGCTCTTTCATACTAACAGATTGGCGAGCGTTCATCGTCCGCTAATCGCCCGCGATTTGCACGCGATAACACCCTGACTTGTCGGCGACTCAACGATTTGCAAATCGGGCTTAAATCGGGCTTAAAATCATGTAGTGTGAACTAGGCATAAACTGCACTTTTCTTTAGTCTACAGAATTGAGGCCAGAGGAGAATTTGGTAGCGTAAACATTTCTCTTTATTTCTGATGATTGTCTTAAAAGTTCTTTGGAAATAAAAACACACACCAGTGAGATCATTTATTCTCAGAAGTATTTGATTTGAAACGCCTCGTTTGTAGTCTTGAGTGTGCAATCGTACACATCAAAGGGGTGTGGGCTGGTTTACTTTGACCAATCACAACACACTGGTCCAGCCCACCAATCAGAGCACACTGCGCTTTTTGGAAAAGAGGGGCTTCATAGAGACAGTTACTTAACAGTGCGTTACTGACAGACTGCAAAGAGAGGTGTTGCAACATTTGAATATTTAAGCACGAAAACCTATTCAGACCCCAAAATCAAGAATATATATATATATTTTTACCAACATCACAATCCTTTAATCCCAAAGCATTTCACTTGGTAATGTGACATATTTCCGAGTGAAACAAGATAATCAGTGATATGAATAGCGTAGGTGTTCTATCCATCTGGAATTTATTGGATCATGAAAGAGTGGATGTTTCAATATAAGAATGAATCCACATCTGAATGCGAGTTTGCTATGCCAGTGCCTAAAAAATTTGGCTCCTAGTTTACATAATCCATACATCTCTGCAAATGTGCACTGATGAGGCACGATAAGATTAGTAGTGTTTATTAAAGAAAGTAAACAGCGTCAATGTTGAATTCCCGGGGACTATAAATGCTTGGATGGCTCGAGGATTATATTTGTTTGCTTTAGTCTGTGCTTGAGTCATTAAACTGAGCTTGAGTGGATCACAATCTAACATTTATTGGATAGTGACAATAAAACACTCAGGAGAACCAAGGCTTTCAGTGCTTTGAGTGTTCTGTCAATGTTTTGCCTTATCACAAAACCAATGAGCCTTGAGACACCATGCAATGAGCAGACTACTTGTGTGCAGAGCCGAGACACCAGTGCACAGGTATCCCATGGGTTCACATTATGCCTTCCTGAAACATTACCCGCTCGTGTCATTTTTCACCATGCTTTGGGAATGACAGTATTGTCTTTTATGGCTTTTTTAAAATGGTTATTATTCGGTGCATCTTGAGGGCATGCAGACAGACATCATCCCAGCCATGTACCGGATTGTTTTCACAGCTGGTCATTCTTTCAGTCCCCAAAGAGAGGTAATTGTAAGTGCGAAGACTTTCGAGAAGTCCTGAAAATGCAGCTGACATTTAGATGGATGAAACTTACGAAAGCTTTCAAGAATGTATCCAGTTCACATTTTACCCTCGAATTGTCGCAGTCTGTGGTTGCCAACACACACACTAATACAGTGACAAGAAGGGTATTCTAGATTAGTCTTTGTGTACAAAATCAATACACAGGGGGTGTAAATAGTAGATACAAAGGAATCTAGATGAGGAACAGATGAACATAATCAAACAATCAATTAGTAACCATAGCAACAAACTAGCAATAGCATCAAAGGGATCAGGAACTAAACAGAAAGGAAACACATGAACTAAGGCCGTTTACATGAGAACGCTCGCAGGTGAAAACGTAAAAATATTTTATCGGTTGTGCGGCGACGGCATTTTTGGGGGTTTAAAAACGCAAAAAAAAAAAAAAAAAAGTGAACCCACCCTCCAGAGTGGAAATCTTAAAAACGCTCCACCGCCGCGTTCCCGTCTAAAGGGTAAAAACGCAAAAGTCTGCTTGACAGTGAAGGTTGTACGCAGACGCACGGATTTGGTGTTGTTGTGTGGCAGTGCTTCACATCGCCACCTAGCCGCCTGGAGTGCATACTACATTGAATTTTACACACTTTTGCGTTACCATATACACGCGGATTTCCCACCCAAAACGCTCGTCGAAACGCGGAATAAAAAGTGATAACGCAACGCCACTTTTGCATTTTCTCTTCAGAATCGTTTCCGTGTAAACATAGCCTAACGGAGTCTTCAACAAAACATTATCATTGCACAAAACAACAGAATAATATATTATTATTATATACTAATTATATATGTGTATAGATAAAAGTAAGACTATTTTGTAGGATTGTTTGGGCATTGAGACTTTATTTTCATGACAATTAAGCACATTTCATTATGTGAAAACAACAAGTATTTATACATCAGGGTAATATTTGACATAATAGGCTTGTTCTGTTGAGTTTGACTTTGCCTATGTTTGGTGTCACGACGTATAGTTTTTCTTAAGATAACAACTATTATCATATAGCAAATATTGTGTTTTAATGTCTTAACTTTGTGCCTTTGGTACATCCAACGGCTTTTAGGCATTTGTGCTTTTACTGAGGTTTTTGTGTCAGATTGTGTTACAAATTTCAGAAATGTATCTGTTATCTGATGAAAAATTGTTTGGGATCAGTTTGACTTAAGTGAAAAATTACATAAACATAAAAATAAACTAATTCTTTAAACAAAAGAAAATAAGATTGAAACAAACTCTCAAAATAAAATGGTTTATTCCTCACCATCATCATCATAATATAATCATTGCATTAGCACAAAACCAGTAATGATGACAATATTTTTAAACAATAATGAGAACATAAATAACATCCAGTTACATTACGGTAGTGCGAGTTCGGTGTATAAATGTGCTAGTTTTTTGTATACTTGCCTATGATTTTGCAGTCTGCAGGGACCACCATGCAGAATTATTTATTGTTTAAGTGTCTTTTATTTGCATGAGCTTTAATCGAGTTGGTAGCCATCACCTAGAGAGCTGTAAATATTCCTCATCCTATCCCTTTTTTTTTTGCTTGCATCTCTCTCTCTCTCTCTCTCTCTCTCTCTCTCTCTCTCTCTCTCTCTCTCTCTCTCTCTCGACATTGCAGTAGGGCAAGATCTCACATCAGCACTAGATGATCTGAGATTTCACATCTCAGAGGATGATCCTTCAGTTCAGCAGTTGAAGTCTTTCAAGACTGTTCTTTTTTCTGTTTGCTAAATGCAAATACATTATTCATCATCCAACATCCTCCTTTTCTTTTTCAAGTCATTGTAAAGGAGATGTGTATGATGTTTTGATGTTAAATTATTTCTCTCGTCACAGTTTAATGTGCAGGGATGATTATAAGCTGTGTAAGCTGTTCATAGGTCGACTTCCTAGATAATATGTACATTTAACTAGCAACCACTTATAAATTCCCCATCAAACAATAGCATTATTGCTCTGGCAAATGATTTTTGCAAATCAGTCTCTTCTGCAAGGAACTACTGTGTAAGGTCTAAAAAAATGTTCTAGCTTAAGGGCTTATTGGAGTATTTTGTGCTTAATGAGCCCTGATTATTGAATATATTGCAATGTATTGATGCACATCAGTAGTTACACACCAGCGTTTGTTTGTCTCTCGTTTCAGCTTCATTCTAATTCAGACAAAGGCGATGGTTCGGTCAGGTACATCCTTAGTGGTGAAGGAGCAGGGAGCATCTTCATCATCAACGAGGTAACGGGAGACATCCACGCCACCAAGAGTCTGGACCGGGAAAAAAAATCACATTATGTTCTTCATGCACAAGCCATCGACCGCAACAACAATAAACCCTTGGAGCCAGAGTCAGAGTTCATTATAAAAGTTCAGGATATTAACGACAACGCTCCCAAATTCCCAGACGGACCCTTCGTCACATCCGTGCCTGAGATGTCGGAAATAGGTGAGATTTCCTTGTTTAATTTTTATTTTTTCAACTTATGGTATTTTATGACACTTCTTTGCAGTCATTTGATAAACTTACTCATAATAACATTCAATTTTCCAGTTAAAATCTTTAAAACAAGGTAAATTTATGTAGCAAGTCATTAGGACTTGTTTTAATAGAAAGAAATATTTAATACAGTGTATTTTGTCTTTCTGCTCTGGCAAATTTTGGCACTTATTTTACATAAACAACACATAAAAAGTACAGCAAGTCAAAATACAATATATTCAAGATACAATCCATGATATCAAGTCATAGTATTTTAGTGTTGCTTCTAAAGTAAAATTATCTTGTTTTAGATTTTTTTTAATGTTTTTACTGAAAATCAAGGAATGCAGACTAATTAAAAACTCATTAAGGGGACTTCAGGATTTAGCATTAAGCTTTGTATTAGTAGAAAACCTGCAGTATTTTCGAATTACCTTGATTTCCTCCCTCATATCCCCCTGAGACAAGAGATTTATGCTTTTTTTTTCTCTGGAAAATATCCTCCAATGACGCAAAAAATGTCATTTTTGATTCATCTGAGGATTTTTTGTCCAGAGGCTAAAGACTACAGTCAGTAGTAGGGTCTGTCCCGCATGTCTTCAGCCCGCCCATAGAGGGTGGATCTCACAGAATGTACAAAATAGTGTCAGCCATCTTTTATTTGGAAGCTAAGCTAGCAGACTCTTGTTCTGTGGAGAAAGCTGAGAAGTAGGGGTTACTATCGTCCTTTTTCTCATAAAGCAGATACAAAATTAGATTACATTGAATGATAGTCTAAAGCCATGTAAATACAGGAAAATAGGTTCTTTTGACTTTTGGTCTGTATGGAACCACCTTTACAACCTCTTACATTACCAGCTCTGAGCAAATGTGCGTTTGCTGGTCCAAACACACGAGATTTGTTCTCACTTTTCTCTGAGGAGAAGTGAATAGTATATTGCACACCCTGTCTAAAATGTTTATCTCAAGTTTTGGAGATTGGGTCCATGTCTATGAAATAAATGTTTGTGAAAATTGAAATTGGCTTTTTAAAAACACAGCTGTCGAAAAAAAAAACCAAACAAAACAAAAAAAAAAAAAAACATGATTATAACCAAAGGCTTGTACTGGTGCAAATATATAAGCTGTCACTCTCTAAGATCCATCACTTCTAATTCAAATCTCCCTGATTCACTCCATTCCCAAGTCAAACTGCTTTTTTTTCTATCCAGCCCATGGCTTTTATCCGCTTGTTTTGTGTTTTGCGGCTGGAGTCCCTCAGGAGCCCCGTAGCTCTTAGAGAGCATTATGTGCTCATGCTTCTTCCGGAATGCTCCACTTCCACTCAGAGAAATAGTGCAGAAATATAAAGAGAGTGAGAGATTCTCTTACAGCAGGGTTTCCCCAGGGTTCGTGAACCCCTAGGGGTTTGGGATGGAACTGCAGGGGGTTTGTGCGGTGGTGATTGAAATACTAATGTGGGGTAATTCAATACATTAACTTATGAGCATAATTAAATTTGTTCAACGCAATTCATATTTTTTCCCCTTAATTTAGCATTCAACTCTCTTGCTGGGTGTTGCTTCGGTGTAGCAATCAAGTTGTCTTTAATTTTCCACCCATTCAAAATATGATTTACATTTGTTTTATGATATACGATTTTATGTATATTAGATGATTTGTTTATCATGTTATTGATAGGCTGGATTTATTGGATCTAAAATATTGTCAAACAAGTTCCAGTTGTTGCACAGTGTCACCATTATGTGCAAAGAGTTGTCTTTCTCTTTAAGTAAGAAGTAAAATCTCTTTTACTTCTTACTATACACCAATTGTATAATAAGCATTTTTAAGAAATCAAAAGTGACATACTGTGTGTGTTGGAAGCAAGTTTACAGGAGACGTGTGTGTGTGTGTGTGTGTGTGTGTATATATATACAGTATATATATATATATATATATATATATATATATATATATATATATATATATATATATATATATAGTGTGTATATCAGGTTTAGTGTAGTGTATTGTAGGCATTATGAGTTGTGTGTTCATTGCTATTCATACAGTTTGAGGGTTTGCAGTGCAGTTTATTTACGAGTTTCACAATTGAAATTCCGATGTTTTGTGTGTTGTGTGTATTAAGTGGTTTTAGACATAGTTGCATGCATTCATAAAGCATTGTATTTCATATACTGTCCTTAAAGAGGAATGAAGTGTTTTTCTATGTTTTCTTTAGCATTAATGCAACATAATAGATAATATGAAGATGAAAATTAGTTTTGCAAATTGTTTATCCGTGCATCTCTACTTGTTGTGCTTCCTGCCTTTGAGAAACACTTCTCCTGTAAACTCACTTCCAACCCACACACAACATGTCACTATTTATTTCTTGAAAATGCTTATATTATAAATCAAATATATGTTGTAATATGTACAGCAATGTCACTGTTGCTCACTTTATCACTTTTGTTTATCTCTTTGAGAGTCTTGAAAACTATATTCCTGGTTTGCATGTAGAAATCAAATATGTCTGTTTATTTTGGCAGTGTGCAAGTCTTCTTGGTGGAGATTATGGCCTGTGGGTCTTAGAAAGCTTTGTTTATTGTTTATTTACGTCCCAATTGGCTGTTGCCGTAGCAACTGAAGCCCATACAATGATCTGTGGTATCGTAAGATTTGAAGACCAGCTGCAATCAATGTTGAAGGAGTCTATTATTGCCTGGCTGTTGTCCATTACTGTTGGCGATTCATGCGCAGAGTGGGTTCAGAATCCCAATTATAGATGTCTAAGAGAACACTGCACTGTTATGTTAGAGCTGCACTGTCCACTTTACCATCACAGATTAGTTTTATCTCGAGGTGATGCTCTGCTTTTATGGAATATCATCAGTCTCATCTGAAAGATTGGTTCAAATATTTGAAAACCAGATGAGTTAAAGGGATGGTTCACTTTGAAATTAATTTTTGGTATGTTTTAGCTTACCTCAAGGGCATCCAAGATGTAGGTGTCTTTGTTTCCGCAGTAGTTTCAATTTTGATATTTTTAGGTCAAACCGTTCGTGTCAGTCATATAATGCAGGTTTTTGGTCATCACCTCAAAGAGCATGCGCAGAGAAGTCCAAATTAAACATGATTTAATGACTCGTAAATGTAAGTACACATTGATGGCCTAAGACACGAAACGAGCAGTTTGTGTGAGAAAACCAACAGTATTTATATCGTCTGCGCAAGTGCCAGAAAGCATCAGAAAAGAAAAAAAAATCAACGTTCTCTGTTGATATATCGAAATCATCTTCCATTGCAATTTCCTGTATGTCTAAATTCTATATATATATTACTCATTTAGATATTAATGTTTAGATATTTTGCTCTATGTATATTTATATACTTTACTGGAAAACTAGGCAAGAATGCTCATAAAGAAAAAAATTCTTTGTTTTTCTTTTTTGTTTTTTTCAGTCAAGGGCACATGTACCACAGACAGTTAATTAACTCATCTCCACATATCCACTGTGGGATTTTATTTCTGTATTTTTGTTTTGGTAAACATGTTTATTTCGATTGTATCTAAGTAAACAAAACATTCACATTGGGATTAGAGCTGAAAATGCCTCCATTGGGATATAAACTCTTCGCTTATCAGGCCTAACTGGTTTATAACATTCAATGCTCTTGGAAATGTAAGACTAACCAGATAATTTAAAGTTGTCCACCAGCACAGCATCACCTCGACTGACTTTTGCAGCTGTAGGAACACATGCTCAGTCGATTGATATTGATGAGATACATGGTGAAGAGATGCAGTGGTAACGAGGATCGACAGAAGAAGAGGGAAATGAATAATTAGTGTTGTTTCCTCTTATTTCTGAGGCTGAATGTTTGGAGGCGTTTATCTGTTGGCATCTTTGAGCAGAATGAGCCCGTCGGGGCAGGAACACTTCTGCCCCCACGCAGCACTCGTCCACTGCTGTCAATATTCCCTGTGCGTTTGAGTGTCTGGATCTAATTGTGTGTTGATAGTGTGTCTCTGCCATCTGAATTTATTGACTGGACCTTTCAGGTCAGAGAAACTAGACGGTCTGATGATGAAGACAGTGTGAGGTTCATAACTACAAACTTATATATCCATATATCCTGTTACTTATCATAGATATCACAATTTGTTTGCTTCAGGTTATTGGATGGATGGATGGATGGATGGATGGATGGATGGATCGATGGATGGATGGATGGATGGATGGATGGATGGATGGATGGATGGATGGATGGATGGAGGGAATGGATGGATGGATGGATGGATGGATGGATGGATGGATGGATGGATGGATGGATGGATGGATGGATGGATGGATGGATGGATGGATGGATGGATGGATAGATAGATAGATAGATAGATAGA
This sequence comes from Cyprinella venusta, assembly GCA_038021265.1. Classification (NCBI taxonomy): domain Eukaryota; kingdom Metazoa; phylum Chordata; class Actinopteri; order Cypriniformes; family Leuciscidae; genus Cyprinella; species Cyprinella venusta. The sequence goes on from CM075877.1 coordinate 28,018,390, forward strand.
TAGATAGATAGATAGATAGATAGATAGATAGATAGATAGATAGATAGATAGATAGATAGATAGATAGATAGATGGAAGCATGCTAATACTGGACAATTCATAAGAGGTCGTGGGCGGAGCATGAGCATTATTACATCATATTGCTCAGAAAATCCAAATGGCTTGATTATTGGGCGTCTGTAAGGCTTTTTAAGGGGTTATAAAAAAGGAGTGAATGGATTTTGTTTCATTGTAAGGTAATTGTGTCCACACATTTATATGCAAACACCATATAAAAGTGAATTTTGCATCCCATGACCCCTTTAAGACTTGTAAATGTATCTCGATTTTTAAGGATTTTTTGATAGTTTGAAAGCAAAACAAGCCAGACAATTTGCACCGAAGCCAGCAAGACCAGCATAAACTGGCCTGGAAATTCATGCTGGTCTTTTTCAGCAATAAAGTGACTGCTGAGTGTGTATAGCCATGTATAACAGCAGAAGATCTGCATTGACTTAAATATAAATATTACCCAGCTTCTCACTTAGCAGCCACTGCTTGCGTTGCAGTTTTGCTATAATTTATTTTTATGGGTCAAATTTTGATTGGGAGTTTCTAAAAAACCTCAATATCTTTATTAGTAGGGCAGAATTATTGCTCCCGACACACACACACATACACTCTGTTCATCTGCTGGCCCTCGGAGACACTCTCATCAGAAAATTCTAGACAAGCTGTTTCAGCAACTTTCCAGCTGCTGGTCAACTCTGATAGAAATGTTTTTAGTGAAGCTGAAAGCTGGATACAGTTCAGAGAGGGATGAGATATCTCATTTTAACCCACTGAAGCTTCAGGATTAGAACCAAAATTCCATTTATCTGAAGCGGTTACAGTAATTGCAGCTATCTGGTCTTTATGCTGTTGAACTATGCAGAAACCGGTGAACGTCGTGTCTCTCGTGTGCATTACGCTGAGTGATGACCGTAATTGAAAAGCTTTTGAAAGTCTTTGTGGGAGAACACAGCTTTTCGACTTGGCTCTCACCGCAAGAGAACACTGCATGGAAATCAGTCATGTGGTCAAGTACTTAAAGGGATAGTTCACCCAAAAATGAAAATTCTGTCAATATTTACTCACCCTCATGTTGTTCCAAGTACCTTCGTTCATCTTCTGAACACGAATTAAAATATTTTTTTTGATGAAATCTGAGAGCTGGATCACTCCTCCATACTAGTTCATAGGCTTCTTGAGTGATTGAAACTTGCCAGCCTCAAAAAGTTATTAAAGACACCGTTAAAATAGTCCAAGTGGCTCAATTTTAAGTTTATCAAATGACGAGAACACTTTGTGGGCGCAAAAATACAAACAAAAATGGTGACTTTATTCATTTCCTTCTCTCGGGGCGATCTGTTGTAGCACGTCACACGCATCACACACATGACCAGCGTTGGCCAATAGTGAGCCTCAGTGTTATGTTTAACTGACTAGAGGCGCAAAGAGAAGAAAGTTAATAGTTGAAATAAAAAAGTCGTTATTTATGTTTTGCGCACAGAAAGTGTTCTCGTTGCTTGATAAACTTAAGATTGAGCCACTATTTTAATTGTGTCTTTAATAACTTTTCGAGGCTGGCAAGTTTCAATCCCTCAAGAAGCCTAGACTAGTATGAAAGAGTAATTCAGCTCTCAGATTTAATCAAAAATATCGCAATTCGTGTTCCGAAGATGAACGAAAGTCCAGAGGGAGAGTAAATACTGACAGAATTTTTATTTTTGGGTGAACTGTCACTTTAGAAATCCTTAAAACATAAGAAATTTCAAATCATTCTCATCCTTTAGCGTCATATAGAACGCTATATGACAAAACGGCGCTATACTATGTACATGGCACCCGTTATCGTTAATATAACACGTGCTGCATGGTTAGGTTTAGGTGTAGGGTAGGGTAGGGTAGTCTCATTTTACGCTAAAGGATTTATGACGACTTGGGTTCGCGTGTTATATTAACGATAAAGGGTGCCATGTGCGTACACTGTTAGACCTTACCAGGTTTTTTACAGTAAAATACTGGCAACACTGTTGCCAGTAATTTACTGTAAAAATGTACTAAAACTCAAGTTAACTAAAAAATACAACTTATTAGTTTTAGTGCATTTTTACAACACTGTTGCCAGTAATTTACTGTAAAAATGCACTAAAACTCAAGTTAACTAAAAAATACAACTTATTAGTTTTAGTGCATTTTTACAACAGTGTTGCCAGTAATTTACTGTAAAAATGCACTAAAACTCAAGTTAACTAAAAAATACAACTTATTAGTTTTAGTGCATTTTTACAACAGTGTTGCCAGTAATTTACTGTAAAAATGTACTAAAACTCAAGTTAACTAAAAAATACAACTTATTAGTTTTAGTGCATTTTTACAACACTGTTGCCAGTAATTTACTGTAAAAATGCACTAAAACTCAAGTTAACTAAAAAATACAACTTATTAGTTTTAGTGCATTTTTACAGTAAATTACTGGCAACAGTGTTGCCAGTATTTTACTGTAAAAAACCTGGTAAGGTCTAACAGTGTAGTATAGCGCCGTTTTGTCATATAGTGTTCTATGTGACGCTAAAGGATGAGAACGGGCTGGAAATTTATACAAGAAGCAAAATTGCGTTAGATATTTTTTCGTTTTCTTCAGGAAATCAAAATGAAACATTTTTGATTTATATGGTGTTAGCTTTTAAACAAAATGACTATTTTTGTTTTGTTTCGTCCATTTTTAAATATGATAGCACACAGAACAGAAATCTGTTTTATACTACTAGGATAAAAATACTTGAAAAGAGGGCAAGAGAGAGAGACAATTTAACACTGCAAGGAGACTGAGAGGAATAAAAAATGAAATTCAAGATTCTGCCTCCATAATCCTATTTTACGCTTCAGCCCTCAAGACTGCATTAAATGTTTTGTGGTGTTTGCAGTACGTCAGCACCAGACAATGCAGATGGATGGATTGAACCTGGTGAGCTGTGATGAAAGTGAGCAAGAACAAGTGCAGATGAGAAATGCGACCCGAGCCAGCAGAAGAAATGAGAGATCTACTGTCAGCTGGAGGGGGGGGAAGACTGCTAGAAAGACAGACTGTAAGCGGATGGCTGAAATGAGCAAAGACAGAGCAGGGAATGAGAGGGCTTAAAAGACACAGAGAGAGATTACAAAGCACACGACTGCATTTCCAACCTGTCTTTAATCTTTGTTGACTTGGTCTGAGCAGAAACTCTCCTTGTGTGGTTGAGGGACTTATTTTAGGGCTACGTGGAGAAAATTTGATTATGTTCAAGGAATAATTTTGGACAGTTTGCTTGTGTTTTGTTTCATTTTATATTTTTGTCCTCCCACACATCCACCAATTCTTTATTCTCTCTCTTTCTGCAGGAACATCAGTTTTTCAAGTCACAGCAACAGACGCAGATGACCCTACGTATGGAAACAGTGCGCGGGTGGTGTACAGCGTTTTGCACGGACAGCCATATTTCTCCGTCGACCCCAAAACTGGTAAATTCAAGACTTTTGTTCATAGTCTCTGTGAAGGTAAATTAATACAAAGGGCCCTGTCTTGCAAATGACTTTGCACACTGATGCATGTATTATTCCTATTTTTCACCCGCGCAAAGTGGGCTTTTTTCCTTCCTGGGCGGGTCGGCGCAAAAAGGAGGCCATAATAATAACAATCCGCCATGGTAAGGGTATGTTGGATGACGCTCTGATTGGTTAATTTCACGTTGCTCCCAAACCACACCTATGAATAATGAAGCTATTTCAGACCAACCACTTTTAAATCTACGTCGGGCGCAAGAGTCATTTATCCCGCCGGTAAAATAGCAACAGCGCCCAAGACCCGCCCATAAAGTTACTTGCGCTTGATACTTGCATTTCAGATCGTTAAAATAGGGCCCCATGTGTTTTTTATTGCTTGAAGGTTTCGAGTTGTTGGTGCATTTTATCGACTAGATGTACAATTAAGAAGTACACCCAGGAAATGTGTCTTACCTTTTAATATGAGATGTTTTCATTAGACTGTTTGTTCATCAGAAAACAACTGTGAGCAATACAATACACCACCAGCACCTTTTACTGTGCAGAAACAGAGCTTGACGTGCATGCAGTATTGTTTGAATCTTGGCTGTATAATGGAGAGCATCCCTGGAGAATGAGGTGGAGAGAACATTGTGTAAAGGCTTTCAGGGATAAAGACAAGACGGTGGGAGAGAGAAAGAGATTCAGAGTGCCTTGAGATGGATTTGGTGTTCATTAGAGGTGGACATTGTTTGAGGGTTTTACAAGAAACCATTAAATGTTAATAGAGGCACAGTTTGTGTTTGTCTCGCGGTGAAAAGAACGGCAGAAGAAAAGAAATAGGATTGAAAGAAGGAAGAAAAGTAAGAGGAAGAAGACATGACAAATGGAAGGAAGGATGGAAGGCAAGAGAAGTGGAAGGAGACGAGGTAAATTGAAGGAAGGAAGGCAAGAGAAAAGGAAGGAAGGAAGGAAGGAAGGAAGGAAGGAAGGAAGGAAGGAAGGAAGGAAGGAAGGAAGGAAGGAAGGAAGGAAGGAAGGAAGGAAATGGAAGGGAGGGAGGGAGGGGGGTGAATGGAAGGAAGGAAGGAAGGAAGGAAGGAAGGAAGGAAGGAAGGAAGGAAGGAAGGAAGGAAGGAAGGAAGGAAGGAAGGTAAATGGAAGGGAGGAAGGAAGGCAAATGGAAGGAAGGGAGCAAAGAAAGTAAAGGAAGGAAGGAAGGAAGGAAGGAAGGAAGGAAGGAAGGAAGGAAGGAAGGAAGGAAGGAAGGAAGGTAAATGGAAGGGAGGAAGGAAGGCAAATGGAAGGAAGGGAGCAAAGAAAGTAAAAGGAAGGAAGGAAGGAAGGAAAATGGAGGGAAGTAAAATGGAAGGAAGGAGAGTAAATAGAAGGAATGAAGGAAGGAAGGAAGGAAGGAAGGAAGGAAGGAAGGAAGGAAGGAAGGAAGCAACGAAAGTAAATGGAAGGAAGGAAGGAAGGAAGGAAGGAAGGAAGGAAGGAAGGAAGGAAGGAAGGAAGGAAGTAGAGTAAATGGAAGGGATGAAGGAAAGTAAATGGACGGAAGGAATGAAAGTGGAAGGAAGGAAAGTAAATGGAAGCAAGAATGGAAGGCAAGAGAAATGGAGGAAAGGAAAGATTACTAAGGATAGAAAGAAATGAGATGAGAAATAAATAATGGAAAGAAAGAAATAATGAATTAATGAAAAGTTAAAAAAACAATAAATAAGGAGAATAAAAGAAAGTGGAAAATATGGAGGAAGAAAAAACAAGCAAAGATGGAAAGAAAAAGGAAGTAATAAAAAGCAAAGGGAAAAGGAAAGACTGTTCAAAGGGCTTTAAACGTTTCCAGATGATGAATAAGGGTCTTATCAAGTGAAACGATCACTCATTTAAAATTTAAAAAAAAAAAATAAATAAGTTTAAGTTTTATAAGCTCAAATGGTCGCCTTGCTCTATTCTGTGATGCACGTTCGTGACTCTCCTGTTCAAAGTCATTTATCAAAATGAACGAATCTTTTTTTGTGTCATTTGGTTCATTCAACGAAATGTACGAATTGACTCGGAAAAAGATTTGTTCATTTTGATGAATGAGTTCAAACAGGAGAGTCACACATTTGAGCTTATAAAACTTAAACTTAGTTATTTTTTTTTATTAAATGAGCGATCGTTTCGCTTGATAAGACCCTTATTCATCATCTGGAATTGTTTAAAGCCCTTTGACCAGTTGCACTGAAACTCTCATTTGGACCTTGAACCGTTTGGTTCCCAGTAAAGTCCATTATATGGAGAAAAATCCTGGAATGTTTTCATCAAAACCCTTAATTTCTTTTCGACTAAAGAAAGAATGACATGGACATCTTGGATGACATGGGGGTGAGTAAATTATCAGCAAACTTTTTTTTTTTTTTTGTTAAAGTGAACTACTCCTTTAAAGCTAGAAACATTTGCACACTGTCCACGCGAGTATGTGTATGGACATACTGTTGGTTTTCCTCTGTGTAGTATAGAAGAAATACATTGCCGCTGTCCATTGTGCTGAAATGCTTCCCAGAACAGTTTGCCGTTATCATATTTGCTGGTGCTGTCCATGGTTCTGAATCACTCCACACTTCACTGCCTCTTACACACACTCAAGCACCACCAATGCATCCAAACATATTCATGGTCACAGTACACTGCTTATTTTGAGAAATGTTGCCAGAAATACCTCAAAGAAGTTTTTGATGAAAATCTCTAGACACCTCTCAGCCTTCACCCAAAAATGCTCTCGCGAATCCCTTCTATCAGCGCTGACAGACGAGTGCTCTGATTACACAGTCCATCCACATTTGTGAACATGTGGCCTTTAGTAAAGACAAATGCAGCAGTTTGGAGGGGAACCATGAAGAATTTAGCTCCGCAAAGTTGTCGAGCATGCAGGCATATCGATGACTTCGGTAATAGTTTTTAGAGATGAAATGCTTAATGGAATTGTGGCGAGACGTATCAGTGTTGCCAGTCTGAGTTTATTTTAGATGGTGTTCAAGGACTTAATGCATTTAGACAGGAGACATGAAAACCGATTCAATGGGATTGTGTGAGAAAGAAAAAAAAGACAACATAGATTGACTTATTCTTGCTTTACTGCATTCCCTGTTAGTGATACTTCACTTTCAATCTCTCACAAACTACCTTTCGGGACATTTAATACTGAAGACACAAAAATCCCATTTGGAGATTATTAAATGAATATACTGAGAGGTTTCAGCGCATATTGTGAGGACTTTAAAGTCGACAAGTGTCATAATACACGTTTTAGGTCTTGTTATGCATGATTCATCAGTGTTCATTTTAAAGAAACGCTTTAAATTTATTAAAGAGAAATATAAATATTAGGGCTGTCAAGCGATTAAGCGTGATTAATCACATCCAAAATAAAAGAAAAGTTTGTGTTTACATAATATATGTGGGTGCACTGTGTATAATTATTTTATTATATATATATATATATATATATATATATATATATATAAATACACACACATGCTTGTGTATATTTAAGAAATATTTTCATGTATATACATTTATATATAATTTATATTATAAATAAATATAAATATTTTATATATAAATAATATTTTTTTCCTAAATATACATGCATTTGTGTGTATTTATATATACAAAATAATTATACACAGTGCACCCACATATATTATGTAAACACAAACTTTTATTTTGGATGCGATTAATCGCGATTAATAGTTTGACAGCCCTGATAAATATATAATGCATTTAAATATTTATTTATATTAATGTTTCTTTTGTAAAAGTTATATTATATTATGTTTTTATTATGTTGTCTTTATTTTTATTTTTTATTTATACTCAATTATTATTATTATTTTATTATTTTTGTATTATTTTTATTATATTATGCAAACAGATACTTACAGGTGACAGATACAACAAAAAACACCAAGGCCAACAAAACAACAACCAACATTGTGTGTGTGTGTGTGTGTGTGTGTGTGTGTGTGTGTGTGTGTGTGTGTGTGTGTGTGTGTGTGTGTGTGTGTGTGTGTGTGTGTGTGTTTGTGTGTGTGTGTGTTTGTGTGCTTGCATGCATGTGTGCAAGTGTAACTGGGTGTGTGTGTGTGTGTGTGTGTGGAAGTATCTTAACAGAAGAACATCTTACAGATGTACAATAGATGTAATAAAAATAAATAAATAATACATTTAAAAAAACATATAGATGACAATAATAATGATGATGATGTATACTCAATTATACTCAATAATGATTCTATATGACACTTGGCTTGCATAATTAACCTCAGGACTGGTCACTACGTAGTTGTGCATGAGTATAAATATTATAATATGTGTATACTACCTAGTGAAAACAAAAAGGGTGTGAGGCACAAAGATGAGAAAGTAGATGGAGGAAGTATTCCACTTCTGAAGTGTGTATCAAGAGTGTATTCCTGCACTGATGCTGAAGTCATGACCCAGTACTGTGGGTGTTTATGCAGATTATGCCTTGCATTTTAAGAAGGTAATGCAAAGTTGTGTGCATGACGCCCTAGGTCATGTTTGTAAGACTTATTCTCTTCCGTATATATCTCACCCTTTAATCTGCATCTTTTTAATATACTCTGACAGACGGTGTAGGAGGGCTGCTTTTCATATAGATTTGTCCTTGATGTTTCCTGCTGTCGGCTGTATCAGGTGCTGTTTCTCCGGGGGGTTCGTGGGACTTCTCTTTATTTTCATGTTTTTCTTCCATGTGTTGAAAAGCTTTTATTTTGAAAGTAAAACACAACAGTTAAGGGTTTTTTTTTTTGTTTGTTTGTTTTTTTTTTTTTTTTAAAGGTGATGTTGCTGTTGAACTGTCTTTTCACACAGAACCTCAAAAGACATATGAATGAATTTTAATGTGAATTATTTTTTACAACAGAATCTGACATGATTGGGTGAACTTCCGGAAAACTCCAGACAAACTTTGTTTTGGCTTGATTTTGTTCGAAATTACGTCACATCAGTTGTAGCTTGAAGTATATAGGGGCCTTAGTGCTGATCATTGTGTTCTGTGCACAAAATGTTTGACATCCTATTAGAAAACCCACAATAAGAAAGTCAAACACTGCTCATTTCCGCCTAATGTGCAGTCAAAGCTGCAGGCAAACTCAAATCATCTCTTGGAAATGAGATACTATCACCTTCCACCCTTTAATAAGCTATTGAATTGCTTCACTGGTAATTGGCGATTAAATTCTTTCTCTCAGGATGTCAGAGAACACAAATATAGACGGCAAGTGGGATTAAAAACTGTAGATAAAGCACCCTAGGAGACAGAGGAGAAGCCCACGTGAATCAATTCAACTGAGAGAGTGCTGGTCAATAGTCAATCTCGCTTTGATTATATGGTAAGCGCGGCCGTATTGTTTTGAGCTGGATGAGATGATTGTGGTCATTAGGTCAGCTGATGCAACCAGAAAGAATAACAAAGTCAGGCCCGGGAAAAGGACATGTCATTTAGGAGGAGAACGCTATAGTAGTAATATACTGTTTCATTTGTGACTGGTGGGAGATAAAAAGGCACCGTAAACAGAAGTTTAATGCCACGGTTATGGATTTGCGCTCAACCCTCCACTCCATTACAGTAAATAGTGGTTAACCACAAGCAATGGCTTTATTTATTTATTGGGTTAATTTCCATTCGAAACAGAGGAGATGTTAATGTCAGCTGTTGGGATTTATTCGACTCATATAAACTAGCAGTTAACAAGCATAGTGATTCTTCCTAATGAATGATTTTAATAATTAACTAGATGAAAGGAAAACGTGAGTGTGTTTGGATGCTAGTGCTGCGATGTTTGCCGTTCCGGTTGGTTAGTTACTGCCCAAGGTAGAAGTTTTTTTCGATATGGTGGTTTCGACAAAAAGCATTAGAGATAGTTGGTAACACTTTACAATAAGGTCCATTAGCTAATGTATTAACTAACATGAGCTAACCATGGTAAAACGATATAAATACTGTTCGTTTTCTCACACAAACCGCTCGTTTTGTGTCTTAGGCCATCAATGTGTACTTACATTTACGAGTCATTAAATCATGTTTAATTTGGACTTCTCTGCGCATGCTCTTTGAGGTGGTGACCATAGACCTGCATTATAAGACTGACAGACAAGAACGGTTTGACCTAAAAATATCAAAATTGAAAATACTGCGGAAAAAAAGAAACCTACATCTTGAGGTAAGCTAAAACGTACCAAAAATTAATTTCAAAGTGAACTATCCCTTTAAGCCGCACAATGTTTTCAACATTGATAAAAATAAGAAATGATTATTGAGCATCAATGGATCATGTGACACTAAAGACTGGAGTAATGGCTGATGCATATACAGATTTTTAAAATATGTTAACATAGCAAAGTTATATTAAATTTTAATGATGGGTATTACCAACCCGATCTCACGAGAATTCGTACGAATTTTACGAGGTGGCTAATTCGTAACAATTCGTACGACCTCACTCGTACGAATTAGTACGTTTTTGCTATTGGCCAATTCGTATGAATTCGTACGAATGACCTACCCGTGACCAGAGCCGGACAGTATTGGAGTACATTTACTTGAGTACAGTACTTAAGTACAATTTTGAGGGATCTGTACTTTACTCAAGTATCATTTTGGGGAGTGCTCATGACTTTACTCAAGTACATTTGAGAGGGAAATATTGTACTCTTTACTCCAATACATTTCTATCTATAACCGTGAGTAAAAAGTAACTACTTCTAAAAAAAAAAAAATGGAAATAAGACAAATCTCGGAAACCCTCAATTTGTTGTTTCCCTCTCAAACGTGATAGGATTGTGCAGGCGCCACTGATTGAGACAGCCTATCAGATATCACCTTTAGCTTTCCGCCAAAGTCAACTCCATGGTTAGATTTAGATAAGAGACCAAACCATGGACGAAACAATGGATGGAGACGCAGCAGGTCCATCCCGGGAATGTGCCAACCCATGACCCCACCTCGCCACACTATTTCAATTTTCGGAATTTTCTGAAATGTTCTTAAATGTTAATTAAAGCAACATGGTAAAAGATGAAAATTACTTGATTTTACATTAACATTTTTCATAACTAAATAAAATTATGTATTTACAAACATTAAACATTGAATGGGGTAAAATTGACCCCAGGGATAATAGAAGGGTTAAATGTTAAATAAAGCAACATGGTAAAAAGATGAATATGACTTGATTTTACTTTCAATTCTTTTTACATTCTCCAAGGTATTGACATTAACACATAACTCCATGTGGACATTTCTGTCCATAAATGTAAGCACTGTGGCAGTAGTATTGCAATATTTAGAAAATGTACTCTTGTACTCTTGATACTCAAGTACTTTTAAAAACAAGTACTTTAGTACTTTTACTTGAGTAGACATCTGACTGTAGTACTTTTACTTGTACTTGAGTAAAATTTGGCAATGGGTATCTGTACTTTTACTCAAGTAATAAAGCTGTGTACTCTGTCCGCCTCTGCCCGTGACCCCGCCCCTAAACCTACCCATCACATGGGTTTGGACAAATCGTACAAATTCGTACGAGTGAGGTCGTATGAATTAGTACGAATTAGCCACTTTTTAATCACTCGTACGAATTCGTACGAATTGGTTGTGAGATAGCGTTGGTATTACTGTTTTTACTGTATTTTTGAACAGCTGGTGAGCATAAGAGACATTCAAAAACGCAATGTACAAGCTGTGCAGTTTGACGCATCATTACAAACAAGGTTTGTTCAAATCACTAACCCTAACCAAACAATAGGACTAGTGATGTTTTTCTTAGCGAGCAATGCTAATAATTGTCAATAACCTGACAACTTTGCATCTTCCCTGTTGATTTATGATTTGAATTCTTTGTTGTGTGAAGACACCTCATTATCAGCTAGTCGCGCTCACTCACCGACACATAAAGCAAGACGTTACGCGTGTTAATAAGTGAGGACGGATCTTCACATTCCCATTTTTCTTGTAAAGAGGTTCCAGGGAGCAATCAGAATTCCCAGTTTCAGAGGCCTGGGTGATGGGCAAAGCATGGAACCCTCTCTCTCTCGTGCGCACACACATACTCATACACATAAGTAGGCTAATTTCTCTGCTGATCAGGGAGTCTGGAGGGTTTTAGAGTGAGTTTAGAGCTTCTTTGACACAGATCAGGGAGTCTCTAAAAGGAAGGATTAGTGAAACTTCCTGTTCTGATCAAATTAGAAAAGCATGCCAGTTTGTCAGAGCATTCCCAGCCGTTAATGCTATTCCACTACCAACCTCTCCTGAGCTATTTTTACCTCCAGAGAAAAAAGCAATTATTTATCACAGACAAATGTATCACAATATAATATACAATACAGGAACTCTTTGAATTGGGTGATGCATTTTCTTTTTGAATCTAGGTCTTGTGGTATAAGGTGCCGTTCACACAGGGCGGTTTTTGAAGTCAACATGAAATCAAAATCGATCTTTTGGCTTTGTGTGCAAAAATCTCTGAAACTGTCCTTTTCGGCTGATGTCAGCAGTCCCACCAACCTCTATTTTTTTTCTATTTTGGGTACACTCACCCTTCACAATCTAATCAGATCCTGATCGACAAAAATAAAGGGATAGTTCACCCCAAAATCATAATTTACTCATAATTGTGCAGTGTTATTTTTATTTATATAGACCATTTCAAAAGATGTAAACAACACTGGCCCAGAAGCACTTCCTGTTTCAGTTTTTGAACATTACATTAAAGCTGGGATAAATTACAACCAACAGAACATTTAAAACTGAATCAAAGAGTTAAACAAACATCTTTAAGAAGTTTTCTTTACATGTGAAATAAAGAAAACAGTTACAAACTGAAACAGGAAGTGCTTCTGGACCAGTGTTGTTTACATCTTTTGAAATGGTCTATACTAGTAGTTTTTATTAAGTTTTTATTACGATTCAAAATTAGCTTTTATTTTCAATAGTATGTGTGTAATTTTACACAAAGTATTAGTTAGCATTAGTAACACTGTAACATTAGTAACAGCCCTGGTGATGTTTCAAACCTGTATGACTTTTGTTTTAAACTGTTTTTGTCTGTATAATGAAAGTCAGTGGTGTTTGAAACAACACTGGAGCACACTGACTTTCATTAAATGGAAAAAAAAATAAAATACTGAGCTATTTTTCAAAATGTCAGAAGAAAAGTAAGGGTGTGTTCACACTTGGCATGTTTGGTTCAATTAAAAAAACCCGAAATATACATAATAATAACCGACCATCAGGTAAGTACATATTCCTATACGTTTAGGTTCAGTATCTTTTGGTCCAATGATAAAAATGCCTGTCTGAACACTAAGCAAAACTTTTTATTTATGTATTTATTTATTTATTTGTCTGTCTTTCTGTCTGTCTATTTATTTATTTATTTATTTAGAAGAGTTCAGATGCAAAAGCCTCTAAGTGCCATTTGAAATTTTCTTCTAAAATGATCATTTTTATCAAGCTTGTATATTTAAGTTCAGTAATTTCACTTAAATGGCAATGAAGATTACCTATTAATTGTCATTTAAGTGAAATTACTGAACTTAAATATACAAGCTTGATAAAAATGGTCATTTTAGAAGAAAATTTCAAATGGCACTTAGAGGCTTTTGCATCTGAACTCTTCATTTATTATTTATCCGGACCAAACAAACCAAGCGAACTGAACTACAAGTGTGAACACACTAAGCAAATGATAATATAATTTGTCTTTCTGAATATCCTGTTTAAACCCATCAGGCTACAGTAGTAAACTTCACAAAGCCCTGTAGGTAACAAGGTCAAAGGTAATTTCCCATAATGCCATTTGCTCACCTAGTTTTACAGCCTGTGAAAACCAAGGGAGCGAGAGGAAATAAGACGAAGCGATAGAAGATTACAGACAGAAGGGACGCAGAAGAGACCAGTCAAAGGCTTGAAACGGTTTTGCTCGCTCAGCTAACCCTGGGTCAGACTTGCCACTTGTTCCTCGACGGCTCTACAGGAATTGGCTTATCCGGTTTCCATAGAGACCTCATGGTTCTTCTGAGCAAAGGAAGAATGCTGAGGGGTTCGTAATGCTGCTGGTCTAAAGGCTCTGATGGGAGGATGGATGGGGTTTTATTAGGGTTTTCATTTTTGGGGGCTTCCCTGAAGCCTTATTGTACATCCTAATAACAAATACTACGCTCGCCCTCATTTACAGCAAGCCAGTATCACATTTCCTCAAGAGCACTTACCAATCCCACACAATAAACTTGAGTGATAGCTGCAGAGAGACAGTCCCTCACCCCTGACAAATGATGAAAAGGTCACAACATTAGTCTTTGTGTTGTTTTAATGGAGTGAATGGCTGTGTGCCAGAGACTTGTGTTGCCTTAGGAGCCTAGGTTAAGTAATGCTGCAGCTCGGGTAATATCTCTGCCTAGCCGCTGGGGCTCGAGCGTTGGCAGGCTGGAAATGGAGTTATGGCATTAAAGCAAGAGAAATGGATGGGAGATTCGTTCTGGAAAGTTTACAAACCTCCTTTTGTACCATTGTGCTGGGCTTTTGTTTGCTGAGATGCATTCTGGGAAATCGTCCAACCTTCGGTACGCTTGCCGTACTTATTAGGAGATGTTTTGAGTGTGTTTATGACATTGTTTTTTAATGCCTCTTCTCATTTGTAAATTGTGAGGTCCCACAACAAGGACTGGTGACAGATCCAGCAGGGTTGAGGGGGTGGAATTGGGATGTGGGAGATTCACAGATGACGAAACATGAATGGAAGAGCGTATTTAACTCTGACAATGCAGCTAAAATGTGACACTGCAAGTGCCAAATTGTGCAGGTTTTCTTAGATAGGGTTATGTTAAATAAATTAAAACCTTTAAAAACATTTTCATTAATTGAAATAAAATAATTATTAACTGAAACACAGTCAAATATATAAATAAAAAAATTAACTCATTTTTGACATTTTTTTTTTCAAAAACCAAACATAAAAAACTACATATACATATACAAAAAATTACAAAATAACTAGAAATTAGCTCAAATCATAACGAAAATGGAAAATATTCCAAACAAATTTCATTCCAACAATAATGTTAAATATTTTCCCGCTACCTCTTTTCTTCCAATCAGTGTGAAAGCTATTTTTGATCATTTTTACGAAACTTTCATGCCCACCGCATAATTTGTTGTATGAACATCTGAAGACAGAATATATAAAAAAATGGTTATATCTTCATGCATTCTTTTGTTTAATACATCCACTTTCATTTAATAAAGCAACATTTTGAACAAATGCTGAGAAAACATGTTTTTGTCAAAGACTACGTCTGGATCGGATTCAGAATAGTGATCATAAAATAGATGTAGAGTAAATCACTTCAACACCCCCAAAGCTTCAGAGTCCAATAGCATTAGGCAGTTTTGATTTATATGATGTTTGAGTGTTTGACAATCGAGTTTAAGCAACGCTTCTGTGGCTTGTTTCTGCTTCTTCTTCGCCTGTATTCTTTCAGATGTGTAATAGCGTCCCCTACCGTATAACGGTGAATTGATGGATTGGACATGGTTGCCGTAAAATTTATAGTATATCAATGAAACTAAAATAACATTGTGCAATCTGGTTTTCTTGCATCACAACATTTACTTTGTAGTGCAGATTTAGCATAATGATTTTCCTTTTTGATCTTTTGATCTTAACATCAAACCATCTTTACTGTAGAGCTAATGAAGAACAGATCAGCATATGATGTGTTTTGGATGCTGATCTCTAGCATGGGATGCTTGTGTATCTATTAGCTGACTTAACCAAACAGATGGCTTCTTCACTAAAACCCTTCAAAAAAGCTTTATCAGATAAGTTATTTCTTTCAGGGGGAAAAAAACAAAACAAAACAGCATCATCTAACTTACACAAAGATTTTTGTCACTCCAAATTCAGAATGCTGGTGATATGGTCTCTTACAAACTCAAAAAAAAAAAACGTGTGACATAAATAGACTAAATGTGTGGATATTCAACCCGGTCTCATCCCAATTCGTCATATAACTGACGTTTTGGGACGTCTTTTGACCATTCGTCAATATACGACTTTTTAGGGCCCCCTTAAACGTCGGTAGATGACGTTATGGGATCCTAACTCTACCCCATACCTAAACCTAACCCTAAACCC
Source organism: Cyprinella venusta (assembly GCA_038021265.1). NCBI lineage: Eukaryota > Metazoa > Chordata > Actinopteri > Cypriniformes > Leuciscidae > Cyprinella > Cyprinella venusta. Next base: position 28,034,142 of record CM075877.1, read on the forward strand.
AACTCGTCACCTAACTGACGTTAAAGGTAAAGCGTCAGTTGTATGACGACCCGGGATCGTCATCTACCGACGTTTAAGGGGGCCCTAAAAAGTCATATATTGACGAATGGTCAAAAGACGTCCCAAAACGTCAGTTATATGACGAATTGGGATGAGACTGTGTTAGGATATTGCGCTTTGTAATAAAGTTCAATTGTTAAATGTTTGAATTATTTCATTTTTACAAATGAACAAATGTCGCTTATGACTTCACTTTGAAACCACTAAAGTACCCTAGCAATCCACAGCAATGTCCTTGCAACCACAATTGTTCAATTGTCTGAACAATTGACCGTTCTCTCTGGTATTTTTGGAACAGTACGAGATATCCCGGTCTGTTCCTAGAGCATTCTGCAAGCCATTGCCCTGCTCTCACTGTGACAGGTGACAATGGTCAACCTCACTTGCCCTGCATGTTAATATTGTTGCCTCCAGTCACTTGCGCCTTGACCGGCATCTAATGTCGTAACCTGCCCACGGACAGCTAATCCTGAGCCTGTCAACCCAACTCTCTTCACATGAGCACTGAACACTGGCGTCGTCATCATTTATTCCTTATTCTAGTTCTTCATTATCATGAGGGAAATGAAACCAAACAAGAATTTAAAAAAGGTTCGGGATGATTGTAGTCAATAACGGAGAAAACCGACGGTTATTTATGGTCTACTCAGAACCACTTTTCAGTGTAATAATGACAAATCAATATTTTCTCTCTGTTTGCACCTTATAAATTAAAGTGAAAAATGAATCAGTCAATTATGGGGATGCAAATGGCGTGCTGAATTCCAGTTTAGAGTCGCTCTGCAGCCTGACTCAAACACCCAGTCTGTTTATTCATGAGTCTGTAATCTGTTCTTTAATGGCTTGTGTGTATTGACTGCGTGTCAGTCGAACCCCTCTATCAGAGAAAGCCGCGGGCTACCTACGCCTATTGTTTTCAAGCAAATATAAAACAGGATTGGATTGTCTGATAACACTTTCATTTTGTAAAGAGCGATTGTTCCTGCCGTTCCTCCTTGACTGAACATCCTTCAACTCTGACACAACATTCGGAAGATATTTTGCCCGTCTGGAGAAGTTTATGTGGGTGTTGGCATGTAATCACACGAAAATTGCAACATTGATAATAGTAAAAACTGTTTAAAATATTTAAAATATTTACTTGAGCATCAGTTCAGCTTATTACAATGATTTCTGGAGGATTATGTGACACTGAAGACTGGCGTATTTCAGATTCACCACAAGAACTATAATTTACATTTTAAGATATGTTCATGTAGAAAACGGTTGTTTTAAATTTGAATAATATTTCACAATATAACAGTTTTTACTGTATTCTTGATTGATTAAACACAGCCTTGGTGAAGAATATAAGAGACTTCTTTCAAAAATGTTAAATCTTACCACTCCCAAAATTTTCAACAGTCAAAATATAAGTCAACAGTCATTCCCTCTCTAGCTTTGTTTTTAATTTTTTTCTTGCTGTTAAATATTTAAAATATTTAATCGTGATTAATCGCATTAATGTCATAGTTATCTCACGATTAATAGCACATTTTTCTTTATTCTAGTCTCTTGATTTTTTTTTTGTCCCATTAATGCTCTTATCAAATGAGAAAATTATTATTTTATTGAAAACAGCATTGGCATATACTGTTTTCAATTTCACGCTCATATTGACGAGGGGGCGGAGAATTTGCATCAGCTGTGTGTGTGCTTGGCCATCATCAAGTGGTGTTTCAGACGGGACGTGCTGCGATGATGATAGATCAGTTCACAACGACAAAACGCACAGATCACTTTGGTCTTGTTGTCAATGGGACCATTTGGCAACTTTTTAAAAGTAAACTTTTTTAATTCAGAATCTTATTGGCATCCATTTCGGCGTCTCGCACTCGTCATCCACTCAAAACGTAACGTTAACCAACTATTTGGCCAGCTCGCAAGCCCAAACGAGTGTGTGCGGCGTGCCTGTTGTTTTGTTTACGGTCTTGCTAGATCCGCTTACGCTTTGGTCGACGAAGCAACTAAACGTCCTCCTGTTGCAAAAGCATGTGAAAATAAACCTACAAAGTCTGCTAGGTCAAGAAGACGGTTAATCACGCGATAAAAAAAAAATTGACGCCGTTAAAATTAGTTCATGTTAACGCCGGTAATAACACGTTAAACTGACAGCCCTAATTTATTTATTATTAAAATATTATATTATCCTAATAAAATGCACATTTCTGATTTGATTTTATAAAACAGGTTGAAGCGTTTTTGATTGAAATACACAAAACATCACAGAATTTGGAATATCCCGGACGAGCCCCCATTTCTGTTAGATTGATGTTCATGTAGACTCTCAGCCGGCAGCCTCGAGGCTATCAGTCATCAGCTGGAAACAGGCGTCTCAACCTCTGTGACGTGTGGCAGGAGATCTCATGAGGATGATCAAGCAGACACAGATATAGTGTAATGCCATAACATTCTCAAGTTTATTAAGGAAGAAGGGTCATATGTATACACAAGATAAAGCAGAATCATCCACGATGTCCAAGATGTCAGTAACCCATCAAATCCATTGATTCCGTTGCTGCTGTTTTCCCTTTAAAATCGTCTCACTTTCTGGAAGATGATATCAATAGGAATGGAAAGTGCACACTTAGAAGAAAAGGTTCTCTATAGAACCTTGTAAGGTTCTATCAGCGCTACATATTTGAAACCCCTAAAAGTTTCTATACACTCTTAAAAAAGGGTTCCTCTGGGTTCTATATAGAACCCTGGGGTTCCATACTTGGCCAAAAGAACCTTTTACCAAAAAAATGGTTCTATATAGAACCATTTTGGAGTTCCATATATGAAGTGGGGGATGGAACCATTTCTGGTTCTAAATAGAACCATTTCTTCTAAGAGTGTGATAGTAATGACACGAGAACTTTGTGAAATGATTTACCTCTATGCCTACCTACAAATATATAGTTGTGGATTTTCCACCAATGGCTTTTGTGTGATTTCCATCTGGCTGCGGGTTTGATCATCGCTGCAGACTTCAAGTAAAAGGTGAGAAGGAGAGGGAGATTTGAGTGAGAGAAAGAAAGAAATTGTGAGACACAAAGGAACTGACAGATATTTTGTGAGGCGGTAGTGATTCAGAGACGTGTTTGAACCGGTTTGAGGGTCTCGAGTCAGTGGATTGCCACTAAATTGGTTCCTGGATTTACTTTTGACTTAAATTTCACCTAAATGTTAAGAAAATGTTCAAAAAAGTATGTACTTCAATAATGGACAATGTAGAAAACATGTAAATAAAAACATTGGGTCTCATCCACTGATCATGGATTATTCGTGTTTTTACGCACAGGAAAAAAAATGTATTCTTCTCATGACTTCTCAAATTTTTCGTTTAATTCACAACACGTGCGTACACAGATGAATTTGTTCTCAACCTCTTTTTGAACGTTAATGAATTTGGAGTATTCTGAATGAGCGACCGTGTGTTTGAGATAAGTCATTTGCATAAAACGCAGCCAAACCATGTCCATATAAGGACTTTCGCAGACCCTTTCCTTTCATTCTTTCTACTCTCAGCGAACATGATGCTCTTTAACGACTCGCTTCTGCCTGAAAGCACGCGCAGCGAGATCCTCGAGCAATGCCAAGTGTGCCAACTTCAAAACACGTTCAAATGCAATAAAAAAGACCCAGATTACAGTCCTCTGATTAGCCAGCTGCGCAAACTCAAATCTGCATCTTTATGATGAGAAACCTCACAGCTGGAGCTATAATGCACCTACTCTTTTACATCTATATCTATGTATAAAATTCAATCTTAACATGTTTATAAAGAACATATGATTTTTGCATGTGAGAGATCAGTTGTTCCTACATTTTTTCGTATATTTAGAATATATATATATATATATATATATATATATATATATATATATATATATATATATATATATATATATATAAGAAAGTAAGTTACTAATGAAAATGTTTAGTGAATGAGAGCTGATAACTGTATTCTCTATAGTGGAAGCATCATATCAATTCCACTGTGGCATAATGTTGCTTCTGGGCAGCAAACACGTTTAAGAAATTCCTCATAACATGCAAATAATTTATGTGACTCTAAATGCAAAAACAAAACGTGAGTCATAATTTTTTGATGGGTGAAAAAAAGCAAAAAATAAATAAATAACAAGTGCAGTGTACTTATTGTGTTCATATTGTGTTGCACAAAACTTTTGCTGTTATCGATGTGTGATACGGGTAAGAATAGGGACAGGTTTTGTGGTATGAGTGGGTGTAAGGCGTAATTATAGATGTAATTACAGAAATTACCAACAGTTGCAAATGCATGCAGGTTTTTTCTGTTTATATAAGTACAATGTAAAACATACACAATGTGCATTGTATTAAATCAAATTGTTGAGTATATTTTTAGTTTGTTATTTAATGTCATTCACCATCGTTTTGAGGCTCTCTCACCGGTTCCGGTACCATTTTAAAGTTATCGATTTGGCAATGGTATTCGAAAAACCCCAAACAATACCCAACCCAATTTAGAAACCTCTAAACACTGCAGTGAAAAAATCCCCACAGAATCGACACAATTGTCCATATCTAGCACTCAGTATTCTGTGAGTGCATTTGTCTGTGCATACATGTCATTGTTGAGTTATGCATGATTGTAGAGTACGGTTCAGTTCACCCATACTTCAAGGTTTTGATGTCATTTGAATGATAGTGAAAGGTGTACAGAAACTGACCTTGGCAGAGAAAAGACCTTCCAGACGCAAGAGCGTTTTATTTTAACAAGTCTTACACAATGTCACACAGCATTACCTCTGCGTCCAATTCTATTTATACACAACTAGATTAATCCAAGAATTCTAAATATGAATCACGAATGTATAATTGTTCACACATATGTATTTTCGCTGAAACATTTTGGCCAAAAATGAAAAGAAATTGAAGGCTGTGTGAGATGATCATCTGTGTAAGTGAGTTATACATACTGTACATGTAAGGAAAAGAATTCTGTGAAATTTTGCACTTTATTAACCCTTGCATTTATATGTGCGTAACCAGCCATGTTTGTGTACATTTTGCAGGTATCATCAGAACAGCCCTGGCAGAAATGGATCGAGAGGCAAGAGAACATTACTCAGTGGTGATTCAAGCCAAAGACATGGCAGGGCAGGTTGGAGGACTGTCGGGCTCCACCACGGTCAACATCACGCTAACTGACATCAACGACAACCCACCAAAGTTCCCTCAGAGTAAGTAATGTTAGCCACTGTGAAAACCAAATACAATGGCAACATATTTCTGTAGAAGGACATCAGTAGATTTTGGTTCAAAACCTAGTGAGCAACCTTAACCTAGTATTATTGGACTCTTCACAGAGCGCTGGTCATATAATGCAATAAAGCATTAATAAAATCAGATGACTCATATACAGCATTCCAAATCGGCCACTTGTGGGTTTCTATATCTATATGACCTCAGGTTAGGGTTAGGGCTTATCCCTCTGAGGTCTAGGGTGTATTTAGGGTCCTTGAGATGTTTTGAGATGCCCTGACATTTGTACTTTTTTCAGTTGCTTATAAACATATTAATGGCACAGGTGAAATTACACTTTATTTAGGGCTACCATAATATGTGAGCAACATGTTCATGTTAGTATTTTTGAGAGAATATTGTTTATGCGTGGTTATTGAAAAAACTAAAAATTAAAGTTTCTGAAATAAGAACACAAAACACGAAATATGCATCCACCAATACTTTTGGCTATGGATGTTGTGGCTTAGAGTTTTTTCTTCAAAACGATCTGAAAAACATCCTTTATATATGTGTGTGTATAAAATCAAAATATAAATGAAAGTCAAAAACCCATTTTTAGTCATACCTGGAAACAAATCCTGGTCAAATAGGTTGTATGAACAATTGTGAAGGTTTATTATGAAGGTTTATTATAATTGTATATAATATTATTTCAAAATAGTTTATTGAAAAATGTGTGCATATATATTTTGGTACGTTTTGCTTGTTTCAACACTGATTGGTGGAACTTTCTGTACAGCATCACGGGTAATTAGTTTTTCACCCCAAATCCTGCTGTTTAACATGATTATTTGAATACTAAGTTAAAATAATAGAGGCTAACGGCTTCAACAGAAGCAAATACTATCTATTAACTCCCTCATAGCTCACAGTAAGGCCGTCTTAAAAAGTTTATAAGTTATCATTAAAAATATATTTCTATATCCGGAACCCGACTGTTGCACTCTACGTGACTTAAGATGCAACCTTTAAAATCTGTAGGCAGTCAGATTTAGAGTCGCTTAGAGCTGTTGCTGAATTTCTGCTCCAAAACACTTCATCTGGACTGAACTTTCTTAAACGAATCTGTGAGACATTGAAGGACTTCTTGATTATTATGCTTAGATCTTGTCAAAAGAAGTGATACAGCTTGACCTCGATTCTCTCAGATTATTCATCTTCTATAAATATCCTCATTACGTTTTAAAGTTTAACCATACAGTGGGCTGTTCTAATGCACTTATCTCTCTCTCTCTATCACAGTAGTTTTTTTTTCTCAGACGTTCACAAGAAAACGGTTTGTTTTCTCATGGGTGTCTTATGGATACTATATAATTAGGTGGAATAGAAGGAAATATACCTAATATACTGTAGATGCAATCTCACTCAGATGACTCATATAAATTGTGCATTGCAGTGCATTTTTTATCATTAATTAGCATGAAGAGAATAGAGACTGGGACACAGAGCTTTATTGTGTAAGCATCCAATTATGAGTCTTAGATCTTGAGTTTTTGTTGTCTTATTTTTATCCTCAGAAACACAGCACAACAGCAGGGTTCTGGAAGTTAAAAAGAACACACCATTAATTTCCTCCCTAGAAACATATGTTTTTAAGGATAATGTATAAACCCTTTAAGACAGACTATGAGTTCCAATATTAAGCTATAGCACAGTATAATATGATTTTGTAGAAGCCAGAATTCTCTTTAACGAGTCCACCTCATTAAAATCCACCAATCAGAGAAGTTGCTGTTACCATGGATTAAAGTTTGTAATGTTGCGATTCATCTCAGAGCTTTTGAAATCCCCAAAACACATCTGAAACCATGGCCGTCGGAAAAGTGAGACACGTCGTTGCATTTAGCTTTTGTAATCAGGTGCTTTGGGGATGTGGCTGTGGTTGTTTATGTTGAAATACTTCTAGAATAGCTCAATGCGGCTTGTTTGGAGGCATAGTCGGAAAGAGGCATCATGATAGATATGCTTCAAAATACCATGCAGCCAATCGAACAAACCACCATGCGGGCTTTTGTGTGTGTCTGCAGAGAATTACCAGGTGTTTGTCCCAGAGTCGGCACAGGTGGGGAAGCCAGTGGGGAAGATCAAAGCCAACGATGAGGACATCGGGATCAATGCAGAGATCAAATACAGCATCCTGAACCCTGAGGGAGCCGGAATGTTCTCCATCTCCACAGACAAAGACACTAGAGAGGGTGTCATCACGCTGAGAAAGGTATTGCTGTCATTTTCACTGGTGTTTAAGAATCATGACTGTTATTGCTCATATTCTGCTACGTTCACACCGGACGCGAATAGCATGTAAAATTCGCTTCTACCACGTCTAGTTTGACGCTTGACCACTTTGTGTTAATTTGCTCGTCAAGAGTGAAACTGACGCGAGTAAAATTTTGAAGCGAAAGTTTGAAGCGAAATTGACGATTTTTCAACTCGGGCGGCAGGCGCGAATTCGCATCAAGCGCGTGAGTGCACAAATAGCACTAACTAAATAATTCGCGCTTAACGCGCCAGGCGCTCAATTCGCGCCATTTGCGCCAACTTGACGCGCGAATGAGGCGTATTTGCATCTACCGCGTCGCGCTCTACGCCTCATTCGCGCGGCAGGAATTTTTTACGAACGTAACGCGTCTTTGCATTGACTTAACATTGAAATCACTCGCGCCTGACGCACTATTCGCGTCTTGTGTGAACGCACCATTAAGGTTTGAGGGTTTTCTAAACCCTTATTAATAAGTGGCTGTAAACACTTTTTGGCTGGTGGGCTTTTAGAAAATTGATAAAATACTTTACTAACATTGTTCACCAGTAAATTCACCAGCATCACAGGTGATTTATGTCTAAAAGTATGAACATTTAGCCTGGGTTTCCTCATGCTGCCTTGCCACATGATTTTATTCACGCTGCTAGGCAGCCTGGACACCATGAACCAAATTTTCGGCTGAGATAGGGAACCAATCACAGAACAGGGAGGGAGCAGCAAGACGATAACGATGTATAAGCGACACACTGAAGCAGTCTATGCATCTATCTTGGCAGTTACCTTTTGATACAGCCTCTACATAAATCCCATCGTCTTCTTCCTCATCTAATTTTCTGTCGCTCTGCATTCGTCATCTGGTATAATTGAACCGATTGGCTATGAGCACAGGCGCATTTGATAGACATTCGTAGCACCCAGTAATACGGCTTTGGGCATTCGTAAACCACGCCTCAAATACGAGAAAATGAACATGTGGTTTCCAGACCACGTCTCATTCTCAATGGCGTTAGCCAAGCTAATGAACATTTCTACCACAGTGTCATTTCTGCAACACCTCGAATTATGCAAAGAGCATTTTGTGGTGGAATTTTTTTTGTGGAAGGACATGCCATGCCCATAGACGACAGTGAATGTCTCTTTATTTAAACTGCAGAGCCAACAGACACATGACAAACAAAGAGCTAACTGCAAAAATCTAAGGGAAAAAGTTGCAGTCATGCATGAATCCGCATTAGCAAGTTCGAAAGTTGAATAACATGCCATATGGTTTTTCACCCTTTTCACTTGAGTGTTTGTCTTCGACAAAAGAATGAAAAATACGGTATAATTAAACCAGTCAAGATGTTGTCAAAATAACACCATATCTGAAGCTGTAGACACTGAAATTACACGGATACACTGACAAATATACATAATCTATCCATCCGGACTAGGTCAAGGAGACGTCTGGCACTCTTGGTAGCTCAGATGCTCATTAATGGTCTCTTTTCTGTATTCCGAGCTTCTTCTATTCCACACTCGGTCCTGGGGGTCAGGAAAGCTGTGAATCCAGTGAATACTGAGTTTTCCTTAAGCCAATTTTGTAAATAAATGCCTGCCAGATCTATCCGGCGAGACGGGCAGTGAAGGTCGGGCAGGTTTCCTGGCGTTTACAGACGTGACCCCATCTGGAGAGCGATTTAGCTTCTGCGCTCCGGAAGCAGAAAAACTGACCTCAATATGATCTCAGTTCATACCTTTTTAGAGTACTTGAAACTTCTAGAAGCCACCAAGAAAGTGGCTAAAACTGACTGACTGAAAGCAAAATATTGTGTATATCTGTGATCCAGTTCACTTGATTGAATTGAATGAACTTTATTGTCACTTGGTCAAAATTACCAGCAAAATTGGCCATCAACTTGAAGTTCAAGTTGATGGCCAATTGCCCTTGTAGTGGCCATCAATTTGTAGCACTTGTAGTTCGGTTCTTTTGGTTGTTTTCGTCCGGACCAAATCAAAGCGTTCACACTTATTTAATTGAACCTGTTGTGAACACATTAAAAACACACATTTAAATGTGAACACACCCTAAGTTCCCTGTTTTCTCTTCTCAGCAACTGAATTATGAAAAGAAGAAGCAGTACAGCCTTCACATCGCTGCAGAGAACACACACCTGGACCCACGCTTGTCCTATCTGGGCTCATTCAAAGATGATGCCACGCTCAAAATCACAGTCGGAGATGTGGATGAGCCGCCGGTTTTCTCACTGGATTATTATATTTTGGAGGTGTACGAGAACGCAAAGGTTGGAAGTGAGGTGGGAGCCGTCACAGCGAGAGACCCAGACAGCAAAAACAGCCCTGTCAGGTATGAAGATGTGAAGGGTTAAAATAACACTCCGACCGGTAATACAATTATAGGCAGGCCATAATGTCACACATTGATGTATTGCCCCGATGTATATAGTTGAATAGACAACTATTGTGATTCATCCCTATTAATATTAATTATTTTTAATATAATAATATTTGTATTAGTATTTTATTTATATATACACTCACATATATATATATATATATATATATATATATATATATATATATATATATATAAAAACTTTATTCTCGAAATTTTTTCAACTTTAATCTCGAAATGTTTCTAATTTACTCTCGAAATGTTTCAACTTTAATCTCGAAATGTTTCTAATTTAATCTCAAAATGTTTCAACTTTAATCTCGAAATGTTTCTAATTTAATCTCAAAATGTTTCAACTTTAATCTCGAAATGTTTCTAATTTACTCTCGAAATGTTTCAACTTTAATCTCGAAATGTTTCTAATTTACTCTCGAAATATTTCAACTTTAATCTCGAAATGTTTCTAATTTAATCTCAAAATGTTTCAACTTTAATCTCGAAATGTTTCTAATTTACTCTCGAAATGTTTCAACTTTAATCTCGAAATGTTTCTAATTTACTCTCGAAATATTTCAACTTTAATCTCGAAATGTTTCTAATTTAATCTCAAAATGTTTCAACTTTAATCTCGAAATGTTTCTAATTTAATCTCAAAATGTTTCAACTTTAATCTCGAAATGTTAGGGTTAGAATGTTGAATTTTTTTTTTTTTTTTTTTTTTTTTTTTTTTATGTTGCGGTTCAGGGCTTCCATACCAGCAATATACCTACAAAACACAAGATTTTAGTAAATCAAATAAATTATTGCATGCTCAAATGCCATGCTATAGCAAAATAATCCAACATTTGTTCTCTCTCTCTTTCTCTCTCTCTCTATCTCTCGCTCTATCTCTCAATCTCTCACTCTATCTCTCTCTCTCTCTCTCACTCTCTCTCTCTCGCTCACTCTATCTCTCTCTCTCTGTGTTCTGCCCTCCCACTTCTCACATCTATGTAAAGGTCGAATTTAACAGGATGACACTGAGTTGATATGACATACAATGATCTCTCTCTCTCTCTCTCTCTCTCTCTCTCTCTCTCTCTCTCTCTCTCTCTCTCTCTCTCTCTCTCTCTCTCTCTCTCTCTCTCTGTCTTTTGCTTTTTTTATGGAGGATAATGTTAATTAGAGCAGTTAAGGCACCCCATGTTAGTAAAACACTGCTGCCAAAAGCTCAATTACCTCCACACACTTTAATGAAAGAGAGGTGTGCACTGATATCATGCTGCTCACCTATAGAAGCCAGTAGAATTCAGTGTTTCTGGTAAACACATTATCAATATATTGTGGCAATGGGCAATATATATATATATATATATATATAGTGTTTCTGAATAAAGAAAACACTGTACTTGTTCAAACAACTAGTTCTTTATTTATCCTAGCATTGCAAACAAGCAGAGAAGGTCCAAAATGTGTGAGGATCCGATGGACTTGCAAGGTTTATTCACAAGATTGTTTTAATAGTTTTCATTGGTTTAATATTTGGCAAAACCCAGAGACAGACTAAAGGGTGACCAACAGTAATGATTTATGGAAAAAAAAAATAATAAAAAATAAGAATGCAACATGATAACCTAATGTGTAAAGACCAGAAGAATCATATCATGTATGTAAGAAATTTTAGTGCAAAATAAAATAAAATATTCTTAATATTAAAGATTGTGTACATCATAGTCTACAGAACATGGAGAAAATAACAATTTGAATGACACGCCAGTGAACAATGGAATGAAAAAAATAAAATGTCATAATGCTCGTTTCACCGGCAGTAAAATGCATAAAGTGTAAAATCCTTATTGTTATTTTTCTCTCATGTCTAATGCAGTCAAGGACAGTGCACATGTTCTTGTGGTAATGAGATATGACCTGGATGGTTTATTAGCATCTCTCTCTCTGCTAGTGGGTTGAGGATGTGTGTTTTCAAGCCATCTTTGAATGAACCTTCACAGTCCATGCGTGACGGAGAGGCCATAACTCTCACGGTCATGCAAATGCTGCGATTCTCATTGGTTGATGTGAGTGAGATCGTCGGTTTCACACCAACGGCTTTTACATCAGCATTTATCGCTGTGATAAATAGATGAATAACATACATAAGAGAAAACAAGAGAAATGTCTCATAAATAATCCCTGATCTCTTTTTTTTGTTCTGTCTTGAAGGATAGCACATTTAATTTTTTTCACTCCATTTATTGCGTTTCTGCTCTTCCGATTTTAATCTGCATTTCCCATTTAAAAAAAACAGCATTTCATTCCCGTACCAGAATTTATACTGCAGTATGTACCATTAGCATAAAAATAAAATGGCATTGAAGAGAATCAGCATTAGCTTTATGGAAAAATAAGCAAGGTCACTGTTATCTCCTTAGTTTTGCTCCTAACCATTATCATGATGCATCTGATCATTATCATATACCTTGTATAGTATTTGTCTCATGAGATGCTGGAGTAAAAATGGTTTTTAAAGGCATATTCTTCACAATGGACACCCTGGTATTAAATTAACAGAGATTTTGTGTTTTGCAGAGACGTCTTTGTGTTTCATATTCCGAGTTAACATGATAAAAGCTAAACAGAAGTATTTTTTAGAGCACTTAAGCACGTCTTTTTCTCACCATGCAAAGGAATGTTGGGAGTCAGAACACCTTCATTTAAATAGCACTTTTAACAATATAAATGAAGAGTTCAGATGCAAAAGCCTCTAAGTGCTATTTGAAATTTTCTTCTAAAATGACCATTTTTATCAAACTTGTATATTTAAGTTCAGTAATTTCACTTAAATGGCAATGAATTGTCATTGCCATTTCAATTGTCATTTAAGTGAAATTACTGAACTTAAATATACAAGTTTGATAAAAATGGTCATTTTAGAAGAAAATTTTAAATGGCATTTAGAGGCTTTTGCATCTGAACTCTTCAAATTGTTTCAAAGCAGCTTTAGACATGACACAAGAGATTGTTTTGGCTTTACAGTAGCTCCAGAATAAAGTTATTGTCCAGCACAAAATTATCCGCACAAAAGAGTGCCTGGTGGTTCGATATCGTAAACCCTGAAATAGATTCCAAGGTGCAAGCCTTGAAAAATATTGTGGAAAAAAAACGTTATCTCGGCTCAAACCCGCAAAATCATGTGTTTAGTCTATAGGTATGCGCGTTTGAATATAAATGTGTGCAGATGCGTAGTCCTTCTTTTCAAACCAACCCTCAACAAACTACTTGCCTGGCGCGGGCACATGTAACTTGTATCAAACCGTGACGCTAAAACTGATGTATGTGCCGACCCGTGACTTCTGTGTACCGTTACACCCCTTATATAGACCATTTCAAAAGATGTAAACAACACTGGTCCAGAAGCACTTCCTGTTTCATTTTGTAACTGTTTTCTTTATTTATAAAGAAAACTTCTTAAAGATGTTTGTTTAAGTTTTTGATTACGTTTTAAATGTTCTGTTGGTTGTATTTTATCCCAGCTTTTATGTAGTGTTAAAAAACTGAAACAGGAAGTGCTTCTGGGCCAGTGTTGTTTACATCTTTTGAAATGGTCTATATGTTAAATATTTAAAGGAGTAGTTCACTTTTCAAAAAACTTTTGCTGATAATTTACTCACCCCAATGTCATCCAAGATGTCCATTTCTTTCTTTCTTCAGTCGAAAAGAAATTAAGGTTTTTGATGAAAACATTCCAGGATTTTCTCCATATAATGGACTTCAATGGGGTCCAAACGGTTCAAGGTCCAAAAGACAGTTTCAGTGCAAACTGAAAACTGTTCAAAGGGCTTTAAACGGTTCTAGACGATGAATAAGGGTCTTACCAAGCGAAACGATCTCTCATTTAATAAATAAATAAATAAGTTTAAGTTTTATAAGCTCAAATGCTCGCCTTGCTCTGTTCTTTGATGCACGTTCGTGACTCTCCTGTTCGAACTTGTTCGTCAAAATGAACGGATCTTTTCCCGAGTCAATTCGTTCGTTGAATGAACCCAATGACTCGGAAAAAAAAGACTCGTTCATTTTGATGAACGAGTTCGAACAGGAGAGCTTTAAACTACTCCTTAAAGCTTACATAAAATGTTAACACGAATTTTCAGCTGCCTTGCACACTCTGGTATTTTCTTCAGAAAATGCAAATGTGGTTTAATTTCACATTCATACTTGGAAAGAGATTCTGACAGTCTTTTGAGAGTCTCTACCAAGCATGTCACTTGAGGATTTGTTAATTATGTCCAACTAATGCTTCTACTCGCATATTTTCTCCTTGCAGTTTTCTCCGGTAGTTTTATTTTCGCATTCCTCCTTTTATAATTTAGGTTCTATCAGGTCGGTTCTTATCTAAATAGCTCTTATTCACTGTCATTCTAACTGGAATATTAATACGCATCTCCGTATATACCTAAAACTACTCATAAATCTCACTGAAAAGGACCTGTTTGGTGTCTACCAGGGTGATTGATCATTTAGAGAAATCATATGAAGAAAATGAGAGTTTTAAGACAATATCAATCCCCAATACAATGTCCATTTTGTCCGACAAACATAATGTATGCTAATTAAATTAGAATCTCTTGTATTTAGTGCATTACTCTTTTGAATTAATGAACCTCTAACCATGTTCCATCTTTACCTTTCAGCACTGTTTTTCACATTATACATTCCACTCTGTATTTCTACTGTGATCAGTCATAGAGCTGGGTGGCATGATGTATAATTACTCTGAAATAAGCTTTTGTTCAGTAAAATATACAATAATTACTATATAAATGACTAATATGGCTCTTTAGGCCGAGCTTTGTCGAGTATCCCAGCCGTAAGTCATGCCACATGTAAAATTGGCAGGGTTTCACGACCAAGCCATGTACAGCAATACTATCGCTCTCATAATCATGCATATCCCAGCTGTTTTTGAGATTAATTTCACAGCTATGATGATGAGAAGGGGGTGAAAGACGGAAAGGCTCATGCAGTATTCATGCTCTCTCTTCTATATTTAGGTATTTCATCGATCGCAGAGAAGACAAAGAGGTGTATTTCGATATCGAATCCATCAGTGGAGTCATTAGAACGACTCAGCTCCTGGACCGGGAGGACACGCCCTGGCACAACATCACTGTCATGGCAACAGAGGAAGGTGGGTACTACCAGAAGCCACGCTGGGGTAACGTCGTCACTTTAATAACTTGCAAATTAGTGTTCCTCTGCTATAAACGCCTCGTGCGCCCATGAGAAACGGACTGCCGTTCATTTTCTCGCTTTAAAAATCACTCGCCCGCTCGCTGCTGTAAAATCAACTCTGCAAATATGTTAATAATCAAAGATCAAGCCTCATACCACTTAAGGAATTGTTTGCTCGGAAATGAAAGTTATTTACTCAACCTCATGTTGTTCCAAACCCTTACGAGTTTCTTTTTTTTTTTTTTCTGAGAAAAGAGAAAACCAAAGACTGCTGGTTGTTGGTGGTTCTTTCCATGCAATTAAAATGAATGAGGCCCAAAGCGTTCAAGCTGCAAAACAGAAGCAGAAACACACTGTAGAAGATCATTAAAAGGGAGTCCATGCGGCTTGTGCACTAACATTCTCTACATGTAAGATTCCAGAGCTGTTAATTGCTGTGACCAGATCATTGATTCAGTTGAATTTGAGAACCGGTTCAGTCTGATTCATAATTGAATCTCTCAGATTTAGTTTTTTTCCGTTTTCTGTTCCGGATTCGTTGAAAGTTCTGAATCAAAAGAATGATTCATTCAGAGATTTTCCATCACTATTCGCTACTCTTTTGAACCAACACATTCTCATCCCAAGACGTCATCTAACTGACGCTTTTGACCATATGTCAACATCCGACGTTTAAGGCACCTTTTAACATCAGTTAGATGACGATCCTAGGGCGTCATCCAACTGACGCTTTACCTTTAGCGTCAGTTAGATGACACGGGTAGGTTTAGGTCTGGGTTAGGGTTAGATAGCGTCATCTAACTGACGTTAAAGGGTGCCTAAAACGTCGGATGTTGACATATGGTCAAAAGCGTCAGTTAGATGACGTTTTGGGATGAGAACGGGCTGTTTGAACTCGTTAACATGCTAAGGAATCACACCGGGACGAATTTCACGTGCAATATTCGCCGACGTTTAACGCCTCATGACTAAACGAAGGGTGCCAATGTGAGTGTGCATACTGACGCGGAAAATGCCACGCGTAAAAGCGTCATTTTTTAAAAAAACCGCCTCTGGTTCGTTTTTTTGGTTTGACGCACTGCGTCAAAAACTATCCGACCAATGAGATTGGCGCTTTTGCTCACGTGTCTGGTGCTTCTGCAGTTACAGTAAAACTCAAATTGGGGGCGCTCAAACACAAAACAGTCTTACCAAGCACACATACGTAACGGCGAAGAAGATATACGCCACCGTCTACTCCGCCGGAAGAAAGAGCTATATGATAATATTTATATTCGTACTGCTGTAATAATAGTATATACTATTATTATTTCTGTTTTCAAGCGCCATCTAATGTCAGGGAATGAATTTGCATGTTCACTCGGCTCATCGTCAGCGTAAATCACTTGGGTATGAAAACAAAAAACGTGTTGAAAAACGCTGGCGAATAACGCGCGCCGATATTCGTCCCCGTGTATACGGGCCTTAAATGTCAAGATTTTCCTTCCACAAAGCTCGTTTAATGCTTTCGTAAGACTCGACGTAGATCACTGATTCTTTTATAACGCTCTTATGCCCTTTTTGATGCTTTGCAAAAAAAAAAAAAAACAAAACAAAAAAACTACCCCTTTAAAAAAGCCACTCATGCAAAGATTGTAATATTTACAATCCGAAGAGGGACCTTATTTGGAGTGTATAATCTCTGAGATGATTAAAATCACTCGAAGTAATATAAATGGAGTCCCGTGACTCTTCTGCTGTAGATTGTATCACAGTAATTACCCTTACACCCAGCACGAATGACACACTTTCAGTCTTCTATATGATAATGATATTCCAGCATGTGAATGAAAAATGAGATCACTTTAATATATCGGTTATTTTCCCTAGACAGTGATGAGATCAAATGGAGACTTTTACCCAAGTCTGCTGCTCATGCACATTTTTCTCCACTAGAGCCTCAGAAAAGAGCTTAACTACGACTCAAACTGTCCTCAGATATGTTCATAAACATTTCTCTTTCACTTATACATTTGGCAGAGACACTTTTATCCAAAGTGACAAAGTGCACTCAAGGTACATATTTTATGACTGCATTATCTGAGCTATCCTATGGGACTCCATATTCTTGCTGTTTGTGAACAATTGTTCTTTTTATTTATCTCAAGGAATGCCCATGGCAAATCTTGAAAGTGCAATGAAATATTAATCTAAGGGTATGTTCACACTTGGCATGTTTGCTTCAATTAAAAGAAACCCTGGTGTGATTGCTCAGTTCATTTGAATAAGTGTGAACGCTGCCATCTGAACTCTGGTGACACCAAACAAGCAGAACAAGAGTCCCGATCTGCTTTCAAAAGATCTCTGATGCGATTCGAATGAAATATGAACACAACACGGACCAAAGACATGCAAACGAACCAAGAACAGGACATGATGTCACAAGATTAGGCCCTAAAAAGGACAGAATGCTTTTTTTTTTAACTAATGGTGTGTAGTTTGTTGCCTTGGCAATGGCTTGTCGTTAAAGGCTTCATTCTGAGAATTGTTAATTTCTGGTCACACTGTGGGTGGGAATTGATGTTAAAGTGCTTGTTAGTGAGTATGACGAAGCAGAAGAACTCACTTGGCCTGTACACTTATAAGACGCCTCAGTAATTATGCACATGCTTATTTCACTTAACAGTAGCCATGCCGTTGACAGAAATCGTGCTATTTTATCAGCTGCTTTTAGTTGTGGTGCATGAATATTCGGAGTTATGAAACTAATAGATCTGGCTCTTTTTTTTGCCAGATTTGAAACAGCCTACGCTGTTTAAACAATTTGTCTATTGGTTTGCTTCTGCATTTCATAAAGTTTCTATAAGAACCAAACCAAACAGCTCTAAGATGAATCACAACATTACAAACATTGATTTGAAGAAAAACTATTTGAATATTGGAAAATAAAAAGATAAAGGTACAAATGTTTATTATATAACATATTTTATATGAGAACAAACTGCTTGTCTCATGAAGCACTGAACAAATCAAAACATAGTGCAATGTGGTAAAATAGTAGGTGGTCACTGCTGTGCTCTTTTCTCCTTTTTGACACAATTATTTAAAAAAACATGTTGAGATCAAAAAGTTGAAATCCCACGGTGTACCCACGGTTCTCACGGAATACTTTTTTAGTATTTATTTCCCTAATGATCAACTCTATACGCCAACATAGTACCTTCCTGGAAATATATAGACGGAACAACGAGGTGTTATTCATCCGAAAAAAAGCCTACTTCCACCATTTGATCATTTTGCCTGTTTATAATGAGTAGATATCCTACATGCAGTAAGTTTAGGTGCCGGAACAGGGCGAACAGAGCTCATGCACCTCTTCTAGAAAGCATTGCTTGAAGTCACCTAATAATAAACACTACACACGCCGAGCACAACACCAGCCCAAGAAACATTAATAGGCTGTTACTCCCTCGCATTCTCTATGAAATACTTCACACATGCAGCAGTGAGGAGAGAACGCATACAGATGATGTACAGTATAAAATAATTATTCATACAGTATGTGACCAACAAGAGAAAGAGTGTGGAGTGAGAGAAAGACTGCAAGTGATTTAAAAGAGTTGGTCCTCACTGCAGAACACGAAATCCAGATCCAACTCCTCCCACCTTACATATGCCTAATCCTACCCATCTCCGCCCCCTGATCTCTAACCCCACCCCTAATCCTACTTATCTCTGCCCTCTGATCCTAAACCCCACCCCTAATCCTACCCATCTCCACCCCCTGATCCCTAACCCCAGCCTTAAACTTACCCATCTCCACCCACTGATCCCTAACCCCACCCCTAAACTTACCCATTTCCACCCCCTGATTCCTAACCCCACCCCTAATCCTACCTATTCAACTCCGCCCCCTGATCCCTAACCCCACCCCTAATCCATCCCATCTCCACCCCCTGATCCCTAACCCCACCCCTAATCCTACCTATTCAACTCCGCCCCCTGATCCCTAACCCCACCCCTAATCCATCCCATCTCCACCCCCTGATCCCTAATCCCACCCCTAATCCTACCTATTCAACTCCGCCCCCTGATCCCTAACCCCACCCCTAATCCATCCCATCTCCACCCCTTGATCCCTAATCCCACCCCTAATCCTACCCATCTCCACCCCCTGATCCCTAACCCCACACCTAATCTTACCCATTTCCACCCCCTGATTCCTAACCCCACCCCTAATCCATCCCATCTCCACCCCCTGATCCCTAATCCTACCCATTCAACTCCTCCCACTGATTCCTAACCCCACCCCTAATCCATCCCATCTCCACCCCCTGATCCCTAACCCCACCCCTAATCCTACCCATTCAACTCCGCCTCCTGATCCCTAACCCCACCCCTAATCCATCCCATCTCCACCCCCTGATCCCTAACCCCACCCCTAATCCTACCCATTCAACTCCGCCCCCTGTATCTTGTGAACTGTAATAAGGTGCTACTGATTTAAAAGGCAAATGGGAGGGAGAAGCTAAAGATGGGTTGAAATTAATACTGAACAGCAGGAAACAAAAAGATCTATCTATCTAAACACACTTTGGTAAAAAAAAATAATAATAATAATAATTCAAAGGTATGTTAAAAAAAATAGAAAACCGATTATTAATTCATTAAAACCTATGATAAGAGAGTCTAAAAGACGCTAAGTAGATTCAAAAGATCCTAACTGAATGCAATTTATCTTGTTAATTACTCGACGTATAATTGTGCAGAATATTTTATATCCTTGCTGTGGACCTGTTTTTAATTTAGGAGCATTATAATGTCTTGTTAATTTAGCATTTTTGCATTTATAGTGTTTTGATTGGAATTAATTAAATCAGTATGGGTCCGACTCACTCTGAGAATTGCTATTAGATGATTTAGCCAATTTGTAAACAAAATTAGCCGAATCCCACCCAGGGATCAAGGGGTGCATGCAAATTTACCTTTCTTTTAGAGATTTCAGTTTAGATGTTTGTCTTTTGAGACAGAAGGCAAGGAATTTGCATAACCTGTTATTGCTAATCAGATATGAATTAGTCATTGCCATTACATATAATTTAATTTTATTCAGCAATACTATATTCTAGTTCATTAATGTCCACAACCATGCAGATTTGTAAATAATTGCAACTACTGTTGTTTCTAAAGTTTTACACACCCCCTGATCCTTGTGTGTTTAATTAAGTAGCTTGCTAATTTTTAATAATGCTTTCAACTACTAAGAAGAATTTAGCATTCACATATCTCTTTCAAATATTTTGACTTTTTTTAATAGTTATTTTAATACAGTTTTCTGCAGATTTTCCCATTGGTCTATGGTCACCACCTCAAAGAGCATGCATCAATCAAACATCAATGTGTACTTACATTTTCGAGTCATTAAATCATGTTTAATTTGGACTTCTCTGCGCATGCTCTTTGAGGTGGTGACCATAGACCTGCATTATATGACTGACAGACAAGAACGGTTTGACCTAAAAATATCAAACTTCTGCAGAAACAAAGACACCTACATCTTGGATGCCCTTGACGTAAGCTAAAACATACCAATTAATTTCAAAGTCAACTATCCCTTTAACACATCCTGTAATGTTTCCGTTTGTTTCCAGACAATCCCAGTCTTCAGAGCCACGTGCCCGTTACAGTGCAGGTTCTGGATGTGAACGACAATCCTCCGAAGATCAACACAGAAGATGAGATCATCATCTGTGAAAGCACCAGAGCAGGACAGGCAAGTCCCACAACAGCCGAACTGTTTCTCTGTCTCACTTTCTCTCTGACATCATTTCTTGTCAGGAGGCTGAGTCCACAAAAAAATGCATTCAAAATGAACGTAGCAGTTAAAGCAATTAAACTAACTGTTGTTTTAATCAGTTTATGTACTAATGGGTATAATTTAATGCACAATATGCATTTTGCATTGCAAATATGTATACAGCAGTTACTGTACTGACAAATGTTAAGTTGGTCATCTGAACGATTGTATTATGGGTCTGAGCAATATGGATTTACATCATCAGCCTGCCCAGAAAACTCCCTTAAGGACCGCCACAGTTCCCTGCCATGGTGTGGAAAAGAGAGAAATATTTCGAAGGGGCTGAAATAGAAAAATGGAAGGGAGTTAAAGGAATGCTAATCATCTCTCAATGAGAATAAAAATCTGATCAACAAAGCGTGACAGCTCTGACTCACTAAAGCACACTCCTATTTTCCTTCCCACACTTTTCCATTTCATTTCGAAATGCTGTTTTTCACCAGTGGCCCAAAGAAAGAGAGACATGAGAGAAAATAAAGGACAGATGAGGTCAAGCCCATTTTAATATCCCCTGTGTTTCCAAAATAAAGCACATTTAGTTCCTAAAATGAGCCATTACGGGAGTACCACATTAAAGTGCTTCTGTGCACTTTTCGTGTGTTTTGAAAGCGTAATGTGTTCTTTCTGCCCCACTAGCGTCACTAAACTGACTTTACCAACATAAAGTTTATCGCAAACTCCTCCTCCATCTGCCATTGGTTGTAAAAATAGATTGCCCCACCCCCAAACTCACATCATTGGTTGAGACGGTGTATTATTATTATTTATAGTATTATTTATATTGAATTTTATGCTCCATGGTTATACTAAAGAAACGTTCGTCACAAAAACAGACCAAACAGACACCCCACGTTGTGTTTATGCTTATTTTTTAAATTATATTAAATAAACATAACTATATATAACATGACATCTAAACGTATGAAAGTTTCGTTTCAAAGACCAGAGGGCAGTAAATTTTGAAGACTCTGCAATAATCCCGTTTTCCTCGGTTTACCTCCGCTTTATTCTCCCCAACCAGAAACTGAAGAGCATCCTTGCGTCAAATGCGAAACTTCAACCCTTTTGCAAAGCATGATGGGAAGTGAAAGTCCTGACTGATTGGGTTACTTGATTGAAACGTTATTTCAATATGAAAACATCAAGTCAAAGAACGAGTCAATTTAACATGAAGCAATCACATTTAAACATGAAACCTGATACAGTGGTGTTAAATAGAAATGAATTGTTTAAATAAAGTGAAACAGTTTTCTGAGTGAAGTTTAATTTGATAAAGAGAGGAGAAATTAGGACTTGAGAAATTGCTCCAGCTTCCTCAGGTTTCAAAGCTGAAGTGTTTGTATTCTTCAATGTCACATGATCATCCAGATATCATTCTAATATACTGATTGGTTTCTCAGTTATTTTCAGTTATTATATTTGTCTGATTAGTAATAATGGTTATAAGTGTATCTCAGTAGTGTATCACAGTTTCCACCAACATATTAACAAGAACCCCAAATCAACATATTAGAATGATTTCTGAAGGATCGTATGACACTTAATTCTAGGGCTGTCAAATGATTACTCACGATTAATCGCATCCAAAATAAAAGTTTGTGTTTACATAATATATGTGGGTGCATTGTGTATAATTATTTTGTGTGTGTGTGTATATATATATATATGTATATATATATATATATATATATATATATATATATATATATATATATATATATATATATATATATATATATTTATTAGGGCTGTGCAAAAGTTAATTGCGATTAATCGCATCCAAAATAAAAGTCTGTGTTTACATAATATATTTGTGTGTGCTGTATAGAATTATTTTGTATATATAAATACTCACACATGCATGTATATATTTAAGAAAATGTGTTATTCATATATAAAATATTTATATTTATATAATATAGATTATGTATTTATATTTTTTTACAGAATTTAAGCGCAAATAATTCTTAAATATATACATGCATGCATAGGTATTTATATATACAAAATAATTATATACAGCACACATAAATATATTATGTAAACACAGACTTTTATTTTGGATGCGATTAATCGCAATTAACTTTTGCACAGCCCTTATATATATATATATATATATATATATATATATATATATATATATATATATAACTACACACACATGCCTGTATATTTAAGAAAAAATATTATTTATATATATAATATATATAAAATATAAATATTTAATATTATAAATTAAATATTTATATTTATATAAATATTTATTTTTATTTAATATAAATTGAATTATAATTATATATTATAATATATAAATTATATAAATAGAATTATAAATTATAAAATATAAAATATATATACTATGTAAACACAAACTTTTATTTTGGATGTGATTAATCGCGATTAATCGTTTGACAGCCCTACTTAATTCATTTATATAATAGTGAAACAAATGATAATGACAACCAATTGTGTGGATTTCGTTAGGGACTACCTGGTTTTTGTCTCACTTATGTTTTTAAATAATAACAACATAATGACATTGACACAAAAACAAAATTATCCTAAAAACATTGTCAGTCATTCACTGGCATTCACTTTACAAATTTCATTGTGAAGTTGCTCTTTTACCTGGTTTCACACCAGCGAGAAGTGATCCAATTAAGGTCTCCTTCGGTCTGAACTTCTTCAGTTGGAAGGTTTTGCTCTTTGCAGGGAGTACGGCGGAGGGATGTGCAACTCATAATGGACCACACTCGAGGGATCAAATGCCTATTGGGTTGCCAGGACTACTCAGACCAACAAACCTGCCGGTTCTGATGCACAAAGCACTCCGCTTCCTGGAGCTGCTGAGATGCCAGCAGAGATTTCGAGAGCTTTGAGTTCACTCTGAGATTAGAGAAAGAGAAAAAATAGAAAGAACGAAGCAAAACTAGAAGCTGAGCTTCTGAACCCTGCTGAATTAGACTTCTGTTTCCCGCATGTTACACTGGTGGAATCTATAGGCATCTTAGCAAGACCACCTTCACCAGAGAGACTAAAGAAAGCTAAGAGAGTTCACAAACCTGCAGATGGGCATGAAAGTGTTTCTCATCGATGTCTTTCCTGATTTTGTTCTGTTGACGGCAGGTCATTCAGACAATCACCGCTGTGGATAAAGATGATTTCGCCAATGGAAAAGGATTTTCCTTCTCTTTTCCCGGAGGAGTTCCTGCCAACCCCAACTTTACCATTAAAGACAATGAAGGTATGCAAACAGAAAATATATGTATTATTCTGGGTACATTTTAAGTGTGCATGGGTTGCCCCTTTCACAGGCATGGAAATCTAGAAATGGCAGGATATTATGCGTGCATAAAAATACATTTTTTTTTTTAGTCAAATGTAAAATATTTCATCAGCAAGTTGCTCTTTTTGAGTGCAGTCACTATAAAAATGATATTTAAAAATCCTTGTCTATTAATAACAAACAACTGGAAAAGTCATTGAAATTCATTAGTCAAAATATGTGGGAATCCTAATGGGTTTGTGCTGATGTGTGCGGTCTAATAATCTTTTCCATTACGGCAAAAGGCACACAATAGCTTTCAGAAGATGTTTACCATACATGCCATTTTCATTCATATAAATTCACATAACCTTGCCTATTAAAAAAATGTAAACAGCTTTGAATGTTAAGCTTTCAATGTGGAAATGAATGCAGAATTCTTCTGATGTGATCGATTCAATTCTCGGCTGATGTTGACCAGCGTTTAGGTCCTAATTAAGTGTTGAGCTTAGCCAGCTTAAGAGAGACGATTGATGACAGTTTAGAGGCAGACGGAAGTAAAATCTCTTATGCATGATTAATAGCCGCTGAGAAGTTAAATCAATGAGCTGTAAAGCCATTTCTCTCAATAATCAATACCACCATAAAACCAAAGTTATGTACTGCTCTTACTCTGTTTTTTTCTGTGTGTTTTGGATATCTGTAAGATGATGGTTAAAACTCAATTATGATCACCAAAATGGTGACCAATATTTAATTGTTTTATTTTTTTTTTTTCCTCACTGTAAAAAAATGTTACTGCTATTAACAATTATGGTGACAATATTACACATAATATTTTTGAGTAGTTAAGGCTTGATTTCTTTCATGGAATCTAAATCATGCAAAATCCCCTTAATTTTTTAGTCTATGATACAGTGAATTTAATATTTTCAGTGAAATATGCTTTATTTTATGCAGTTTTAAAAAGAAAACACTCAGAATTTACTTATGACTTATCATATTACACATGGTTTGTCTTAACGCATATTAAATACACTACGCGCTGGTACGTTTTCAGTAAAGTCTAAATATAGATTGAACGTCAGGTTTTTTTTTGTCAAAATTGGGTTTTTATTAAAGGGGCACTTGGCAACTTTTTCAACTTAATAAAACCTTTTAGAAATCTTTTCAATGGTTTAATAACCTGGGTAGGGTTGCACCGGCCGTTCGTAAATTCTTTTTAAATTGTAACGTAAAGTCCACTCTAGAGGCTTCGTAACTACTAGCTAGTTTTTAACCAACTCTGTACTTTATTCAGTCGCGCCATTTGTTTGTAAGGTAGAACGTAGCTATTAGGTCTATGGCTAGAGTTGCCAAGTGCCCCTTTAAATTATTATTCTATAACAACTTGTTTATCATCTCTGAATATATCTTGGGAAAATTCACTAGTTTAGTGCAGAAAAACAGCGATTTATAATGGGCAGCTGAAAAGACTGTGAAAAGATTGAATGTTGGTGTCGTTTAGATCCTCCATGAAGTAATATCACTTCTTGTCTGTGGTGCCTTGGGTGAACTTTGGGTAAAGTGACTGATGAAGTTTTTGCACTCTTCCACTCTTCCCCCCATTTTCAATACCCAGCTCAAGCGTGGTTGGCATGGTTTATTCCCCTCATCACTGTCCCTCGCTGTCAGAAGCTGTAGTATTCCTTTGGAGGGATTACGGATCTAACCGCACACACTAGTGTAGTCCCTGTTGCTGTCGAATGAATTACCAGCTCCCTAAACTCCTGAACCGACGGCTTTAATGCAATACTCAACACGGATGCTCCAGGCTGGAGGTTACCATGGAGACCGCTCGTTTCCGAGTGCTGCTCTCGGGTCCAAATCTGGACCAGTAGGGGGTTGTGAGAAAAGAATGGGGGAAAGATGGTTCCGTGTTGGTTTTGGAAGGATACCTGATCAGGTTTTTCTTAAATTTCATATTTATTTTAATTAGGGGTGTGGTTAACAATTTAGTTCATGAGAGCAGTGAAATTTCCTTATTGAGTTTTAAACAACTAGACAGTGCAGTTGGAGGAAAAATACACTATTTATGTGTCTTAAGATGTGCTTTTTAGAATTGAATATATTTAAAATTGACACAAGTTTTTCAAAATCTGTCACTCATGGTGTGAATAGCTGAAAATCAAAGAGTAGTGATGCAGCAGCAGGCAGTTGCATGCCAAAGTAATATCTTCATTTCAATAACTCCAGTTGACTATCAAAATAATATATTCAGTCATGGGGTTTTCTGAGCGAAACATTGACATACACAATCAGTTATGAATCATTTGATTCATTTAATCAGCATATTATTTAATTAATCAGATTTCCTTTTTAATTGATTGACAGACATAATTTTTATCTACAGTACATGAACTATTGAGAACAGATGGACCGAGAATGGATATTTTAGGGGTAGAAAGTGATAATGAAATGCCATTTTAAGAAATAAAGAAGCTAAAATGTTACATTTGTGATGGACAGTCAAGTTGTCCATGTCTCAAGAACAGATGGTGAAAATAGAAGAGAAAACTCAACAACACCATCATTAATTTTGCCTAAAAAAAATATATATATATATATATATATATATATATATATATATATATATATATATATATATATACCACAAGCTTTTATAACAGTTTGTAACATTTAACATTACAATTATCCAATTAAAAGTATGACAGCTACTAAATAAACAGCGTACCACTGTGAAACATCCTGCAAAAGTCGTGTTTGAACAGGTTCGTGTTCTCCGGGTCTGATTCAGGCTCAAATTGACATGGTAATATGTTTGACATTTTTACAATAACATTCAGCACATGCATCCAATTTATGCTAAGAGGCGTGACCTTTCCGGGCAATGTGCGATAAGCAGATGTTATATTGCACACTGTAAACACAATCAAAGCTTCAAAAAAAAAGACGAACGGGACCTTTAAAGTAGGGTTTATAAGCGCTTACAATGGTAACCAAGAAATCGCTATATTGCTGCTCTTCCATAAGCGCCACCTACTGTCAGAGAGTGAAAGTGCATTTTCATTCAGACCTTCTGCTGGTTTTGTTTTGTGCAGATATTTTATGTAGTGTTTTTGCTTTAAATCTCGTAACTTAAATCAAAAACAAACGCTTGTGTTACGTGTGTAGCATCTTTGTTTGGATCGTGATTAAAATGCAGTGCTTGCCTACATTTTCAAATGGCTAGAGATTTTTTTTAAGGACGGTATCAGAATTGGCCAATTTGCTTGAAACAGCCATGAAAAATCATGATCGGTGCATCCCTAGATATAGTATAGTGAGTTCCACTTCTTTCCTATCAAGCCGACTGCAGTTTGGAGTTTACTTCATTTATCCAAGTGGTACTCAGTGCAAGTCTCACTCTTCTCACACAGTTTTCCGCTGTTTAATCTCTCTCCACCGGGACACTCCACTGTTTACCGCTCCAAGAATTATCAGCTCTTGCCACGGGTGGTCGGTGTCGACGTGCGCTGCTCTTATTGTGTCTGCGAGTAAGTGAAGCCCCCTTGTCTACAAAGACCCTCTCAAAGTGCTTCAAATTTAACAATAATACCAATTTTCCATCTTTAGAAGTACTGTAAAAGAGCAAATGGGTCTTTACGAAGGCACTTAGAGACTCTGTATGTATCTAAATGGATGTTTAGAGGTGAAAAGTAAACACATTTGAACATTCTGACTGACTTTTTTCCACCTTTGACTTTTTTAAGATCGAGCGCTGCAAAATAAATATAATTTCCTTCCATCTCTTTTTCTGGATTTATTGGTTCCAAATTTATTTAGGCAGTGAAAGGGAGGCTAAATGGACTGAATTATTGTCAGTTCACGTTTTGCTTTATGAACGCTGTCTCTGTGTGAATAACAATGTAAGATGGAGGGCCCCAGAGTGCAAAGAGGGGCCCTCGCACGGATTTTCAGTTTGATTATGTTCTCTTGTCAATTACGCTTTGTGGTGGAGCTGGTAATTAGAAAGGTATTATTCATGAGTGAGCTTACAAATGGCATGGCCAAAAACACGCTGAAGGGACGCACACATGAAATCTTAGCTTCGATTGCATGCTAATTCAGCCCCTGCACACAAATACACTCAGACACCATCTTAAAGGAACAGTTCACCCAAAAAATAAAAGAAACGGTCTTTTTAATAATATATATTTGCGGAATATTTTTATTTTTATTTTTTTGTTGAACTATTCCTTATATCTCTCACAAAAATCCCAGATACACTATTTTTTTTTTCTCCACACCTCATTATTTCTCACTCTTTTGCAAGTGCACCCATCCGCTTTCAATACATTTTTAGTTATTTCTCTGTTTCTCTCACTTTCTTTTCCCATCAATCTCTGAAAGACTCTCATCCTATGCCCGTTGGCCTAATACACCATATCTCGAGGCCTTCATAGAGATGTGCTTCTCTGTAGTGTTTAACACTACCTTGTTTTATTATGCAGCCAGCGTCTGAGAAGGCTGTTCTTTTCATTTGTTGTCAGTCTGTTGGTGGGCGTCTGGACAGGAAACCAGATAGACTGTAAACCAAAAAGTAACAGGAGAAATGAGTCATTTAACAGCCATTATGATCGTTATTATGATGCTGAACATAAGGCCGTTTCCGAACTGCATGATGGGAATGCAATACAGTCTGAAGATAACATTGAGTAATGAGTGACCAGATGACTATGATAAAAGATGTAGGCCTATTTTCAATATTATCAGAGCCGGACAGTGACAGAGTACATTTACTTGAGTACAGTACTTATGTACTCAAGTAAACTTGAGTATCATTTTTGGGGAGTACTCATGACTTTACTCAAGTACATTTGAGAGGGAATTATCGTACTCTTTACTGCACTACATTTCTATCCATAACCGTGAGTACCCGTTACTACTTCTAAAAAATAAATAAATAAATAAATAAACATGGAAAAATCTCGGAAACCTTTAATTTGTTGTTTCCCTCGCAAATGTGATTGGATTGTGCAAAATGAAAAGCGGGTTAGATTGAGTAACTGTTTTGTGAAACTATAGTTTTAAAGTGTATAATTACCGTTTTTCCAACCCGATCTCACGAGAATTCGTACGAATTTTACGCGGTGGCCAATTCGTACGACCTCACTCGTACGAATTAGTACGTTTTTGCTAAATCGTACATATTTTACGAATTGGCCAATTCGTATGAATTCGTACGAATGACCTAACCCTGACCCCGCCCCTAAACCTACCCATCACGTGGGTTTGGACAAACCGTACGAATTCGTACGAGTGAGGTCGTATGAATTAGTACGAGTTAGGCACTTTTTACTCACTCGTACGAATTCGTACGAATTGGTCGTGAGATATACGTAGGTTTTTCAGCAGTATCGAGACGAAGAAAAGTGCTCGGGGAATTTCTGTCTCCTCTCTCTTATGCACACACATACTGTTTGCCTTAGTTAGATGGCCCTCAGGCAAACAGCGGGATTAATGGTGTGTGTGTGTACATATATACATATATATATATATATGTGTGTGTGTGTGTGTGTGTGTGTGTGTGAATAAAGAATCAATCTTATTTATAACGAATATATGTATTTATATAACAGACACTGAATGAGCAAGAAACATGGCCTAACTTCCAAATGACTTATAATTAGTCTTCCCTTGATCCTTTGGCTGGTACCAAATCATCTCGATGACATTTTCTTTTCCATTTTAATTTTTTTTACAGGCAATTAAACCAGCGCTCAGATCTCTAAACGACGCCGTTACTTTAACAGATCAATTGATTTCTGAAGGCATCTTTTTGCACGTTTTCATACAGAAAGACCTTTCTCGTACAGCCCCTCATCAGAGGAGTCGAAAGCTGTTGCTGTCAGGCTGATGATATTTGGGGATTTTAATTAGTCGGAGTGTCACTCAGATACCCTGCCACTTCAGTGAAGGTTGAAGTGTTGTTATTCGACAGAACATGGCTGTTTTCCCAGTGAAAGCTGTTTTTTTATTGCTTCAAGATTATAATTTTAAATTTTTAGATAAATCAGCGGCGTTTCTGAGTTTAAAGAATGCCTCATGCAGTGTTGCTTAGATATTTTCTAATTCTATTTAATTCTTTATTTCAGTTCTTTGATAACTTATTAACCTGACTATGCTGTGGTTTTTTTGAGATCGGAGAGACCCAACATGGACTATAACAAACACTTGGCACTCCAAAAATTCACACTTTATAGGGCTCGATTGAAGAGTTCTAGTAAAAATGGCAATCAAACGCCCACTTTTTGTTGTTGTCAGTGTTGAATACTCTGTTTATACTCTGAAATGTTTTGTCCAAATGCCTTTTCAAGTTGACTTTAAATTACTGCTCTTACTTCACGGTTGCTACGGTGTTATTTTGGGTTGCTAAGGTGTTTTCTTGATTGTTATACGTGGTTTTAGTCCCTCGGTGTATTTCAATGGGATTTTTCCTGCCTGTTTTATCGCATGCATGTTTAGAAAAGTCTGTTGACTTGGAAAACTAAATCTGCAACAAGGTGATTGAGGTTGTATTCATGTATAAATGAGGCGGGATAAATTATGCACCGGAGTTTAATATTTTAGGCGTGAATATTTTTCAGATCCCTAACCTTGTGTCTCAGCCATACAAATAGTTGTGCTTTCCACAACAGCACCACATAAACTGTCCTGAATAAATGATTTGCTGCAAGTACACAAACTGTGTTGCATACAGACTGCTTCTGACAAGGATAAATGATTCAAGAAGATCGACTTAAAACAAGCGTGTAAATATTGAGTCAAGAAACGGCATCCACACCAAGCGCCTGGCTAACGGTTGTGTGTAAGCAGTTTTTTTCATCAACTCACCTGTTCAGAAGCAGTGCAGGTTAATGGTAGAAATTACAGAATTTTCTGCTCACCACAGGGTGGTTGTTTGCCCTATTTCAGCTTAAGTATGGACGAAAAGACCAGTTTTTTGTGAAATATCGGCCTAGTTGGGAGCTGGAATGTTAGTTTTTAATGTTTTTAATTATAAGAATGTTGGATTGCTTGTTCTTTATATTCATCCTGTAAAAGCACAAGTATTTCAAAAGCATCCACTTAATCTGCCACAAATAACTCAGACTTGATATGTATCTTTGCTTGTGTCGATTGTGAGGAAGAGCTGAATGACATGGCAAGACGCTTGACGTCTTAAATGAGCCTTTTGACGGAGCTGAGTGAGGCAGCAAATCGAATAAGAATTAATTGGGTATGGAGTTATAGCCGCCAATCACTGAGCATCTCATTAGCATATATGCACATTATTTGACCAAGGGAAATGTATTCATTTAAAGGAAATGGAAACGTTGTGTGTGATCGTAGGTCGGTTGTTTTCAGGACTGAAATGTTGACAGATGTGAAGGTGGTGGTTTCAGTCTGTTTTTGTGTCCTGAACATGCAGTTTATTCTCTCACATGTCAGTTTGAGCAGTGTTGTGTTT
Organism: Cyprinella venusta; assembly: GCA_038021265.1. Lineage (NCBI taxonomy): Eukaryota > Metazoa > Chordata > Actinopteri > Cypriniformes > Leuciscidae > Cyprinella > Cyprinella venusta. The sequence continues at coordinate 28,065,974 of CM075877.1, forward strand.
CAATTAGAGACAGCGCGCTGTCAGCCACCAGCGGGTGAGGACCACACGTCAACCAAGACACAAATGTTTGCCTCTCTACAAAACTACAACTTCTTTCTGCTTATTTGTTATTTTGGGAAATGATTTATTGATTGCAAGTCTTCATAGTTAGAAGTGTATTTGATTTGTTGGAATTCATGTGCAATGTGAAATTGAACTTTTCTATTAAGGGCCAATATTAACTTTGCATTTGATTTTCTTGGATTTTTGCATTTATTTCTGATGGCATATCATTTCTAACCATATAAAACCATTTACCATCAACCTCAATACAATTGGAATCAGATAATGAATCAAATAATGCATTATGTAAGATGAGGAACTAAATGTGGAACTCTGAGAACTGTAAAATGAACTGTAACTCGTTTTAATTTGCAAGAGCTCAGCAAAATTGGACAGTTGAAGACAGGAAAAATGTTGCCTGGTCTGATGAGTCTCGATTTCTGTTGAGACATTCAGATGGTAGAGTCAGAATTTAGTGTAAACAGAATGAGAACATGGATCCATCATGCCTTGTTACCACTGTGCAGCCTGGTGGTGGTGGTGTAATGGTGTGGGGGATGTTTTCTTGGCATACTTTAGACCCCTTAGTCCCCTCAACCCAATAGAGCATCTTTGGGATGTGGTGGAATAAGAGCTTGGTGCCCTCGATTGGTGCATCCCAAAATCTCCATCAAACAATATGGGCCAACATTTCTAAAGAATGCTTTCAGCACCTTGATGCAACGTAGAATTAAGGCAGTTCTGAAGGCGAAAGGGGTCAAAAACAGTATTAGTGTTCCTAATAATCCTTTTGGATTTTAGGGTTATTCCCTGTTCAAAGTTTTTAAATAAATAATAATAATAATAATACATTAATTAATAAATTATATACATATATAATTTATTAATTAAATATAATATATATTCTGGAAATTCTTGTATTTCTGACCTTGTGAGCAAGATTTCATGTCATGTATTTTCTGCCATGAACAAGATGTTTACTTCAGATTCATTAGGGAGTAGATTTCAGCCTTCAGATTCTTCTCGCTCTCCCTTGTTTTTTATAGATATCATGTACCTGTATTACAGACAGCATATTGTTTAGAAAAGCGTGTTTTCTGTAGTGTGTCTCTTTGATTGTTTATGGGACACAGTTGGGTGCCAGGAGCGAGAGCTTTTGTTGTCTGCAGGTATTTAAAGTTGCGCTGGCAGGGAAGGTTTTTCACAGCACCAAGACAGATAGCAGCATCTGACGTTCCCACAGCCTATGTGTGCAGGCGTAAATGCACACATCCGTGTTAAACCCCATATGTACGTGCATATCCACATGATATGTAAAGCAGTAGAAGTAGCTGTCAAATAATTTGATCATGTCTTATGGATGCTTATGAGTGGCGAAACGCAATACGGTAGCACTATAATACATTTATTTACTAATAATTGTCATGAATTGGAAGTATTTTCTTTCTTATTGTGAAATGCCTTCTCGAACAAGGGCAGTACTTCATTTTTGTCCATTCGGAATGAATTGGATCACTGGATCATTGTGGTTTGCGAAAGCTGCGATCTCATATGTGACGGGATGTCCCATGCCAACCTTATCCATTTTTTTATTTGCCACGAAAATAGTTTGAAACGAGCCACAGCCGAATGAACCGCTGAGCATCTTCGAGCAACACTGCGGCGTTTCTGAATAAATCAGTGCCGTTGAACGGAACTGGTGGATGAATGATTCATGGTTCACTCCGAAAGACAGTCACTTGTTTCATTCCTAAATGATATATTGGCTGTGTCCGGAAACTTAGACAGCTGACTTGTCGCCTCACTCCCTTATCAGGCAATGACTTTATAAAATAGAGCGAGCTTTGGAGATAACTAAGTGAATATTTAATTACTTTGATAGTCATTTCTCACTAGAAATGACATCAGAAGTGGAAAACTTTGGTCAAAAACATACCTTGACATACATTTGGGAATATCAAGGATATGAAAACTGATCAGATGAAGGAATCTCAGGAGACAGGAAGTGAGCATTGTATTGAGACGTGCCTTAATTACTTCCTATCCTCCGTAGACAGCATTGTTAAGCTTTCAGACGCAGCCACTCTGAGAAGAAAAGGTTCTTTATAGAACCTTAAAAGGTTCTATCAGCGCTACGTGTTTGGAACCCCTAAAAGGTTCTATACACTCTTAAAAAAGGATTCTATATAGAACCCTGGGGTTCCATACTTGGCCAATAGAACCTTTACCAAAAAACAAAAATGGTTCTATATAGAACCATTTTGGAGTTCCATATATGAAGCGGGGGATGGAACCATTTCTGGTTCTAAATAGAACCATTTCTTCTAAGAGTGTTTTTTCAACCCATTCTCATCCCAAGATGTCATCTAACTGACACTTTTGACCATGTTTCAACATTCGATGCTTTAGGCACCCTTTAGCGTCTGTTAGATGACGCGGGTGGGTTTAGGTCTGGGGTAGGGTTAGACCACTAGGATAGCGTCATCTAAAGGGTGCCTAAAGCATCGGATGTTGACGCATGTTCAAAAGCGTCAGTTAGATGACGCCTTGGGATGAGAACGGGCTGTTTTTTTAAACATTGAATGAATGGTTCAGTGACTCACTCGCCCACCTATGATGCGTCGATGTAATCACTGACAAAAATCGGGTCCAGGCTAAGGTCCCCGTCAGTTCTTGACACTCAAATTAGCGTAGATGCCATTCTTCTTATGATGCAATGAGTACATCAGGATTTGAGGGAAGCTAGCTCTATAGTTAACTAAAAGATATTATTATAAGTACCATTACACATATCATTTCATGATAATTAATTTGATTTAATTTGAAAAGCTGAAAAATGACTATTTCTTTTAACAATAGATCTCCCATCCCTCTTTCTCTCTCTCACTCACTCACTCGCTCACTTTCTCTTTGTCTCATATGCTGCTCAGTTTCATTTGATTTCCCCTTATCCGTGTCCGTCCAGCATCCCTCACTCAAAATGCTCAGAAACGTAAGGATTGCCGGAGGATGTAAAGTTCAGAAAGAGCGAGATACAGGCTCATTAGGTTGATTCTCGGGTTAAGAGCTTTACTCGCTGTGCTGTAGGCGGCCAGCATTAGACAGACCTCACGTATCCTGGGCTCAGGGAATGCGAGTTCTCCCATTAAAAGCCCATCTGTGGGAATGGGGCTCCTAAATGCTCTGAAATGGCACACACTGAGGCAGAGAGCCTCAACGAGAGTGGCCTGTGCTCAAACCAGACTAATTTAATATAATGATCTCTTATCTGCCCTCTTTCTCCCTCTCTGTTTTTCCTCTCATCCTCTCTGTGTCTGTGTATTTATTCTCATCTGTTATCAGTCTTTCTCATTAGTTTTGCTTTTCATCCTTGGATTTTCCTACTTTTATTCTGTTCATTCATTTTAATTTTTTCATTTCAATTCAATCATTGCTCATTGTTCTGTTAACAATTATTAACCTTTTGTGTTTCTTCGACTGTGTGCACTGTTGGTCCTCTGTACTTTTAGTCAAGTATGCTCACTCACAATTTTTTTTTATTTTTTTAATCTAATGTCCAATAGAGGGTAAAATGTAAATGAAATCCCTCATTTTTGCCTAAACCCTTATTTTTCGATTACATCTAGTTTAGTAGTAAATAATGTTGGTAGAAAGGGCATTTAAAACTAATAACTCATATATATCAACTAATAATAATATCTATAGGACTTATTTAGTAGTATTGTATGTATCCCTGTATGGTCCCTGTTAGAGGGACCAGTTATATTTAGACCTTTTTTTTGTCTTATCATTTTCAGTTATAAACAAGCAAAATACCATGTTTATAATCATTCAACAATGTATTTGCATTTCCATTATATTTTTATTTTTACATTTGCATTACATATTCAGTATCAGTCACAGTAACTGTATTTGAATTTCCATTAGGCTATATTTTTTTTTATTATTTTATTTTTTAAAATTTATTTATTTATTTATTTATTTATTTATTCAAAAAGATCAGCAAATTAACCTCTAAACTGGCCCTTTTAGGAATCTTTCCTCTCAGGGTGAATGAGAGGATGCATAATTGCTTTTTACCTGACATCTTTGAATGACAGATTCAATGATTAATGCATCCATGTCCAGGATATAATTATAAAATATGACATGACTTTAAATGTGATCTATAAAATCGACTATGCAATACACTTTAATTTATTTAGTGCTAATAAAATTATTAAACCCATTTGGAGAGAGAGAGAGAGAGAGAGAGAGAGAGAGAGATATTTATAATGTGACATGTCAGTCATAGTGTGATAAGGAAAATATGGCTAGGCCTCGACTACTTGTTCTAAGCAGGTGTTGTCAGTGAACAGGCTGTAAACTGGTGGCTAAGTTACAGATACAGACACTGATGAAAAAAACTGATGCTAATTATCTGGGAAATATTCTCTAACTGCAGTCAAGTTGTCAAGTTGCTTGTGTCTAACAAGTTGTGAATTTGTTGTAACATTAAAACAGGAGATCACGACTTATTCATGTGAAGTGATGCTCGAAGCTCCAATGCTTTCCTCTGTGGGTGAACGAAACTTTCGGAAGATGTTGTAGCAGAATCACGTGAACAATTCCAGGATATGCCCCCCATTTCATTTCCACTAGTCCTCCCCCCCCAGGTCCCCGCCTAGAAGCGCTACTATAAGTATCCAAATACAAAAATATGAAATAAAATGTTCCCATTTTTTTCTACAATTTGACACAATTGCTGGACATCATTCGAAAATGATGCACAATAAAATATTCAGACTAAAAGATAAAATAAAAAATAAAATATTTCATCTCAAGCACTTATCTACAGTAGGTGGTAGGTCATTTAGTGTAAATGCACCAACATTATGGAATTCACTGCCCCTTTCAATTCGAAACATTTCATCAGTGACTGCCTTCAAGAAATAACTAAAAACATATCTTTTCAACATGTACTTTGTTTAAATGTGATTATTTGTATCGTTGTGACTGTAAGCTGTGTGTCAGTGTGTTTAAATGTATTATATGTACCATGTAAAGCGACCTTGAGCTTTGGAAAGGCGCTATATAAATAAAACTTCTTCTTCTTCTTCTTCTTCTTCTTCTTCTTCTTCTTCTTCTTCTTCTTCTTCTTCTTCTTCTTCTTCTTCTTCTTCTTCTTCTTCTTCTTCTTCTTCTTCTTCTTCTTCTTCTTCACTTCTCTTTGGCTACCAATTATACATTTGAAAACTTCTTTAAGTAACTGTGGTTTTGGTCATGGTGGTAATTACAGCAAAACTGACAGACAGACATCATTTGTGGAAAAATTAGTGATGTCAAATTGCTCGTGATTAATCGCATCTGACATAAAATGTGTGTGTATATATATATATATATATATATATATATATATATATATATATATTACATAGGCTATACACAATAAACTATAGTAAAACGCATTGAAGGCCTAGTTTTCCTAGACTATTTTTTTTATGCGACAGTAGGAAAGTGACAGTCTATCACTTGTAATTTCAAGTTTAAAATCATGTGGAGTAACAAATGTCAAGTTTCAAATAGCAACATGAACCGAACATTTTCTCTGAAGCCATCTGATAGCTCAGTGAGTCATTAACCGTGACCTCATCTCTGTCCGCAGACAGCACTGCCAACATCATCGCCAGACGGAGGCGATTCCACAGACTGACCCAGGAACTGTACGAGCTTCCGGTGGTGGTGTGGGATGACGGGGAGCCCGTCCTGAGCAGCACCAGTACCCTCACACTCCGAGTCTGTTCCTGCCAGAGAGGCACCAGACTGAAGATCTGCCAAGGCGATGCCTTCCTGTCGTCTGCAGGGCTCAGCACGGGCGCTCTGATAGCCATCCTGCTCTGTGTGCTCATTTTACTGGGTGAGTTCAACCTGGACACGATGTCTGAGAATAGTTGTGCAAACATTTACTTCATTTTTTTTTTTTTTTGAATGCACGATCAAAAGTATAAATAATGCAGATTTATCTTGCAGCCATTTTTGATGATATTTACCGGGGGTGCCAATAATTCTGAATATTCACGAGATTATTAGTGCTGTTGTTCATAGATAATGTGTAACTGCATTTGTAAAGCTAACTTCTGGAAAAATAACACAGTTCTGAATAAAACAGAATATTAAGAAAATAATCTATGGCAGGGTTTCTAGTCTTGTGGATGTTAGGGATGGTATTATTGCTTAATAATTAATTGACTTGTAAATTATTTAAGTATGTTTATGTTTAAAATTGCAAATAATGTTTAATAAGTATAATAGTTATATTTAAAATATTATTATGTAATGCATTACACATCATATCTTTTTTTGTTATGCATTTACATTTAAACATTTTACCAATTATCTACCATATTATATCATTAATCATAACGGACTATTTTTTTTTAATATTTACTTATTTATATCTAACATTATTACCATCTTTATTATTCAATTAATATGGAAAAGATGGTTAAAAAATTGAATAAATAATTTAAGTAGTAAATAAAAATATAATATTAATTAATATAATAGAATTGAATAATTAAGAATAATGAAGATGTATTAAGAATAAAAAAATGTAATGTGTACCGGTATGTAGGTAGATCACATGGAGGCTGGTTTTCTTCGACCGCTGCTCATTTATCACCTTTCCAGTTTTAGTTTTCACTGCAGGATTCTGACATTTATTGTCCTAATTCCACATGATCCAGACCTGTTTAACTCTTGACTTTTCATCTTTCACCTTTTAAACCTGCGGATCAAAAGTAACGGGTGTACTTAAAGGATTTTATGGGTCCCGGAACTGCAGGTGAAGGGTCGTGACTGTCACGAACAAAACATTGATGAATGCTGTAGTGTTCACAGCAGGGCAGATAATGGAGGGCAGTGTGAATAAAGATTATATCATAGCATGAATAAATGAATCATGATGACAAAACAGTTATAATCCAGTGGATTAAATAGCTGTAGTACAGAAGTAGATGAATCTCTACAAGCCAACATATTTCTATTGGTATATATATATATACTTCTCAGTAGCCCAAACGATGGATAGTGCGACTAAAGAAAGGATACAAAAGTGAAGCATATTTTACAGAATTGTTCCCGGTAAATGTCGAACAGCGGAACAACAGATGTGAGGAAAACAGAAGGCAGAGAGAGCCAGAGAGTGAGAGTGAGCTGCTGACAGGTTTGTTTTAAAGGTGCGAGTGGAAGAAAGTGAGCAGCATATGGAATAGGCTTCTCTCTCGTCCATGAGCACATTACCACCTCTCCCTCTCATCTCTTTCCTCCCTCTCTCCGGCCCTGGATGCATGGGTTAGGTCTCACCTCGCGGCTGTGATGCTGTCTCCTTTTCAAAAGCCAGAGAGATTTCCAGCACTCACCCCAGCAGCTGCCGGGGCTAAATATAGTTCTGAACGTCGTGCTACATTGTTCTGCACATCCCTGCTCAAACACGGCTCTGTTTGCTCCCGGTAAAATCCACTTGTTGATAAAATCTCCCTCCTTCCACTCCACAAATCTGTCTCTTAGATTTGCTGGCTTTAGCAGTGCTGATTACATCCAGGAAAGTGAGAGCTACTTGTTTGTTAGCAAACACCGTGCACGCGTTTTGTGTAACAGCACAATTGTGTGTGTTGTTGCCGGGCAAAATTCATACAACAGCGTCCGATGTGTTTCGTTCGACTACCAAAATTACTAAACTGAGCATTACTTGCATTCTTAGTTAAATCATGTTTAGTCGAATCATTATGTTTAATAGATAGGATGGTAGAAGTACCACAGCTAAGAGATAATGTAATATATTACACTCACCTAAAGGATTATTAGGAACACTAATAGTGTGTTTGACAACCTTTCGCCTTCAGAACTGCCTTAATTCTATGTGGCATTGATTCAACAAGGTGCTGAAAGCATTCTTTAGAAATGTTGGCCCGTATTGAGAGATATTGAAGATTTGTGGGATGCACATCCAGGGCACGAAGCCATCCCAAAGATGCTCTATTGGGTTGAGATCTGGTGACTGTGGGGGCCATTTTAGTACAGTGAACTCATTGTCATGTTCAAGAAACCAATTTGAAATGATTCCAGCTTTGTGACATGGTGCATTATCCTGAGGATGGGTATAGTGGCCATAAAGGGATGGACATGGTCAGAAACAATGCTCAGGTAGGCCGTGGCATTTAAAAGATGCCCAATTGGCACTAAGGGGTCTAAAGTGGGCCAAGAAAACATCCCCCACACCATTACACCACCACCACCAGCCTGCACTGGGGTAACAAGGCATGATGGATCCATGTTCTCATTCTGTTTACGCCAAATTCTGACTCTGAATGTCTCAACAGAAATCGAGACTCATCAGACCAGGCCAACATTTTTCCAGTCTTCAACTGTCCATTTTTGGTGAGCTCTTGCAAATTGTAGCCTCTTTTTCCTATTTGAGGTGGAGATGAGTGGTACCCGGTGGGGTCTTCTGCTGTTGTAGCCCATCCGCCTCAAGGTTGTGTGTGTTGTGGCTTCACAAATGCTTTGCTGAATACCTCGGTTGTAACGAGTGGTTATTTCAGTCAAAGTTGCTCTTCTATCAGCTTGAATCAGTCGGCCTCAATCAGTCCTCTGACCTCTAGCATACAACAAGGCATTTTCGCCCACAGGACTGCCACACACTGGATGTTTTTCCCTTTTCACACCATTCTTTGTAAACCCTAGAAATGGTTGTGCGTGAAAATCCCAGTAACTGAGCAGATTGTGAAATACTGGCCCGTCTGGCACCAACAACCATGCCACGCTCAAAATTGCTTAAATCACCTTTCTTTCCCATTCTGACATTCAGTTTGGAGTTCAGGAGATTGTCTTGACCAGGACCACGTCCCTAAATGCATTGAAGCAACTGCCATGTGATTGGTTGAGAAATTAATGAGAAATTGAACAGGTGTTCCTAATAATCCTTTAGGTGAGTGTATATGTATATGCATATATATATATCAAATAGTCCTCTGTATACTTAAACTTTAAATATATATCACACAGAACTTGTATTTAATATTGTACAGTTGTATTTCACATGTGTACAGACAGTGTTATAAGTTCTTTCATGAACCTTTAGTCGTGTCAGCTAATAGTGTGTATCAGTGAAGTGAAAGCTAATCGTGACTAATGTGTGATATTGACTTGCTGTTCATTTCTCGTGTCTCTCTTCATTCTAATGGGATATGAAAGAATCATCACTCATCCGCTGTGATCTCTGGCCGCTGATGTGTTTGCTTGTTCATGCATTGACAATGCTTCACACCTGCTTTTCCCTTATCCCAGCAATGTCGCACGTCTCCTGCTGCGGGACACATTTGCTGTAATGGCGGAGGAAATTATTCAGTGTTAATAACATTGATGAATCCTTTTTATTTATTTATTGTTTCAGTTTTCCGGTACTTGACGTGAATGTGGTATGCACCTTCAAACTCCAAGCAAAATTTCCCAGAGCTCCCGATGATATTTAATAAACACAAAGCTATTATCGTCCATTCCTGTTGATTTTGTTGTAATATCAGGCTTTTCTCATTCATTTTCATCATATTGCTCTTTATTTTTCAGAACTGGTTGTTTATATAATGAGGAGCATCATGTTTTACGAATATATGAACATGAAGTGTTCTTCTTGCTCCTCACAGCCATCGTGATTCTGTTCATTACGTTGCGGCGAAGCAAAAAAGAGCCGTTGATCATCTCGGAGGAGGACATCCGTGAGAACGTCGTGACGTATGACGACGAAGGAGGCGGGGAGGAAGACACCGAGGCTTTTGACATCATCGCTCTCCGCAACCCAGCTGCCGCGGAGGAACTCAAGTTCCGTCGGGACGTCCGGCCCGAGTGCATCCGGCCGTGGTCGTCACGGAGACCGGCCCGCGGCCGTCTCAGCCCCTCGTCCCTGGACATAGAGGAGCAAATGGACGTCGGCGAGTTCATCAAACAGAGGGTGGACGAGGCGGATCAGGACACTAGCGTCCCGCCGTATGATTCTTTACAGACCTACGCCTACGAGGGTCAGGGGTCACCAGCAGGCTCTGTCAGCTCGCTCGGGTCAGCCGGAGCACATTCCGAACTGGACTACAACTCTCTGGAGGATTGGGGACCAAAGTTTGAAAAAATAGCAGAACTTTACATAGAGGAAATCGAAACGGCGTCCGAATCCACTGAAAAGGCAGAGTCGGAGAAGCAGACATAAGTATTTGTCAATGTCGGAGAAAACTGTGAACAAATGACAGTGGAAAAAAAATTGAAGTCCTGCTCTTTTTCGACATCCGCCGTCATGGTTTCATCAATACAGCGAGACGCTCTCGGACTGTGGCGCTGCCGGGACTCCACAGCTTAATGTCGGATTGGCTGCCTTTTTTCTCTCATTTCTTTTGGATGTTCGGAGCTCTGAATCCCAACAAGACAAGAAGGGTTTTGAAAAGAAAATCAAGCAAAAAAGAATAAAAAAAACTAATGGAAATAAGGAAACTATTTTAACTGGTGTATATTTTTTATTGCTCAATAAAGTCCTGAATTCCTGACACATAAATATACATGAAGTTATCCTTCACTGTTATCGGTCTATCCAGCTATCTTTCTGTGTTTCTGTCTGTCTAATCTGTGTATTGGTAAAAAATATATATATATTTTTATTCATGATTCTTGTTGGTGCCTTAGATATACAACACAGATATATATATATATATATATATATATATATATATTAGAAATAATGAACACTGAGGATGTAATAATTTAATTTGTTTTAATTAAAATTTTTAATTAAAACAAATTAAATTATTTTAATTTAAAACATTATATATATATATACACAGTACGTAAAAAATTTGGAAACATTCAAATGTTTAGTTAATCAAAAATACAGTAAAAACAGTAATATTGTATGTATGTATATATATATATATATATATATATATATATATATATATATATATATATATATAATAAAATTGTATGTATATATATATATATATAAAATTTAAAATAATTGCTTTCTAATTTAATATTTAGAAAGGAATATGTTCCTGTGATGCAAAGCTGAATTTTCAGTATCATTTCTCCAGTCTTTAGTGTCACATGATCCTTCAGAAATCATTCTAATATGCTGATTTGTTGTTCAAGAAACATTTCTGATTATTATCAATAATGAAAACCGTTTTTACTGCTTAACATTTTTGTGGAAACCATAAATAAATGTTATGGTAATACATGTTATGTTATAAATGAAAATTAACACTTTCTGGTGAACCCTGAAAAAAATATTACATTTCCACAAAAATCAAAACTGTTTTAAACCTTGATAATAATAATCATAATGATAAATGTTACTTGAGTTGCAAATCAGCATATTAGAGTGATTTCTGAAGGATCATGTGACACTGAAGCCTGGAGTAATGATGCTGAAAATCCAGCTTTGATCAGAGAAATAAATTACTTTTAAAAATGTATTCAAATAGAAAACAGTTATTTTAACTTGTAATAATATTTCGCAGTTTTTACTTTATTTTTGATTAAATAAATGCAGCCTTGGTGAGCAGAAGACACTTTTTTCAAAAACAAAAAAAACAAAATGATTGCTGTTTTTAGGTAGTTTTTCAATGCCGTTTTATGTGATATTTAAATTAGTATCAAAGAGCCTAAATTCCTAATATCGTTTTAAGCAAGTTGCTGAGTGAATTATCTTCACACACTATCTTTCCCAATCCCACTGGTATATCAGACTGACACATTGAATGTAACTTTAGGCTTTTCTACTCCATTCCGTTTTATTGTGAAAGTGGTGCTGAAAAACCTAATTCTGCCTAAAAGCATTTAAATTATTGTGCATAAACATGTCCATAATTGCTCACTTTATAGTATACAAGCTCTTTCTGAGTATTTCTCTGTCTACGGCCTTAGACATCTGCCTTCCCTAGATGTGACGGATTGCTAAGCTACGGTAACATGTCACTAATACGCATACAAATGCTTCTCAAACAAGTTAAAAGTCCATTTTAAATTCGATCTACACTGTTAAAAAATATTGTTGGTTTAACTTAAAAAAGTAAGTAACCTGGTTGCCTTAAAATTTTAAGTGGATTGAACTAGAAAAACTGAGTTGAAGGAGATTAATTTAATCATCAGAAACTCAAAATAATAAGTTATCTCAACTAAATAAATTAGTTGATTTGACAAAAGAAAAAATGTTGTGATAACAAATCTTGAAAATATTTTTTTACAGTGTAGCTATTTATAACAATTTGCATGTACTGAACGATACACAATAATAATGTGTCTTGTCTAATCAGCCATCTTGGATTTCCTTCCCTAAAAGAAGCAGCCGAATGACCCGGCCGTACCCTTCGTACCAGCGTCTCTTCTGGAGCGTGTCCCATTGGCAACTCACTCTGCTTTGGATTCCATTATATAAAGTCTGTTCTGCTTCTTGACTGTGATTACAGTACCCTGTTCATTTTTTTATGACTGTGGGACTCCCATTGAACACTTAAGAAGACACACACTCTGTTTTCCACTTTCTCAGTCACTATCCATATTCCCCAGGTTCCCAGTTTATAGTGACTACATGAATGAAGTGAGAAGGTTATGAATATTTCACTATTTCTGCATGTGTCAGAGAGAGTGTGTGTTTGTTGAGCTTCTGAATTGTGATGGTGGCTAGCTTGGGCTCTCCCGGATATTGTAAAGATTGTAAGAATACAATAGCAATATTAGGAATATAGTGTGTGTGTGTGTGTGTGTGTTTATATTTTGTAAATGTCTTCTGTTTTAGGCAGAAAAAAGAAAGTTTGGATACAGGTTTGAACAACAGAAGGGTGAGTAAATGATGACAGAATTATTATTTTTGGGTGGACTTGGACTATCTCTTTAAATTGATACTAAATATATGAGTGAAAGTGTGTATGTTTTTTTTTTGTTGTTTTTTTTTTTTGTTTTTCCCCCTGAAGCTGCTCTGATGTTTTTCACCATTTTTAATCACGTTTTAACTTTTACTAATTCATTGTTAAAGGTCCTGCGGTGTGACAAATGGTTTTTAAAGTACAAATATATAATTGTCTTTCATTTAATGAAGTCATAAATGTTCATATATATATATATATATATATATATATATATATATAGCAAAATGCAGTTTATAAATTTTAAACTGCACTGTCAACCTATGTTGTTTTTGAATTAAGTCTCGTATGCTCACCAAAGCTACATTTATTTGATTAAAAAATACACAAAGACTGTAACATTATGAAATATTAATGCGATTTAAAGTAACCGGTTTCTATTTAATATATCTAATCTATATAAAATGTAGTTTATTCATGTCAAAACTGAATTTTCAGCATCATCTTCTGCTATGAATATTTTTGTGGAAACAGAAGATCAACAACATTTATTTGAAATAGAAATATTGTATGAAATTGCAAATGTTTTTGTTACTTTTGATCATTTTAAACCAACCTTGCAGAATAAAATGATTAATGTATTATTAGGAAAGTAGTTTGAACAGCAGTGTACACTAGAAAACCACATATCAAAAATAAGCAATAACCATGGGCTACTTTACCATATGCTTCATATTCATTTCAAAATCTGTAGACATGTATGTGTCTACCAAACGAATTGCAAGCATTTAAACCTGAAACTTTATGTCATGAAAAACGTCAATTTAGTCAAGTGTGTCCAAGTTTTTGACTGGTAGTGTACTATTAAGTCATAGTAAGTGAATATAAATATCATATGCACTTCGAATATTTTAAGAAGTGTTATATTTGCTGTGAATCATGTATGTGGTGAAGTGAGTGATGCTGTGTTGTGTATCTTTACATGAGGGAGAAGGGGGAGATGTGTGTGTGTGTGTGTGTGTGTGTGTGTGTGTGTGTGTGTGTGTGTGTGGTGATCCTGACAGGCTGTGCTTTCTGCTTGAGTAGATCTGCTGAGTGTCACGCTTTCCTCTTTCTGTACCCTGGTTTGTTCTCTTTAGCATTTCCCTGTAAGAAACCAAGACATTTTCGTTTGGTAATCACCTCTGAGATTTCTTGTTAACACGACTGAATGAAAGTTTGTATCGCTGTTTCAAATGTGGGTTTGACTTCAACAACTGTTATTACTGTACTCCGGGTTGCCAGAGCTCGACAGGAACTTCTGGAGTCAGCAGAATGGTAATTTGTTAAAAATGAGGCTCAGTTTCAAGCAGCGAGCAGGACTACACATCAGTCACTTTATTTCTCAAGGAAACGGTGTTTCTCAACAGCTGTGAACTACGTCTAGACAAGTTTGGGGTCAGGAAAAAATTGTTAAGGGAATTTAATACTTTTATTCGAAATTTTGATTTACAAATACATTTTAAATGCCTTTTATTCCTGTGATGGAAAGGCTGAATTTCAAGCAGAGATACTGTATGAGTAAAAAGTTTAAAAGAACATTATAAACTACGCTTTCTCACGACCAATTCGTACGAATTCGTACGAGTGATTAAATGGTGGCTAATTCGTACTAATTCATACGACCTCACTCATACGAATTCGTACGATTTTTCCAAACCCACGTGATGGGTAGGTTTAGGGGCGGGGTCAGGGGTAGGTCATTCGTACGAATTCATACGAATTAGCCAATTCGTAAAATATGTACGAGTGAGGTCGTACGAATTGTTACGAATTAGCCACCTCGTAAAATTCGTACGAATTCTCGTGAGATCGGGTTGGTATAAATTTGAAATAAAATACTGTTAACTTTGTATTCATATTTTTTGCTTGAATTTCAGTTTTTAAACATTAAAAAAATCTTACCGACCCCTCACTAATGTACGGTTGTAGTACACACAAATATTATTCAGTTTCGGTTTCATTCAGTATTGAATGAAATTTGGGTATATTTAAAATTTCTCTTTTTTATCTTCTTGTATTTTCCTCATCGCTGTGCATTCTGGGATTGTGTTCACCGCGAAGTGCAATTCGCTGCCTTGGAATTTGGCCAAAAGGATCAAGGTAGCATTAGACTATGGTTTTAAAGGGTTAGCTCACCCAAAAATGAAAATTAAGTCATTAATTACTCACCCCCATGCTGTACCAACCCCGTAAGACCTTTGATCATCTTAACACAAATGAAGATATTTTTGATTAAACTTGAGAGGTGGATCTCAGCTACATAGGCATTTTTGTGCAATGTTAAGGTTCTTTAGATGTTGAAGGTTCTTAAAGGAACCTTCAATGCCAATAAAGAACCTTTATTTCTTCTACAGGAAAAACGAAGCTAACTTTTTTATTTTTGGGTGAACTCTTCCTTTAAGCAATGATTGTATTAAAAGCAGCACGTTCAAACCTTATTTTCTTTCTTTCAGCGTTCTGTTGAATGTCACGAAAGACGCTGTTTGTGAATTTGGTATTCCAGAGGCATGCGCTCTGCCCTCAGCGTTGCATTCAAGACATCGGGAGTCATGCTGTGCGGGCGTGGAAATTGGGATTAGATCTGTTGGCCTCAAAAGGGCGAGCTTTCTGAAGCACACTGCCTCTACCTTTCAACAGAAATGTTACCTTTTAAGTTTGATTTCTGTTTCAAACTGGGGAAGGGAGGAAGTTATTAAAGTCATTTTTTTTTTTTTGTAGGAGCTCACACACAAACACGCATATATAAAGCAAGTACGCTGGGAGAAAAGGTTAGAGATTATAGATATTACGTGTTGAGAAGCCGAATCATAGGGGTGTTCACTTAGACCAAAGGGCCACTGCGAGCGGCATAGGGAGGAGGAGGCATTGATCCAAACATCCCTTCATGGGATTTAGACAGGGATGTTTACCCACCGGTCTCTCTGCAAAACTTGAGCACTACACAGATAAGTGCAGTGAAGAGTTGATGCCCTGGCATTTCTATATCACTTCATTCACAGAGTGATAGGTGGTAGTTGAGAATAAAGCACATCAGATATATCAAATTAGCAATGTTTAGCAGATTCATACATAGTGTAGGCCTGTAGCCTATATAATCACTAAATATAGTGGTTTACAATATGATTTTTTGTGTGTTAGTTTAAATAATTTGCTTAAATGTACAGTAAAAAGTCATATTGTGACATGCTATTATTCAAATAACTTTTCAATGTGCAATATCCTTCTTATGGATAGAAATCTTTCTTATGTGTTGAAATAATTCAGTTTGTTGGAAACATTTTTGCTGCTTGATTATATATATATATATATATATATATATATAATTTTTTATTTATTTTTTTATATTAAATCATGTTTAATATATATATATATATATATATATAATTTTTTTTTTATTTTTTATTAATTTTTTTATTATTATTATTTTTTTTTATATAAATCTTTTTATTGGAGGTTCATGGATGTGGTCTGGGGTGTTCACTGATATGCTCACTCAAAAGTCGCTGCAAAAGATGCTTTCCAACAGGTTTTATCGTAGTTTTTGTACAACTCCATTGACTCGTATTGTATGTTCTGTGAGGTACGGTATTACTCCTCCGCCGGAAACGGAAATGGGATTGTTTGTATTCTTTCTGTAGTCTTATCCAGTCGCGGTATTGTAGGCTACACTATACAAGTGGTTTGCTTGCATTTGGCATAGGTGCATTATCGCCACCAACTGGGCTGGAGTGTCTCTTATTCAAGCTCTCAACGGAAGAATGTACGGTTGTGAGGCGTTTCGGAAAAATAGGTCTACAGTTTTACAACTGCCCACGCCTTCAGATCACTTGGACGTGGCTGTGGTTACAAGAGGTAAAAACGATATAAATACTGTTCGTTTTCTCCCACAAACCGCTCGTTTCGTGTCTTAGGCCATCAATATGTACTTACAACTTACGAGTCATTAAATCATGTTTAATTTGGACTTCTCTGTGCATGCTCTTTGAGGTGGTGACCATAGACCTCCATTATATACTGACAGACAAGAACGGTTTGACCTAAATACATCTAGTCTCATCCCAATTCGTCATATAACTGACGTTTTGGGACGTCTTTTGACCATTCGTCAATATATGACTTTTTAGGGCCCCCTTAAACGTCGGTAGATGACGATCCCGGGTCGTCATACAACTGACGCTTTACCTTTAACGTCAGTTAGGTGACGAGTTGGGTTTAGGGTTAGGTTTTGGTATGGGGTAGAGTTAGGATCCCATAACGTCATCTACCGACGTTTAAGGGGGCCCTAAAAAGTCGTATATTGACGAATGGTCAAAAGACGTCCCAAAACGTCAGTTATATGACGAATTGGGATGAGACCGGGTTGAAACATCAAAATTGAAACTACTGTGCAAAGACGCCTACATCTTGGATGCCCTTGAGGTGAGCTAAAACTTACCAAAAATGAATTTCAAAGTGAACTATTCCTTTAATGCTTCGGGTTATTTCTGCGTATAAGCGGTAATAATAGTGGTTAATGAGCTCCTAGCTATACTTTCCAGCTTCTCTCTCGCAGTAATCTCAGACTTACCACTATCTTACGAATCACGTCAAAGAACTCCAAAAACCGGTTTGAACTTTCCGTTTCCCCATATCCGTACGTTTCCCTGAAGAACAGTTTGTTTCAAACTCTCAACGCAAAGAGGGATTTTACAGTTTATTATTACATTTGTGAATATTACAGGCACAGATCCGCAGGGATGCAGAGACGAAAGAGGAAATATATTTGAAGAGTGGGCAGGCACGGATATATTATTTAACACGGGCTAAATGATGTATAGCGTTTGAAGTACTTCTTTTAACAGAGTGATTTGTTGGGGAGAAATGACGCTTTTCTTAAAGGAAGCAATTCACAAAGCGATAATGCCCTAGTAAAGCAATGCGCCTGTATTTGTGTTTGCTGAATATTTGCATAATGCCAATAGACTGTCTGGTCCAATAAACACTGACGCATGCACGCACACACACTTCCAGAGGTCACACATCACCAGAGAGCAATGTAACTCGTTTTGTTTCACACACAGCGTGATAAACAAGTGCATCAGATGGCTTACATTTCTGAACGCTGTCCAGTGGTTTGCATATTAAAACCTCGGAGAATGAATGCAGTCCCCAGTTTCTTCAGCAGCCATGAATATTTTATCGAGCAGTGTACATTCCCCTCCACATATTTGTTCAAAGGGCCAGGATTATAATTTGAATAATTCAGCGTGGAAAAATATCTCAAAACGAATGCCCCGAGCCAATGACATTTCTATGCAAAGGACATATTTGATTAATGGAGCCTGTGAATAGTCAGATGCATTAGTGCCAATAGTGGCTCTGATCAGAAGGCTTAATAATGGAATCGCAGACTACAAACTGCATGGCATGTTACACGGTGGGTGGGTTCCCATTTTCTGCTACGAGCCCTGTTCACACACATGACAAAAACATAGAAGGCTTCTTTTAACACGTCTGGTAATTATGAACACGTTTAAATATGACCGATTTTACAGTAATACTTAAATCAATAAATTGCTTTGCATTATTATAAGTGGATAAGTACCACAACAAATCTGGAATATAGTACAATACCGTTCAAAACTTTGGGTCAGTAAGATTTTTTATTATTATTATTTTTTTTAAAAATAAATGAATACTGATATTCACGGGTTAGTAGGCTAAATACTTTTTACAATGTTAGAAAAAAATACTGTTCGTTTAAACTATTTTATATGTATGGGTAAAACAAATAATAAGTAAACTTTATTTATATAGACACCTATCATTCACTGCGTTTACATGCAGCCAATAACCCGTTCAAAACCGGGATATTAGCAATAACCCGGTCGCGAACGTCCATGTAAACACCGGCAAAAACCCGAAAAATGCTCATATCCCGGATTTTAAAAACCGGGATATTATACCTGGGGTACCCCTTTTCTAACCCGAATTTTTGGTCATGTAAACGCGTATCGGCATATCCCCATAGTGATTTGTGTTCTGCGCATGTTATATTCGCAAGGAATCTTGGTCTTTTGAGTAGAGAAACTTCTCGGCGCATACAAAAATCCGCGTGCAGTATTCCGGAAGTAAACATGGCGAGACCAGGCGAGACGCAGCACAGCGTACTTTTGGAGCGAGCTCAGTAACGTTACCAGCATCTAAGCGCGAACAAAGGCGATCGCTATCTGCACCGAACTATTCATTATCCGCATACTGCTGTTATTTTTGACTTTGGATACAGGAAGAAGAATCGGAAATGACGCATTTTGCGTCTTAAGGTTGTCCGTACGTCTAGACGCTAACCGCGCGTCGCCGTTTACATCGGGATATTGCAATTCCATGTATACATCTCTCTGCTCACGCATGTAAACGGGTTATCCCTAATGTTTCAGAAACCAGAAAAGTGACCTTAACCCGACCATAACCCGAAAATTGGCTGCATGTAAACGTAGTCATTGACTACGTTTACATGCAGCAAAAAACACGCGGCTTTTTGTATGCGCCAAAAGGTTTCTCTACTCAAAAGACCTAGATTCCTTGCGAATAGAACATGCGCAGAACACAAATCACTATGGGGATATGCCGATATGCGTGTACATGAATAAAAAGTCCGGTTAGAAAAGGGGTACCCCAGGTATAATATCCCCGTTTTTAAAATCCAGGATATGAGCATTTTTCGGGTTTGCCGGTGTTACATGGACGTTCGCGACCGGGTTATTACTATGCTAATATCCCGGTTTTGAACGGGTTATCGGCTGCATGTAAACGCAGTGACTGACTACGTTTACATGCAGCATATTTTCGGGTTATAGTCGGTTTAAGGTCACTATTCGGGTTTTTGAAACATTAGGAATAACCCGTTTAAATGCGTGAGCAGAGAGACTTTCTCATACATGGAATTGCAATATCCCGATGTAAACGGCGACGCGCGGCCAAGACGCAATATGTGTCATTTCCGATTGTATCCAAAGACAACAACAACAGCAGCAGCATGCGAATAATGAATAGTTTGGGGCAGATAGCGATCGCCTTGTTTGATGCTGGTAACGTTACAGACACGCGCCCAAAAGTATGCTGTGCTGCGTCTCGCCATGTTTACTTCCGGTATACTGCACGCGGATTTTTGTATGCGCGAGAAGTTTCTCTCCTCAAAAGACCAAGATTCCAATTGAATGCACTTTTTAACCGCTATAAAGCTCTTCAAGAATGATGAAATGGACTTTACATCATCAGATTTGAGAAGATGCACAGAAGAGCTTGAATTTCACGACGTCATTAGCCGTTCCATGTGTATTTTCTTCTGACGAGAGCGCATCAGGAGTGTCAGATTTCTCGTAGGCTATATCTGATCAGACACTGAAACTCTTCTGGAGAGGCCTGTGGTATCCAAATCTAGAGTTTATGTATGACATTGAGTACAATCACTTTTCAACATGAAACAAATCATTAGGGACTGTTCCAGCAAGACACACAAGTACTTCAAAATGCCACTGTTCTCATTTTGTCTCTTCATCCTCCTTTCTCCCCCCTGGGCCCTTCATCATCTTCCTCTTTAAATGGCAGGCAGAGACAGATCGAACGCCTGGTGACAGAGAGCCCAATGGGACATTTGTTCTGCCGATGACAGGTACGCCACCATATTTCTATTTCGGATGGTATCGGAATTCAGGTTTATTCCACAGATTAAATGATGGATTATTTAATCGAACTATCCCTACTTGATGGTCGAATGTGGAAACCATTTGGAGATCTGGTAATGGCATCCAAACATGTTTATCTTCGAAATTATTTGGAATATAGTGAATATGGGATGAAACCAATTTACCCCTCTCTCTCTCTGTGTGTGTGTCTCTCTCTCTACAGGTAGCTAAATAATACATGTGTGATTATTCAGATCTTGAAGTCTTTTCAGAAGGAAACTTTTGCAAAAAAAAAAAAATGTTAAAGCTTTTATCATGTTCTGGAAAAAGGTTTGAAAAGGCCTTGATCAATCTTCCAGTGGATTTTAGTATTCTTTGTGATGGTAATGGATTCGTTTTTGAACTGCTGATCAAATATGTATGGTCATATGATTTTTTTTTTTTTTTAAAAAAAAACAATACTGTATATTAATGCTTTTATTGAGCAAGAATGCACATGACAACTTATAAGTGGCAGGAAACTAATGCCCTGTTTATTTACACATATGTGGTTATACTTTGGACATTAAGTGGCAACCAAAATGTTTGTTATTATAATTTTTATTTAATTCATAATTATTTAACACATTACCATATCTGTAACAGGAAACGAGACTCGTTTCGGCAGTTCAGAATCATTTCTTTCTTTTAGGAGACAACTTTATTTGTTGTCCACTTTGATCTTTAAAACTTTGCAGATCTTTTACATGCACAAACAGTTATATTACACACTGCATGAAATGTTATATTCGAAAAAGCATAATAGGAGCGCTTCATAAGCAAGTGCTAAATACTTATTGTATTTTCTGTGAAGGTTCAAGCACTCATATACATGTGTTCTCGCTTTGTGAGTAATGCAATAACTTGAATTGTTTTCGCACATGTACAATGAAGTAGATGAACATATATTCACTCAAAATTATATGCTTTACTGGTTAAGGCTGTTGTTATATAGCCTAACTACAGTAATTAGTATCCCAGGGTTATGATTAAATGAAACTCTCCTTATGAATTTCAATATACTGCACTGAAAAAACCATATTTGTAATATTTTGATAAGCTTCAAATAAAACTCAAAGCAAACTCAAGCAGTTGCAGAATCCCGTGGCTTGTTCGCGGCACGCCGTGAATCAAAATAACATTGCTCTCCAAACTTGCTGTATTTCTGCAGTAAATATATAATTTCTCCTTGTTGTCTCATATCCTGCGGGAAAGGGAGGTGGAACAGATTATTTAGCCAAGGATATGAAAGTCGATTTGTCCTACATTTTATTTCGAAGAACAAAAATCCCTGAGCTAATCCTCTCTTTGGTTGACAGACGGAAGACCTGCAGGCAGGAATCACACAGACTTCCATACTTCCACATTAGCGTGCACTAACCAGACATTCACCCAGCCTTTTCACGCTCACCTAAATTATGTTCCTCGGGAAAATAAATACTTCCTGAGAAGGAAGCATTCAAACTCAATTCCGGTGACGAATCCTGGCCTAGTTGCACAGCCCATTTCTTGCCTACAAACTGCAGTACAGAGAGCGAGAAGCTAAGTCTCAGAGGATGGTTTATTTAGTATGAAACCTTCCACCAAATCAAGAAATACTGTGAAATGTAGCCGGGAGGCTTTTTTATGATCTCTTCTGCTGTACTCCCATTGCAGACTCAAGTCCTTACTGCGAACCTCCCAAAAATCTGTAAAAAAAAAGTTTTTGATCAGATCTTGTACACTGGTGAAGAGAACCGTATACCTATAGAGTCATTTTCCCCAGATAATATGTAAGAAATCATCTCGTGTGTGTTTTCCATCAGCTCGTAAGAATCGAAATCTTTACGGGTTTGGGAAAAGGTCTCAAATGGTTTGTGATTTACTTAGACAGCACTCACAAACTGAATCTTCTTTTCCCATGGTTTCTTACACCATAACATGATGCTATATAAGACAGAAAACAAAAAGAGGGATTGATCTGCAGTGTACTATTGGAAACAAAGCCTAAAATCTACGGGTGACAGGGCTTTTTCTGTTTATGCTCCTACACTTTGGAACTGAACTCGGCACAGACGCTTGGCATTTTTAAAACTGTTCTCAAGACACATTTTTTTTTAAACTTGCATTCGACTGCTGATGTCTTTTTGCAATCGATTCACAGTTATTTTTATTATTTATGTTGCTGCTCAAATTCATTCGGTGGATTGCGATTTTATATACAGCGCTTTGAGAAGCTGCTTTTAAAGGCGCTCTATAAAATAAAGTATATTATTATTAATATATTCTACACATTTGCACATTTATCTTATTAGTCATACTAATGTTTGCTATTTAATGAGCCATAACCAGTGCATGTTTTTGTTATAGGAAACCAAAAACCAGTTTCATCCAGAGGTGATCCGATTGCTGTGGAAGAGGACGACATCTGGACAACTCCCATTAATGAGGTCCTGAAGGATCCTAATACACATTTATTGCATTCAGCATGTCACAGTCCTCAGTTTACATCATCTGAACTAACGCCGCTGGTTTTTGTTTCTCTTTTTCAGCATTTAGCTGGAAGTAAAGGCCATCACATATCAGTCAAGTTCAGCCCTGTGTCTCCTGCGTTTTGATGGTAATTCAGAGCCAATCAACCAGCACCAGGGTGCAACTCATAAATTTCTCAGCAAGGAACGTTCATCAAATTTTGAAACTTATCAGATTAATGATGTTTTTGGGCAGTTTTTTTTTTTTTTTTTTTTTTGCCCCTATACTGCAACATAGTCAGTATAGAGCATGACACACAGGGAAAGTAAGCAGGGTCATCAAATGACACGAAAAAAGAGTCATCAAATGACACAAAAATGATTCATTCATTTTGATGAACAAGTCAAAACGAGTCACTTTTAAAAAAAAAATTTGCACTCAGCATAAGTTTTTTTTTAAAATTGAACAACTCCGTTAAGATCTACAGCACAGTTTTGAGACGGGGGCTTGGAAAACCCTAGCCTGGCATGCCAGAACTAATGTACATCAAGATGGTAGGTCTGGGAACTCATCATTGACTGGGCTCAATCCGAGGGGTGGGACAAACGGTTGTCTTTCAAATTCTCTGCATGCAATTGGATAGCGCTACAACCAATCAGAGCAACGAAGAAGGTGAAGTCTGAGTCTAAAAAACTAAGACTAAAAAAAAAAAAAAAGTTTTTTAGTTCAAATCATCCTGCGTCACGGTCAAAGCCGAATCGACAGACCACTGTTCGCCAGCAGCAGCCATTCCTTGTTTTCAAGTAGTGAACTGTCGCAGCTCTGTCGTCATTATGTTAAGCCCGCCCGCCGACTCTATACACGATGTGATTGGCCTGACAAGAGTTTGGTTTTTCCAGCTAAAACGTCACTGCACTGGCTCAACATAATTTTTGCTGCCGGTAGGGTTCGTCGATTTCTAGGATAGGAAAACCCAACATTAGGGGGATAAAATTTGAGACATGGCCACAAAGACATGGCCACAAAGATGGCCATGTCTGAAATCCTTGGACAATTGTTTTTTCTTCCTATGAGGTAGACATCTTATAAATCATACTGTATTTTTTTTTTAATGCATGATTGAGCCAATGATATGAACAATGGAATGAACTGTTCTCTGACCAATGGAAGATGGGGAAAGTGTTCAGGTAAACCGTTTTTATAATTCTATTTGGTGGCACCAAACTGCACGTTTCCGCTTTAAGGCAACACTCAGCCTGTAATTTATATATCAGCGTGTGTTCTGAAGCAGGAAAGTGTTTTTAATGTGCTGACACTGTTAATCCACTTGAAGTCTTTGTTTGAGACCATTTAAACCCATAGAGGAAAGCTTTCAAACTAGCAAACTCTGCCACTGATCTATAGTACCAATACCATATGAAGTATTTTTGTCGTATGCACTTGGTTATATTCTGCACAGCTCTGGAAACACTGCAGCATCCATAAAACGATTTCAGCTTCTGAAGTGATTTGTGGCGCAGAGCCGAACCCCACGGCTTATGGCATTATATACGGTGAATGTTTTGAATTATAAATGTGTCAAGAGCTGCCACCTCAAATACATGTCTGGTAATTCGGGTTATTAGAAATCTACATAGCCACTCCAAACCTACTGAAATATGAGGGAATATAGATTCTATGGCCAAAAGCAAAGAGGGAGATGTACTTTTGTGTGGTTGTTAATAAGCCAGGAACATATTCTTTGAGGAGTGAGACTCTGTTGTAGCCGATGGCTCTGGATGAGTGGAAGTGTCAACCTGAGACTGTCCCTTCAGCTGCACATTTAAGAAAATTACATTATTACCATCTTAATGAGACAAAGAGCAAATGAGTCGCCACCTTCAGCACTCACTCATTTTGTCAGGATTCTATGCAATTATATGTGTGTGTGAGAGAGAAAGAGAAAAATGGTGCAAATGGCTCAAAATTATGTTTTTATCTATCTATTCGTCCATCTAACTAGAGAGTTATCATGCTTTTCACATTAGAATACTGATCATTTTCTACATCCCTGAAAGGAGTAGTTCACTTAAAAAAAAAAAAAAAAAAAAAAAAACTTTTGCTGATAATTTACTCACCCCCATGTCATCCAAGATATCCATGTCATTCTTTCTTCAGTCGAAAAGAAATTAATTTTTTTTAATGAAAATATTCCAGGATTTTTCTCCATATAATGGACTTCAATGGGGTCCAAATGAGAGTTTCAGTGCAGCTTTAAATGACACCAGACGATGAATAAGGGTCGTTTGTTGAATGAACCAAATGACTCGAAAAAAAGATTCGTTCATTTTGATGAACGAGTTAGAACAGGAGAGTCACGCGCATCACAGAATAGAGCAAGGTGAGCATTTGTGCTTATAAAACGTAAACTTTTTAAATTTATTTTTGAAATGACCGATCGTTTCACTATAGGTAAGACCCTTATTCATCGTCTGGTGTCGTTTAAAGTCCTTTGAAGCTGCACTGAAACTCTCATTTGGATCTTGAACCGTTTGGACCCCATTGAAGTAGATTACATGGAGAAAAAATCCTGGAATGTTTTCATCCAAAAACTTTAATTTCTTTTCGACTGAAGAAAGAAAGACATGGACGACATTGGGGTGAGTAAATTATCAGAAAAAGTTGTTGTTTTTTTTTAAGTGAACTATTCCTTAAATCAATACCTATTATATTGACGTTACTTGTAGTCAACCGAATGTGTTTAAGGGACCATCAAAATATATTGAAACCACATTCTAGCTTGAACTGCAGTAACATTCATTGTTAATAACTTGGGTTTGGTTTTGTGCACCCCTCTAAACTGAATTAAGTGTCCCACTCCAATTACTGAATTTAATTTGAAGTGGCAATTGTAAGAAAGTTATTTTCCTATAATTAAAATAGAATCATTGAAAGAAAATCATATAAGTGCTTTAAGTGTGATTTTAATAATACATTTAGTTTTGCTGATGATATTAATCAATGTTTCAAGGGATCAGAAACTTGTATTCATATAAAAATTGCATTATGTTTTAGTAAAATCAGTCAGTGGACCACTTGACACAGTCTTCATAATCACACAAATCAATATAAAGCAGGCTTGCTTTATTAAAAAAAAACATAATAATTTCTTTCAAAACTTTTCAAGGACTCGGATGTTTAGATTTTTGCAATATTTGTATTGTTTCTGGGCTAGTTGGTTTTTTAATGGTAGGCCCGTACTTTTTCTTTGTGGAAGTTTTAAAATAATAATCACACGTCATAAAATCATCACTATTTCAACTATTTATTATTTGATGAGTAGCCTGATGTTCCATTAAATTTCATCCCTTCTGTATAGTGATAGTGAAGTGTAACTCCATGATATTCCACATGATCGCCATATGCATCGGCAGCTTCTGCATATGTAGTGAATGCATGAATAAACAATCTCCCTCCTAATAAATGGAAATAGCGCATGAATTCAGAAGCAGCATGCCTGTCTACGCCACACTGGAGGTTTAACCGAGCGTGTGTCTCGCATTTCCACGCTGGTCCCGACATCAGTTCGGGTCACCTGTACGCCACTGTTATTTATATGGCAGGACAAAGGTTCAGCCCAGCTATTAACACTGTGGCGTGAGCTAGCGATGTCCGGCACGGGCCCGGGAATATTGAGCTGACGGCACTGACTGTATTTATGGAAGACCAGAGGGGAAGAAGTGGATATATATTACACATTTAGAGATGCACACAGACATAAGCACACACACATGCGCAATGAGTCACGGACGATAGACCAGGACACACTGACCCGCACAATCTGTTCTCATTGAGGAACCACTAATCCAGCTCATAAATCGCAGGATAGAGATATCTCAATTGTTTGTTCAAGATGCAGAGGCCACCGTTTTCAACTAAAAATGGAAAACTTTTATGCGTTTTGCCCGTTCATTTACAAGGCAACAGTGTTTTGGGGGCATGAAAACGTGATCTTTTCAAAGTGCAAGTTTTTGAAAAGGATACCGTTATCGTCTCTGTGGAAGCCAGAATGCAAATGCGAATTTTCGAAAACAGTTATGTCATGCGCAGAATGTTCCCCTAACGTCCCCGAATGGTCCCATGAGGTTATTTTTTTGGGAAACCAAACAAGAATGTTATAGGAACGTTCCATGTAGGTTATTTTTAGGTTCCATTTTTATAACGTAAGGAGAATGTTCTGGGAACGTTCCCTCAACTTTAACGACGGGAACGTTCTGGCAACCAAAAAACTAACGTTCCCAGAACCTAAATTTGTTTGCTGGATACATGCCAGTCTATAGAGTGCCGAAGTTACGACATCACTCTGTAGGCCAAAACGCGGAAGTGAGTTAGCATTTTAGCACTCCCGGTTCCCTCGCTCTAAAGTCTGTGATTTTTGAATGGGTTTTTGCTAAATCGCCTGAAATAAGGTAAGCGAGCGGTTTGTGTGCGAAAACGAACAGTGCTTATATCGTTTTCACCTCTTGTAACCACAGCCACGTCCATTCTACCAACCCGATCTCACGAGAATTATTACGAATTTTACGAGGTGGCTAATTCGTAAGACCTCACTCGTATGAATTAGTACGTTTTTGCTAAATCGTACATATTTTACAAATTGGCCAATTCGTACGAATTCGTAGGAATGACCTACCCCTGACCCCGCCCCTAAACCTACCCATCACGTGGGTTTGGACAAATCGTACGAAATTCGTATGAGTGACGTCATATGAATTAGTACTTTTTAATCACTCGTACGAATTCATACGAATTGGTCGTGAGATAGCGTAAAATATAGTCTGAGGGAGCGGATGCTTCTGTCTGTGATTACAAGAGGTAAAACGATATAAATATTGTTCGTTTCCTCGCACAAACCGCAACTTCAGTAGTCCAGCCTGGAGGAAACAAATGAATGGACAAGTTTCTCGGCATCAGGGAAAGTGAACATTGGGCGAAGTTTTGCAATGTTCCTGAGATGAAAGAACGAGGTTTTACAAAGATGTTTAATGTGGGCCTCAAAGGTCAAGTGAGGGTCCATTCTAATACCAAGGTTTGTGACTAAGGAAATCATGACCAGAGGAAGGTGATGCTGGTGATGGTGGATGACCGGGTCTGGTGCGGAGCGTAAAATTTTGTGTCAGAGAAATTAGAATAACCCGCTAACATGTTTATTTAATTCTCACATTCATTTTTGGCTGTTCAGACGAAATACGAAAGTATTTCTCGGTGAATTCCTCACTTTCAAGTCAAGTCACCTTTATTTATATAGCGCTTTTTACAATAAAGATTGTATCAAAGCAGCTTCACAAGTGAAAATAATACAACAAAGTTTGTTTCTAGAAGAAAACTGCGTCAATGTCCACCTTAAGTAAGGCAGATCAATAATAGTGTTGAATATTTCACCATGATATCGTGCTTGAAACTTTCCCCAAATACCCCTTTCTTCCATCATTATCTCTGACTCACATTCCTTATTAACTCTGGTCTCTGTCTCGTCTTTTATATCTTTACTGCCTCTGCTCTCACTTCTCTTCATATCACCACCACACGTCTACACCTCTTCCCTGCAGTAACGTCACATTCCTGCACATCATTTCTGTGTTCTTTTTGCTTTTCCTTCCATCCCTTTAAATTTTTCCTCAGTCTCAGTCTGTGTTCATATGAGAGGGCTGTGTTATGTTCCAGGCTGGATTGTTTTGCGGGAGAGAGAGCTTTTCTGTTTACCTCTGGGTTTGGGACAGGCAAAGACAAGCAGTCGACTGACGCAACCCTTCAAAACGCCAGACTGTGGCACATGATTATTTTAGTCGCACTGAGAGCCCAATTACAGTTCAGGATGAATCTGCACTTCAAAGACAGCTATGTGAATCCCAAGATCCTAGTTCCTGAACAATTCCACTATTCTTTTATTTAGGAAGAGGATGACAAATGTACAAGTCTGAGAATAAGTTCTTATTGCAAGTCAGTAGCCTTGTGAGGTTACCTTGTCATACATTTTTATACATTAACCCGATGACACTAAATGCGTCTCTATAGCACGCAGTGTTTTTTTTTTTTTACTTAGTTTTTAATCTTTTTTCAGAAATCATAATATGCTTTGCTGCTCAAGAACCTTTTTCAGGATTCTTTGATGAACAGAAAGATCAAAAGAACAGCATTTATTTGAAATATAAATCTTTTATAAAAGTATAAATGTCTTTACTGTCAAGTTAATGCAATTTAAAAGCAACTGGAAGTGTGGCTCAGTTGTTCAGTTTGGACCTGGCATTTGAGTTGAAAATAAATTAGATCAATAGATTCTGAACATAAACCGTCCGCAAGATAAACTTAAAATATAAACTTTCTATTTACCAACAACCAGTAAATTGGCAGTTAGCATGCATATTACGAGCCATGTTACAATGTTGACAGTCAAACATTATGTTCAGGGTATGTTTGTCTGTTTACTCTTAAACAAAACAGAACAAATGCAGCTAATCCAGCAGTGCCATCATTTTATTTGCTCTCCGGTGAATATGCAGTGATTAAAAGCCAGCACAGAGTGTCATTGAAAGCAATCCCTCTCCACTGCAATTGACAACAGCGCAGCCCGGCATCTGTTGCAAATAAGAGAGATGCCCAACAGTTCATTATCACCTGAGCCTCTAGCTTCACACTGTCCAAATGAAGCTCAAAACAACGCCCACAGTAGGCAGTTTGCCAACCCAGAGAGCAAACAAGCGCCACTGGACCTGTCAAGGACTGACGTGATTGCGCTCAATTCGTTCTCTTCAGACAGAGTGAACGAGTAGGAGACCATTTTCACAACATGTGGAAAAGAAATCAAGCTTCGGTAAATCATAATTATGACATACCAAGTCGAAATTACGACTTTTTATGTTATAATTATGACATAGTATTTCATAATGTTGACCCTTTATGTCATAATTATGGCTTCTTAAGTCGATTTCAATTTATGTCAGTTGTGACATTTTTCATTGCATAATTATAACTTAAATCATTCAATTTCGATTTAGTAGTATACTATTTCTGTCAATAAATTACTTTTTTTCATAATTATTGCTTAGTATGTCATCAATTAGACTTTCTATCAAATAATTATGACTTAACATTACCAAATTTACCACATTTGTTTCTTCTGTAGTGGAAATGAGATAAGTTTGCTAGGAAAACGTGTGCTCTCAGCCATGCCTTCTTCAAATTAATCTTCAGGTCTACCCATTCTGGCAAGTAGTCGCTTATCGCTACAAA
Organism: Cyprinella venusta; assembly: GCA_038021265.1. Taxonomy (NCBI): domain Eukaryota; kingdom Metazoa; phylum Chordata; class Actinopteri; order Cypriniformes; family Leuciscidae; genus Cyprinella; species Cyprinella venusta. Next base: position 28,096,365 of record CM075877.1, read on the forward strand.
ACAGTGACACACTTTGTTTCCAATGTGCTCAAAAGTGACCGATGATTTAATTCTGAATTGTTCATTGAGTTAGTTCTTTTCGACGAATCCCCCCCCCAATATTATGAAGCTGCAGACTCGGAGCCTGCATCTACAGTCCCCCACCGAGAGTCCCGCATTCTCAGACCCCTCGTTTTTCGAACACAGCGCCTCCTGCTGTTCGAAAGATCGTATAACACCCGCACACAGAGTACAGCGCACGCTTATCCAAATACAATTAAAAACAATAGGATGCAATATTACGGTCTCCAAATAAATTATCCAATAATTTTTTTTGCGCTCCCTGCTTAATGCATGTGCAAAAAAAAAAAAAAAAAAAAAAAAAAATTGGTTAAAAGAATTGTTACTGATGGAATATAATATCACATAGGCTACTATTTTTCTGAAGGTAGTTCAATCTGTAATTGTATACAATTACAGATTGAACTACCTTCAGAAAAATAGTAGCCTATGTGATATTATATTGCTACAATGTTTTTTTATATTTTTTTTTTTATTCAAATTCCATTTTTTCTTTCAGTTCAACCTACAGTATAATGGTCAAATTAACATTACGATGCTAACATTACAAAATCTGTTTTTTGAATATTTTGAATGTGAAGCAAAACAATTCAGAAAAGACATAAACAATTCTGTACTTGATCACCTAAACGTCATCTTGCTGTAAAGAAAAAAGGAAGAAAAAACTGTGATCGTGACTTTACTTTTCGTCTTCAATTGCATTAAAAAACCTCATTTATAATAAGTCGCTTTGCATAATCATAAAATGATGTTGCTGGGTTCGGCAGGAGCAACTCCACCGATGTATGGTGTACCCTGGAATAGCCTACAACATAGGACCGAGAGTCTTGTTTCAAAGCTAAATAAATTATAAACGTTAGCTATCTAAATATTTTCGGGGGGAAGAGGGCGAAAAAACATACGGCTCAAATCTTACAAACGAACTTTACAAATATTCAATGGACTATTCAGGCTATCGATGAGCTAAATTAGTTTTATTACAAAATAAATCAAACGAGTAGGCTACGATTCGCTAAATAAAAATGAAGATAGCCTACTCACGTTTTGGCTTAAGTTCTTCACATGTTTATCCGATACAATTTGATAGGAGGCGCTGTCTCGAAAAACGAGGGGTCTGAGAATGCGGGACTCTGGGTGCAGGGGGACTGTAGATGCAGGTCTCCGAGTCTGCAGCTTCATACTACTCGACGAATCATTCGAACGTTCTGAATCAACTCGCGGTTCAGTCTGAATTCAGCTCTCACACACACCACACGCAAGTGGAGCGACTTCTCAAACACGAGAGAGACAGAGAACATCAAAGTGCTTTATAAGTGGATATTTACTAACAATCCACTGAAACCAAACCCTGAAATGTATTATATAGTTTGCCAGGAATGAAGGACACGGTGAAGTGGATCTCCTGCGCGTGCCGCGTTTGATCTGCTCTCTACTGAAGGTAAACACCTGAAGTTGGCCTACTAAAAAAGTAAAATGGTTTTGTGGACAAGTACTTTAGTCGTTTAAGTGCCTCAAAAATAACGTGCAAATACGATGGCACATGCAAATCATATTTATTCTTTACCATGGGATTTCTTTACCATGATTTCACAGTCAGTAGAGGTGAATGTAGCTATGATGATGAAAACGGTTAGTGAACTAAACTGAACAATTTCAGTGTAGCAGTAAGATCGTAGGATGTAACATTACTGTACTGAAATTGTGTCTGGAAATGTGTATTATAAACAATATGATAGTAGTGGGATGAGTGACGTTAGACAGTTCTACATAAAATAAAAGTTACGTCCTAAGCTTGTTATCCTGGAACAGTCTTTTGTATAAATTTCATGTCTCATATATGTTGTAGTTTACCTGCTATTTCATTACAGTTTACCATCATTTCAGCATATCTGAAAACTTGTAATTTATCACAATATAAATAGCCGAGGTCTTTTCATAATTCAAACGCTCTGCCGATGTTGATCCGTGTATTGGTTACTATATTTTTGAGTTTAGAGTATAAAGGAGGAATATATATAAATAGAGAAAGACTTGCATTTTTTTTTTGCCTAGTTATATTTATTTGAACCCGAATACATGGACACACCAGATACATGTCAGCAGCGTCTTACGTCATCATCCTTACTGAGGCGAATTGACCGCAGAACCAAAACATTACAATGCTGAATAAAGTCGTAGTTTTTGTTATTTTTGGAGCAAAATGTATTTTCGCTGCTTCAAAACATTGTAACTAACTCACTGATGTCACATGGACTGCTTTGATGATGTCTTTATTTCTTTTTTGGACGAGGACACTATACCGTATACATTTTTAATGGAGGGACAGAAAACTCTCGGACTAAATCTAAAATATAAACTGTGTCCTAAAAGATGAACGGGGGTTTTACGGGCTTGGGAGGACATGAGGGTATGAGTCATTAATGGCATAATTTTTTTTGGTTGAACTAACCCTTTAATGAATCCTCTTATTTACATGCACATGGCAGGTTTTAAGGGTCCATCGGTGCAAATTGCTTTATCTAAAGTGAAAGTGACCCCAGCGGGCGGGCAGCTTTTGTAAATAAGCCATTATCCTTCCAAAAACGTAATTACATCGCTAATGCCTGTTGTGGACGAGGCCTTGACCATGGTGCAGGGCAGTGGTTTAATTGATAAAGTTATCACGGTCTAGCATCCACGCCGAAACGATGCAGTGGGAAATCCAGTAAGGCTGAGAGTAACAACCTTGAATGCAAGAGTGAATAGAGAATCACTTTAATTAATGCTGATTGTAATAATTAACATGTAAAAGGTTGTTTATCTTAACCCAGAGAAACAAGAAAGGAAGTGTCAAACTCTGACGGAGTGTGATACGTTTTTGAACTTGTTTAAACGTGTGCTGAATTGATTGGCTTGAATTGAATGGGTATAGTTAGAGTTTTGTTTAGGGTTAGTTACTCAAATAACGTTTAACTACGTCACCTTAAACTAAAGTGTTACTATATATATATATATATATATATATATATAGTCACCAATGCATTAATCATGGTATTTTTTATTTTTTCCAGTAGGAATCAAATAAAATATATCCTAGCATCTTTGATACCGTCCTTTCTTTACCAAAGCCCTTGTGTGCCTTCTTTCAAATATTATATTAACGTAATATTATCATCTGATCAATGGACAGCCTGGAGGGAACGTTTTTAAACACAATTTTCATGTTGCTGTGCGCTGAGCAGTTTGACCTTTTAAATCTGTTTATTAATTCATCTAAGCAAACTTCACACTAGTGTCCTTGCGATATCATCTGGGCAAAATTAGATGATATTATTTTTGAATAGCCAGAATGTGCGAACATTAAAGTAGTTCAATCCATGCAAATTATGTCATTATATACTCATATGCTGTTTTTTTTTTTTTGTTTTTGCTTTTTAAGAAACTTCACACATTTTTTTCCAAAGACAGTTCAAACTGACCACAGCTCCAATTCAGAGTCTTCTGAAGCCATATGATATAATATGCAAGCAGTGAAGTGAAACTGGGCACAGTGCATCAACACATAATCGAGTGGTTGAAATAGATTTCTTAGAATTCCATTTGTCTTGTGACAAATGGAATTGGCTCAACAGTGTTAAGAATAGGAAAATGCAGAGTATGAAAATTGGATTCCATGAAAGTGGAATATAGAAAATATATTTGTATGGACAAAAAAACTTGAGAGATTCTTCACAATATCTTCTTTTTTGTTTCCCACAGGAGAAAGAAAATCATATCGGTTTGGAACATGGACATGAGGGTGAGTAAGTGATGACAGAATTTCTTTATTGTGTAAACTTTTTCTTAATGAACATAATGTGACCGTAATCCAAAAATATCTAAGAGTAATCAGGTTTTTTTTTTGTTTGTTTTTTTTTTATCGGGAATGTGAACTGCAATAATTTAAATCGTTTATGAATTATTTGCTCTGGAATAGATTTTTAAACCTAAAACCATATTCTGGACAAATGTGGGCAAAATATTTTTGATTTATTTTTAAAAAATACTTCCCTTGATCTGAGCGATACAGGACTTGGCTACTTTTCCTAAGTTTGCCTCCAGAACACACACATCTTTTTTTTTTTTTTTTTTTACTCAGCTACAATGTTAAGTGGGTGAACAACAAAAAACCTTAATCTTGTATTTGGGTCAAAAATGGGCACCCATAGAAATGAATGGGAAAAACTGTAATTTAGAGCATTCTAAAATAAGCCAAAATAAGACACCAGGTGACAGCAAAGTCACTTCATCTTTAGGTTTTAGCTCTAAGAACTTATTGGAATGATATTTTAATCTGGTAAAAAAATAAAATAAAAATAAAACATAAAAATAAGCATAATTTACATAGAAAAAAATGGTTCTTTTTGAAGTAAATAAATTCAAAAATACCCCCAAAATAAAAAAAAAACACCATAAATTGATAGACAAAACTTTATCGAAGACAGTGATATAACATTTATAATAAATAAAAATTAGGATCACACCCGAGTCCCCACATTTGTCCACAATTACAGGATTAAGGGCTATAAAGTGTATACGGTTTGAGGGCTACAGTAACAAAGTTCAACGGTACTGAAAGTGGCCCAAAAAAAAAAAAAATGGATGGAAAACTGTGAATAAACGCGCTGAATTGTCTGGTGATTGTAAACAAAATTAGCCTGCAGCCAACTGATCCAATGCAAAATGAGATTGTGCCATGATGTTCTTTACACGCGAGTGAATCAGAGGGATAGACCGAAGAGGAGTTGAGTATCCTGGCTTTCATTTGCTAAACAAAACGTAATGTCCTTACTGTTTGTGCCCAGCTCATGCGAACGAGAATGACTGGTCCCCATGCCAAGTCTCTCCCCTAGGGTTCATTTAGAAAAACATTTTTTGTGCCAGTTTTAAAGAGTGCTGATTTCCTCAGTCCACTACATTGTTGTGACGGAGGCATGCGGATCTGAAGTGCTTTTGTAATAATTCAATCATCTTCCTTATGAAACTGCTGTTTTCTGTGTGTGGGGTTTATTTATTTATTTATTTATTTTTTAAATGGATTGACATGCAATTTAATCTGATATGGGGGGAAATTGCAGTTAAAGTCGAGACGCTACTTAATTGTCACATATTGTGCTGAGCCTGTTTGTTATTTTCTTTCTTTGAAAAAAAAAAATCTGTTACATGCTTCAGGAAAAATTTGTAGATGATTTTAGAGAAATTCAATACATTAATATTGACCATGCCTTCTCAAGTAGAATCCTATGGGAGAGAAAAAGATTGATTGGATTGATTGGAAGGCTTTTTCTTCTTCTGAGGAAAAAGTAATCTCATATGTCTCTTCAATTTTAGAAGATACTGACTTAAACTGTGCTCAGATTTGAAGATATCAAACATCTCCAATCAAAAGTCAAAGAGCTTAAAGTGATATTCCACTTTTTTTGGAAATAGGCTCATTTTACCACTCACCCAGAGTTAAACAGTTGAGTTTTATCATTTTCGAACCCATTCAGCCGATTTTCTCATATTATTTAGAAGAATATCAGTAACTAGACAGTTTCTAGTCTCATTGACTTCCATAGTATATTTTGTTCCTACTATGGAAGTCAATGAGACTGAAACTGTCTGGTCTCATTGACTATCAGAAAATCGGCTGAATGGATTCGAAAACGGTAAAACTCAACTGTTTAACTCTGAGGGAGTTGTAAAATCAGCCTATTTCCGAAAAAAAAGTGGAGTATCCCTTTAAGACAGAACCTAAAGATACCAACAACACAAAAGTTTTTTTCTGTGATGGAACTTTCCAAATTTCCAAAACAATGTTGTGTTCTGGGCTAAATGCGCTTGTGTGTATACATATGATGGCATTTTGACCAGCTGAGAACTTGTGAAGGTCTTATAAAATGACTAAAGGAGTCAAGGGTCAAGACACACACAAACGCAGATCTGCTGTGAGGAGATGCGGTTCTGGCGCCTGTACCGAACTGTAATACATTTCAGCATTTGGTCATTTTTAGGGCCGTATCTTGTGACATCATCTCCTGTTTTTGGTTCGTTTACATGTCTTTGGTCCGTGTTATGTTGATAATTCATTCAAATCACACCATAGTTCTTTTGAAAGTGGATCGGGACTTATCTTTTCAGCGCTCTCAGTCCGCTTGTTTGGTGTCACCAGAGTTCCGATGGCAACGTTCACTATTTAACTGCACTATAAGACCAACAGAGTTCGTTTTGATCCAACCAAACATGCCAAGTGTGAACACACCCTAATAAGACTCCTGAGAAATTACAGAAAGCATTGAACAAAAATATTTTCCACTAGAATTGGATTTCTGTTTATTCTAGCAGAAACCCACACATCATGCACTATTCACAGATCTTCTTTTATCTGTGATGCATGTAGTCAAATAATAAAATATGCATGAACATGCAACCCATTTGGTGTATATGTGCACGATTGTCTTCAGCGGATCTTGAAAATCTCCCAGTGCATCAACAGTGAATCACAGTGTGTTTATATCCTGAGCGTCTTCAATCTAAAGCCATGAGTGGAGATTTTGAGTGTGATAGTTTCACTTTCATTTCATTTTACTGAAAAATGTTGACTCCACGTGTTTCTATTTCACTTCTTTCCTGTGTTTAACATGAATGGTATTTGTAATATTGTGTTTTCACAGTAATTGAAACAGCCTTGCTGCTGGGCCTTGAGTTTCATTTGAACTAAATTGAACTATATAAGATAAGTGTACGGATACCGCAGCCGTAATGTGTTTGTGCTGGTGTACAATTCCTTGAATTTCTTGGTATTATCAACCTTTTCAGTGACGATTTCATTTTGAACTGTATGCCACTCTGACTAGTCATGTATTTATTACAGTAGATGTCATACAGAGATTGTCATACAGCTAAAACATCCCAAAGCCAGACTTTATAGTTTTCTTTTTCTTCTTCTTTTGCGTTTTCCTTCACGTATGCATAATTCCAAATTTTACATTTTTTTTTAACTTACATTTCCAGGTTTGGCTGGTTAGCACAGCTCACTGTAACTATCATTATGGGATCTATTACACCCAGTTTTATTTTACTTTTTATTATATATATATATGAAAAGTTCAGATGCAGAAGCCTCTAAGTGCCATTTGGAATTTTCTTCTAAAATGACCATTTTTATCAAGGTTGTATATTTAAGTTCAGTAATTTCACTTAAATGGCAATAAAGATTACCTATTAATTGTCATTTAAGTGAAATTACTGAACTTAAATATACAAGTTTGATAAAAATGGTCATTTTAGAAGAAAATTTCAAATGGCATTTAGAGGCTTTTGCATCTGAACTCTTCATATATATATATATATATATTTTTTTTTTCTTTTGTTAATATTAATATTTAGGTTTAATTTATTGAAGTTTTTATTTATTTCTAGTGACTTTAGTCAGCTTTTTTTCGTCAGCTTTTTCAATTAACATTTTTTTTTATAGTTTTAGTTACTGATAATAATCCTTGTCATGCCCTCTCTTTTTTTCTACGTAATGTGACATTTTACTCAATAATATCTCATAAGGGAAGTTGCAGAAAATGGGCCAAGCTCACATTTATATTGTTCATAGTTCTGATCCCTGGCAGTCAAATTTACATAATTTCTCTGTTTGCTCTTCAAATTAAAAAGCTGTAGTGTGATTTAAGGCTGAATTGAGATCTGCATTAAGGTTGTGTAAAGTAAATTAACCCTCAGGAAGTTGATCTGACATATTATTTAATAGAGCTTTCGGAGGTGAATCACCCTGCAGGAACATCATTTCAGAGGTTCAATGCGACAATAATGGCTCTGTCTCTGGTTTAGACCCAGACCCTAGGTTCACGTTTCGAATTTCAATTTCATCTGTTAACAAGCATTTTGAATTTGATGCTGAAAATAGTAATTTATTGCATTGGTTATGCTAATTATTTCTCAATGTCCTGAAAGCAAGCCTTTGCTTTTAATTGCATGCAAATAATTTAATTCACAATGGAGTCAGAGTCATTCGACTGTATGGGCACAATAAACATAAAATGTAAAAAAATAAAATGCCTGTATTATATTTTTAGTCCATATTATGTAATCTATACTCTTCATATACTGCAGGAGTCTCTAGTCTGTCATTCTATATAATGAAGTATATAGAGTTGATTTATACTATGATTTCTTCCAAATGTATAACACACCTAAAGCATGCCTCGAGGGTAATACGTCATGTGCAAATTAGCTTTTCAGCTGAAAAAGTCAATTTAGGAGTACCGCATTTGCATTATTGCACGAACTCAGCGGTTCTCATAAATAAAAATATAACTAAAACTGCATAATCACTGTGTAATTTTATAACTCCCACCGTGCCGACTGCTGTTTTTAAGTATCATATCAATGGCGAAGTGTAACATATTAATGTGGAACATGCAGCTTTACAACCATCAAAGCAATACACACTTCTTGGTTGATAGATATGTCCATCCATCCATCCATCCATCCATCCATCCATCCATCCATCCATCCATCCATCCATCCATCCATCCATCCATCCATCCATCCATCCATCCATCCATCCATCCATCCATCCATCCATCCATCCAATAATGGTATAAAAATTCTGATCTATTTCATTAGGTTATTTTTTTTTTTCAATTATACAAAACTGTGAACTTCGGTAGCTTCTTGTACTTTCTCTCAGAAAAAACAAACAAACAAAACAAAACAAAAACAAATCCCTCGGAAAAGCATTCTTTTTGCAGCACGAATAAACTTTGTGTGAAATGTGTATTTTCCAATCACTTTGGAAATGATCATTTATTTTACAGCATTGTGCATTAGAGTGCACTTACATAACACGTCTGAACACTGAGCAAACTACCGCGCAGAGTGCCGTAAGTAGACCATGAACTAACCTGAAGGTTATTGCCACATGCTAAACAAAGTTTTCACAGTGTAAAAGAAACATCTGCTCACACAAATATAAAGACAAGATACTTCTACCTAACTAGACATCATCACAGAAATATGTCTTCGCCTTTCTAGCAGACTACGCTTGCAATTTTTGCAGAATAAACAGTATGCTAATTTACTCCATGCATGTAATACCCAAATGACCGACAACATTTCCAAATTGTGCGGTTTACAATAGAGCATGCTGTGCAGAATTCTGTATCCCACAATGCAATGCACTTGACTTAACCTTCCATCTGCTTCCATCACATTCTCAGTGTGATAAATGAAGCAGCTGTGAGTTTAACAACCTTTGGCAGTCCAAGATGTAAAACGTTTCTTTCTAAAGTTTTCTCAGATGGAAACGTGACAAACATACTGAGGTCATGAGACCACATGCTAAAAGTTAGTAGAGCACTAACATTATTTTATTCTTGACTGGACTGCATGGTAAAATGTTATTCCAGATTCAGCTTCAGTCTTTATCACTGCAAGATGCATACTTTTCACATGAAACCTCCTGTAGCTGAACCTGATGAACAGGAGCAGAATCTCTGGAGGCCTAGTTGTGGGAACACACTATAAAATGGCCAATTAAAATCTCATTTCAGGTGTGAGAATGACTGTCACCTTCACCTCATACCCCTCCATTATTCATTCACCCATCTCTCCATCTATGCCATCTAATTGCTGTCATTATGCCTTTCATACTTGTCTAAAATATATCATTTAATTCCAGGTTGTCACTTCTGCTGGTGGTTTGTACTTTGAGCCACTTAAATATGATTTTTATATATTTTAACTAACAAATATTTTTTTTAAGTGGGCAGTACACCCTGTCAGGCATCCGAGACACCTAAAATAACGCTTGAATTCAGTTGGTGACACAACAAGGGTATTGATACCTGACAGCTCTTGACATCGACGGTAGAAACAACTGTCTTTGTATTCTACAAAGCCACCCTGAACCACATAACTGACAGAACGGCATCATGGTGAGAACTGAATACAGATTGAATACAGTGAACAAATCTTTTAAGTTGTCAAATCGGTGTTATTCTTTGCTTAAAAATCACTCCTTTTTAAACTTGCAATGCAAAAGAAACTTCTGCAGTATAATAGAGTGAATCGGCCTATCGAAAAAGAAGGTTGAATTGATAAATCGTTCACAATTAGACCAATAACATTCATTTAGAAAGTGGATTAGTTTTTATTTCATGCTGACTTGCACTATTGAACAGTAATCTATTTGACCATTTATTTAAGCACTTTCTACTCAATCGTGTGGAGCCTAGCCCATGACACGGACTAAAATATACAGTATACTGTATCATAGCCTGAATTAAGAATTAATTCCCATTTTATTAATTTATTCCCTTGTTTTCAAATCGTGGCCTTGTCATACGAATTCACCCTCATTTTGACAAAACAGGAACAAATAATTACAATGTGGCCACAATTTAACTAAAACGAGGGAACAAAAGAATAAATCATGGGCACAATTGAGTAAAATAAGGAAATAAATGAACAAAACAAAGAAATTAATTCTTTTTTTTTTGGTCATAAATCGTGGCCGTATGTCAAGGTCAAAGTTTATTTCTACAGCACTTTTCAACAACACAAATGTTGACCAAAGTGCTTCACAGATCCATCAAAAGTACACAAAAGTGCAAGTCTTTGTACAATCTTTTTATTTTATTGTATTGAAGCCATTATTGGCCACAAACTGCATTACACGACTACACTATCTATACTTTTTTTTGTAATAGCAAAGAAAATGATCCCTTACTGTATAATTCGACCTTGCACCCCTGGGCCTGTATTCAAAAAGAATCTTAATGCAAAGAGTCGCTCCTAGTGACCAAATTCTAAGAAAATTCTTAGAAATGTGGGTGTTTTCTCTTAAAATTAAAGAAAAGAAATCAAAGTAAAGAAAAAAGTCATTCAGAAAGTATATTAACCCTTAAAAGAGGTCTTAAGGTCAAAAATGTCAGGAGTACGGACAAGGACTTTTAAGAGGCTTAAGAGTTTCTTTAGCAGAGGAGAAAATGGCAGATAAAGAGGGAAAAGAAATGTGTTGCAGTTGAGTTAATAATGCGCTATAGATTGACAACCTCCCCTAATTTTCCTTTAATGATGGCCTTGTGTTCATCCACTAACTGGGCTAAACACTGTTCCTCTGTCCAGTCGGGCTTTCTCATCCTTCTTGGTTTTGATTCCATGTTTGTTACATTAAAACCAACATTCAAACCACCACTTAAAATTAGACATGCCAGCAATCAGTATAATTGAGCAATCAGTGTAATTGGAAAGAGTGGAACAATTTTTAGCATTCTATGACAATCAAATACCTTATAAGAAATTAAAAGCATGGTAAAAAAAAAAAAAGATTTATATACACATAAATAATGTGTGTGTGTGAGAGAGAGAATGGTCAAATAGGAAATATTATGCTTGAAATTCCAAAGTGAAGGCTTAGAATAGACCTTAAATCACCCTTTTTGGGCAACCAACCAATCCCAGTCCTCAAAAGATTGTGTCATACATAGCAATGGGGTCAACCCCGCCCCCTCGCTAGGATAAAAGTTTTTGTCTTTTCCTTTCTCAGATTTGCTCTCAGATCGGTCCCGTACCGCTCTTAAGCTAAATCAAAAGTTTGAATACGGGCCCTGATCAATATCGGTTTCTGTTATTAGACTGATAGTCTATCAACAGTTCCACGTGTGAATTCCTGCTGGTCTACTTGGCAAACTTGCGTTTTGTGACTGATTTTCGAGTGAGAGAAAACACAAATCTGATTACCTCCCCAAAAAATCTCCTTGCTCCAGGCAAAACACACAATCCTGCTTTTGTGCCGCTCACCCGAATCAATAACAACGTCTAAACAGATCTCTTTAAAACTATAACATTACATGATGCACCGCACTTTGATATCTCTTTTTACAATGCATATTGAGGAAAAGAAATGCTAGAGAGAATCCATAGCAGACGTGTTTAATGAGAGCCAGAGATTACGGACTAATGCCTGGGGTATTGACTGCTTGACTCCATAGTGGTTGCTTTTGCTTCTCAAGTGAGAATGATTATCTCAGGCTTCAGGAAGATGCCGATCAATGGCACGTGTTTTGGTTTGGAACAGCCGCAGGTTTTTTTTAAATTTATTTATTTGTTAGAGCCCTAAACGGATCTCTAATTATAATGATTTGCATGCCGCACCACTGCAGTTTTATTGAGCATTATTAGCAAGCCAAGGTGGTTTTGTTGCTCCCATGATATGAATGATGACAAAATAAAATGCCATTGAAGTTTGAGCTCCTGCATATCATCGCCTACAATGCTTTGAAGTATAATACCAATAAAACGGTCGTGAAATAATTGCTTTCTGGAACATTCAGGTGAAGGATCTGTATTTATAGGCACAATAATGACTGAGCTATATGTTTAATAATGCTGTAAGCCTTTCTGGATAATTCCCACCACGGGCTGACCGTCGAACGATCTTCAGCCTTTAAACCCCTCAGTTCAATGCTCAGATAAATCAACCGCTGTGGATCTTTTATATGTGCCAATTCCCGCAAGATTCATTTGTCCGTCACAATAATCGGTGACGCGGTTGTGATGTGAAAAGATGTAACGTATTCCAGGAAAAGAGTTCAACAGCTATTCTCGTGAATGAAAACACGGCGGCAAGCGAGTCCGCTGCGTTGCCCCTGAGGTCAAGAGTGCATTCTTTCCCTTAAAGGAATTCGCTCTTTTAAAGATAGCTTGAGAACAATGCATGAGAAGGGATTAAAGGCAAAATGTGTGATCTCATTCTAGCTCAGAGCGAGATGAAAAGCATTGCCTTGATGAAAAGATAAAATATATATTCATTCAATCTTTCTTAAACTAGATTTAGCAGTCCTTGTAAAGCTCTCGAGCAATTATGACACCTTCATATCAGGCATTAACATGAGTTTCAGGCAATCTGATCAAGTATTACGCACTTAACGCGAATGTAAGCATCAGCTAAAACCTTTACTAAGTCTGAAGAGCATGTGATTACGGTGTAACCAATCTAAAGGGGATAGTAAGGTGTTTTTGCAAAGGAGATGCTTTTGTCATTTTTCCAGACGGATCTCATGAAATATGACACGCCAATTCGTATTTCCATTTTTGGTGTGCTATCAACACACTTTTCAGCTTGTTTATGAACACCGTTGACTTAGCGTTACATTACTGTATACATAAATATATGACCTACCCCAACCCCGTCCCTAAACCTACCCGTCACTGGGGTTAATAGCATTTATGAGTCTTCCCCTACCATCCTAGGAAAAAAAAATATTTAGATCTACATTTTGCTTTGTTTCGCTCGGACATTTAACGGCGTGTGCATACACGAGGAATCACTCGGACATTTAACAGCGTAGACATACACGCATACACGCGGATAGCTCAAAATGCGTAACTTTTGATGAAAACATTCCAGCATTTTTCTCCATATAATGCACTTTGCTGGGAACCAAACGGTTCAAGGTCCAAAAGACACTTTCAGTGCAAACTGTAAACTGTTCAAAGGGTTTTAAAAGATTCCAGATGATGAATGAATTAGGATCTTATCAAGCAAACAAACGAATTGACTCATTTTGATTAACGATTTCGAACAGGAGAGTCACAAACGCGCATCGCAGAACAGAGCAAGGCGACCATTTGAGGTTCTAAATCTTAAACTTTGTTATTATTTTTTTTTTAAATGAGCGATCGTTTCGCTTGATAAGACCCTTATTAATCGTCTGGAATCGTTTAAAGCCCTTTCAACAGTTTGCAGTTTGCACTGAAACTGTCTTTAGGACCTTGAACCGTTTGGTTCCCTGTAAAGTCCATTATATGGAGAAAAATCCTGGAATGTTTTCATCAAAACCCTTTTTCTTTTCGACTGAAGAAAGACATGGACATCTTGGATGACATGGGGGTGAGTAAATTATCAGCAAAAGTTTTTTGAAAATTGAACTAGTCCTTTAATAGCTGGTTGTTTCGGGCAATGTGGCCTAAGAAGTGACACTTCCTGCTAATGATGATCTTCAGCAGTTGCCCATGTCCTGCAGATCTTGGGTATTTTGGCTGCCCATGGGATTTTCAGCATTCTTCGATTCATCCACTTTTGAATGCTGGATACAGTAGCTTTTTCCATGAGTAGACCTCCTTGAATTTATTAAAAGTGACACTTTTTATTATGCAGAACAGTCCAAATGTGTTTAGTGCCTGAGTAGGGAAGAGGATGTCAAAGAAAATGTGCCATTATTTGTACTCTGCCAGAAGAAATATGGAGAAAAAAAAACTGGCAGCCTGAACTTTAAATGCATCATTACAAATCTGTTTTAAACAAGGTCAGAGTCAAACCACTGAAGCGAACGGTAATGTCTTAATGCTTTTAGAGGTAGTCGTATTTTCGTGAAATCTCCGGAGATGCTGTAAACTACATTATTGTCTGGCACCAGAAAGCACAAACACAAACACAGACTTTAACGTTCCGGAAACGCACCTCATTTGGGAGTGTTTTATTTCTTGGATAGTAATCATCGAGAGAAACATATCGGTAAATATAGAAATAAACTGTGCATGCTGGCAATTTACTCAAAAAATACTCCAGACAAAAGCAATTTTCCCATGGCACCCACGGAGGACGGCGGGTTTTAGCTGAAAGTGCACGGCAAATAAAGAAGCAAAGTCTTGTTTTCTCATTTGTGGACGGACCCTTGGCTTGCTGGCCACTTGAGGATGCATTATGAATGGATTTGGTGGCCTGCAGATACTAGATATACAGGTTCAATATGCAGTCCGCGGATATTGCTCGCACAGGCGGCGTCCGCTCAGCGGCTCAGGTGCTTTCCCCAATATACGTGATCTATGTTGTTTCATTTGATGTCGCGGCAGAGAAAAAAGGTCATGTGTAATTTTCGTGCGGCGGCTTTTGTTCGTTTCAACAGGGATACGCGTTAGGTAATAATGTTCATAATATAGCCGAGGGTCAGAGTCTGAATGGAGACAGATAATACGTTACACCAGATTTAGAACTTTTTTATTATTATTATTATTTATTGTCGTGTAGTGACTGCGCAGTGTTGAATAATAATAACCGGTGCTGTATTTTTATGGGGTGGTTTTGCCATGCCGGGATATACAGAGAATAGCTGCTCTTAAAGCTTCAGATATTGTTTCAAAGATATTGTGCTGTGGTTCAAAGATTTAGGGCTTCGTGCTGTGTAAAACAAAACTGAAAAATCCAAAGAAGTCCAAATGCATGAATTTCAACCGTCTGACTAGGCCTGTCCCAGGGGGATTTGAGAGTAGTGTTTTATCGGAGAGACAAAAAAAAAGGCATTGTCTCTCTTATTTCTCTTGAGCACATTGATATGTTTTCTATTTTGATATATTTAAAAATGTAATTTATTCCTGGAATGCAAAGCTTGATTTTCAGCATCATTAGATCCTTTAGAAATCATTCTAATATGAAGAAACATTTATTATTATTACAATGCTATCTTACGACCAATTCGTACGAATTCATACGAGTGATTAAAAAGTGGCTAATTCGTATGACCTCACTCATACGAATTCGTACGATTTGTCTAAACCCACGTGATGTGTAGGTTTAGGGGCGGGGTCAGGGGTAGGTAATTCGTATGAATTCATAAGAATTGGCCAATTCGTAAAATATGTATTATTTAGCAAAAATTGTACTAATTCGTACGAGTTAGGTCATACGAATTGTTACGAATTAGCCACCTTGTAAAATTCGTACGAATTCCCGTGAGATCGGGTTGATTATTATTAACGTTGAAAGGAGTTTGTGCTGTCTAATGTTTTTGTGTTTTTTTTTTGTGATGATCCGTCGATAGAAATTTCCAAAGAAAAGCATTTATTTAAAAAAAAATGTACTTTCACTTTTGAATTTAATGCATCCTTGTTGAATAAAAATATCAATTTCTTTCAAAAATAAATTTGGACCCCAAACTTTAACAACAAATCCGGTAAAAAAAAAGTTTACACTGTTAAAAAGAAAAAAAAAATGTTTTGTAAAATGTTAATAATAATAAATGTTCCAGCAAATCAGCATATTAGAATCATCTCTGAAGGATCTTAAAATGTATTCAAATAGAAAACAGTTCATGCTATTGACCCCATAATGCTATGTTTTACAATCTTTCTGCAACTTGGAAATGTTAAAATAAAATCGGCTTAAAAATAAAAGTGGCATTTTTTAGTATGGCAATATCGAGGCCTACACTGTGACCCAATGGGGGTAACCATGAGAAGAATCTTAAAATCTCTTTGTCATCCGTGATGTGTATGGCTTTCATCTGTTTCTGAGCTCAGATGTTCAGGCTGGTTATGAGACCTGTATTCAACCTCTATTTTTGAGAGCAGCGTTCTTCAGGAGATAACAGCCGGGCTGTGTTGACAGCTCTCTGAAGTCACCTTTAGTGTAAAATCGCCTACTGAATTTTATTTTATTTCTTTATCTCAAACCATCCTCTAAAACTGAGCTACCAGCTATCAGCAGTCCCCAGAAATGGCCAGAGAACGAAAAGCAACAATGAGAGAGAGAGAATGAGAACGAGAGATAAAACGGAGAGAATGAACTCTGAGGGCGAGCAGGAGAAATGGAGAGAGAGCCGGGGATGGAGGAATGCAAGCTTTCTTTCACACCGATTTGCTTCTGAATGCCATTTAGGAGCAGAGCTTGCTAGTTTTGGCTGGGATGGAGCTTATATAAGACCTGGTTACTCAACGTCCTTGCTGGCTCAACAGTTTTCATTTTTTTGTTAACAGCCCAATATTTTATTTTCATAACCAATAATTTTGCTAAAATGCCATATCGTTTTAGCTTTCAAAAATATAATTGAGATCAAACTTATTCTGTTAAGAGCGGGATTTCAATCTGACGCCCCCTGTTGGCCAACATTGATGCTTCAAGTTGCAAAATTCATTATTCCTGTTTGTGCACCTCAAATGTGAAAAAATATCTACGTATATATATAATGTCACTCTGTGTGCACTAGGCAAGACAGACTTTTTTCGCTTTTGAGAGCTTCTATTCGCTATTAAACAGCATGAAGAGCTTGTAGATTGACCTCTCCACCTCACCATTATCTTTCTGTCTAAGGCACTTTAAAATGTGAAAACGACTCTTTCTCTGCTGTTTTGTACTTGCACTTGTATTCAGGCTGGTACTCTACTGAACTTGCACAGCCATCTAGCCTATAGATAATAATTAGCAGTATTTCTGCGGGTACGATTCAAGACACAAGCTTTTTGTGATTTGCGGTTAATTTTTTTTTTTTTTTAGCATTATCAGGGCTGTCTTAGCCTACAGGTAACCCTTTGTCCTCACTGGTCCATGCTGCGCCCTGGTTAAGATTCGCCATTTAATTGTGTGGCAAAAATATTAATATTTTACTGTGCAGCTGTTGTTACACAGACGCTTATTCTACATTAATGCACATTGCGCATAATAAAAAAGTTTAATTAAAAGGTTAATTGGTTAAAAGTGAAAATACCGGATGACACAATCGCATCTGAACCTGTACTGTTTCATACTTGAATTTTTGAAGAGTTCTAATGCTGTTATTGTCTAATTGGCTGTTCTCTGGTTAATATAAAGGCAATTACAGTAGTCAAGGCGACTACTACTCTTTCAAAATCATTAAAAAACAGAGAAGACTTGAGTTTGGATAATTGCCTCATCTAGATTCAATTGCCTATTTAATCTGTTTATCCAGTTTAAAGTCACTCCATTATAACACCCAGGTGTTTTACAGTGGGCTTCATATGGTTTTATAGTACACAGATCTATGTAAGAGGACTCACAGGCTCCACCAGGTTCAAAAAATGTTTGTTTTCACTTTACTGAACTTTAAAACATTTAAGGCCATCTAGGCTTTAATTTCTTCAAGATAGTCCAACAATGGTGCTACAGAGTTTGCATCTTTCAGTTTCAAAGGTAGAAAAAAGTTTTGTATCATCTGCATAACAATAAAACAAGATGCCATACTTCCTAAAAATGGACCTTAAGGTAAGGGAAGTGTAAGGAGAACATGATAGGCCCGAGAATAGAGCCCTGGGGAACTCCACACTAGAGAGACGCAGAGGAGGACAAAAACATCCTTAAGGCAGGCAGAAAAACTTCTGTCAGACAGATCAGATCTAAACCACTCCAACGCAGTACTTTTATGGTTGATGTTAGGGTCTACAGTGTCAAAAGCAGCAGTAAGATCTAGGAATATGAGAACAGTATAATAACCCGAGTCAGTGGTTAGTAATAGGTCATTAAAAACTTTTAATAGAGCTGTTTCTGTGCTAAGAATGGGTTTTAAACCAGATTGGAACACTTGAAAACCATGTAGATCTCTCTAAAAAAGATTACAATTGAATAAATATGAATGAATGAGGCATTTATATAGTGCCAAATTGAAATGCCTTATTCATAAATGCATCATTCAATTGTATAAATACAACTTTCAAAAGGGACAAAATTTTGAGACGCATGAAACTGCTTTCAGAAATATTCACCGACTTCTACTTTCAAAAATCGCACCAACACCAAACTTTTGAATGGTAATTTTGTCATTTCTCATGATTTTCTTTCAAACTAAACAAATAAACTAAATAAATAACCAAATGCAGACTGTTTTTATACAGCCTTGGCCCAAGATTACAGCAGGAGTTCGCAATAAACCTTCCCCCCACAGATATACCTGAAGGTCTGGGGGTTTACAGTCACGCCACAGTAAAGAGAGGGATAATTACGTGTTGCTCAGAGCTGGCATGTTGCTAAAATGATCCTCATTAGGGAATTGCAGGAACCCTAGGGGGTCTGTTTACTGTGAGCATCCCAAAGGAGCAGCAATTCGGGGACAGACTAGCACGGCAGGCACTTCCATTCATCTCCATTCCACTGCAGCGAACACGGCAGCAGGTCAGGATATTTTCAGCTTTACTAACATCTTTACCAGCAGTCTTTTTTCTAGGGCTGTTTTGCTGGCCATAATCTTAAACAACTAAAGGACTAGTTCCCCCAAAATAAAAATCCTGTCATTACTGACTCGTATACGTATGTGTCTTCAAGCCTGCGTGAGGTTATTTCTGAAGAATGAACGTTTCAAAACAGGCTACATTCCTGTTTATTTCTTAAAATAACTTGAATTTAACTCTACACCTGTGCTTTATTTAGTACATGTGAACATGCAAATTAGTCCCTGCCTCTAGTTGATCACACCAGCTGGGACTATCTGATCCACTCAGACAACTGTGAAACACTACACAATGGCAAGTGGTAATAGTGTTTTTTAGGCCCTGTTTACACGAGAACGCTTGTGGGTGAAAACGTAAAAATATTTTAGCGGATGAGCCTTTCGTTTACACGGCGACAGCGTATTTGGGGCTTAAAGACGCCAAAAAAGTGAAACCACCCTCCAGAGTGGAAATCTTAAAAACGCTCCACCGCCTCGTTCCCGTGTAAAGTGTAAAAATGCAAAAGTCGTGCGCAGGTTGTACGCAGGCACGCGGACTTGGTGTTGTTGTGTGTCAGTGCTTCACATCGCCACCTAGCTGCCTGGAGTGCATACTACATTGAATTTCACACACTTTTGCGTCACCATATGCACGTGGATTTTCCACCCAAAATGCTGGTCTAAACGCAGAATAAAAATTGATAACGCATCGCCACTTTTGTGTTTTCTCTTCAGAATCGTTTCTGTGTAAACATAGCCTATGTTTGAAACAGAAACTGATTCATAAAAAGGAGGAGGATGAGTAAATTATACTCGGCTCGTCTACAAGTCGATGTATCTGAATGCTAATGTCAATGTCAGACACATAACGAATAGGTAATTGATATGATTACCCTGGCTTTATTATAAAACAGCTAATAATGTGTTGCTAATGTTACACAAACCATGTTCCCATTCGCCATCTCAGAATCAAACAGCTGCCTTATAAAAAAAACATATAAAGCATCCTTAGAAACTCATTGAACATCATAGAAAGTCAGTGGAGAAAAGCCTCGTCCGCAAAACAGGATTGGCTACATGTTTGTCGTTAGAAACAGCGCAGTCTCATCCCAATTCGTCATATAACTGACGTTTTGGGACCTCTTTTGACCATTCGTCAATATACGACTTTTTAGGGCCCCCTTAAACGTCGGTAGATGACGTTATGGGATCCTAACTCTACCCCATACCTAAACCTAACCCTAAACCCAACTCGTCACCTAACTGACGTTAAAGGTAAAGCGTCAGTTGTATGACGACCCGGGATCGTCATCTACCGACGTTTAAGGGGGCCCTAAAAAATCGTATATTGACGAATGGTCAAAAGAGGTCCCAAAACGTCAGTTATATGACGAATTGGGATGAGACTGTGTTATTAGAAAACATGGGTAATTTCAAACTACGTTTTTGGATGCACTGCAGTTTCAACGCATTCTCATCCCAAGGCGTTATATTTGACACTTTTGCAAAAGCGTAAAAATACGGCGCTCATGGCACCCTTTAACGTCTAATTAGACGCTTCGGTTATGGTTAAGTTTAGGTATGGGGTGGGGTTAGGGTTAGAACACTAGGGGTCGCTTTTGGACCTAATATTTCTGCGTCTCATTTGGCGCTAAAGGGTGCCATGTGCGTTCGATATTTACGCTTTTGCAAAAGCGTCGTATATGGCGCTTTGGGATGAGAATGGTCTGGCAGTTTGAAGGATGAATTTGCCCGTGGTTTGTCTTAAATCATATTAAAAACACCACTTAGACATAAATAACACTAAAAACTTCATGACAGGGGGTCTTTGAAACGTACTTGGAGAGATTTTTCTATATCATTCTATCATTCAATGTATCAGCACATCAAATCCCAAAATGCATGAATATAAAATCAAAATGGACATCCTCCCATTTATGACGTTATGTTATTAGTGCTTTTAAATATCTTAGAAAAGCTGAAATGCATAACTTACAACAAAATCAGATTATTGTATGCTTTTGACCTATTATATGCTTTTGATATATGGAGCCCATTCTAACGTCATGGAGTATCCATTGCTTTAGTCTGATCAGGTGATCAGATGCACGGCTAAACATCGATATCACGCCTCGCCAGCTGTGGTTGCCATTTGGTGGCTGATAAAGATCTATCAGCAGACAGGACACCAGTCACCTGAATGACAGACGGGGAAAGAGCTTCATTAGTCTGCTGGTTAATGTCAGCCAGATCTATCTACAGCCAGAACAGCTCTGACAAGAATACAACAGCAATGCGCTGGCAAGAGTGAGTTATCACGGCGCGAATACGAGATTAATTGGTGAGATTTCACTGTCATCTGACAGAGGAAAGAAGAGAAATGGGAAGCGAGAAAAGAGCAGAGACAAGGTCACCCATGTTGAAATCATCCTAGATCACTGATTGGGTGGTTTTACATGCTGTATTTGCCTTTTTTGCTCTTTTTTTTTCGTTTATAGCTTTTGTCTGTTTGTTGTCATTGGAACAGTAGCAGTTTTGAGCACGGGTGAACCAGGCAACCTTTTTTTTTTTCATGACACATGGGGGCAGCACGAGCAGTTATATTAATGTTTAAAAAAAGATTGTCTGCGCCACGAAGCAGTTTTCTATTATCTATCACCTGGGTCTCCAACATGTCACTCGCGAGCTACCAGCTCGTGGCTTGATCATAGATTGTAAAAAAAATGGACAAAGCGTCTGTGACGTCACACATAGGTTCTCTGAATGACGGTTTTGAGGCCGTTTCTGTGGGGGATGGGCAACGCCATTTTTTGAAAATTTTGGAAAATCCTAACCCCGCCCACCTTCTGGCCAATCCATATATGGGTAAAGGGGCGGGCTTTGTGTGAGACTGATCTGGCCGGTGGATAGTGCGGTACAGCAACCAAACCAGTAGCTCTACCATTTTTGCAGCACCGAAAGCGGACCTTTCACTGATGTAATGACGCAATAACGTGCACTTGCTAGCCTGTTCCATTTACGTGTTCATCGAATGCTAAAGAGGAGCCTCGTCTAGCCTCTGAAGGAAGTGACTTGGAAAGACCCGTCCTGCCAAGGAAGTATCCTTGACATTGAGAAACACGCTTTGTGTATACATAAATCTCCAAAATCTCGGACCCATCGTCGTCTTCCTTGTCTAATTTTCTGTCGCTCTACATACGTCATCTGGTATCATTGAAGCGATTGGCTATGCGCTACGTACAGGTGCATTTGATAGAAACTCGTAGCACCCAATAATACGGCTCTGGGCGTTCATAAACCACGCCTCAAATACGAGAAAATGAACATGTGGTTTCCAGACCACGTCTCATTCTCAATGATACATGGTCTGGCGTTAGCCAGGCTAGCTGTGTTGTGCATTTTAGCATGGCTGGAACATTGTATGGATCAATCAGCATCCGGAACCAGATCAATCTGATTTATAATGTAAAAAAACAGCATCCCAGACTCTCTGTTCCTGGTTACGACACCTGACACAGACCCAAGTTCCTCCCATGTCTTCAGCTCACACGCACAATGTGGTTACGCTGCCTCGCTCTCTGATTCCAACCACACTCAACGTGTCAGGTCAAACTCCATTAAAGTTCTACATGCGTCAGTCTGCTTGCAAGCCAGCATGCCGCTTCTCAATTTGCCCTGTTTCTATTTTTCACCCATGCTCAATTTAGAGTGCCACAAGTGTTGGGGAGGAGATAATGAGCAAGGCAGCACAACCACACACACACACACACACACACCATCTCCCGCAGCCTGCCGGTCCCCAACAGGCTTGTGTTAATTGCGTATGACTTATCGCCTAACACATGTGGTCCAGCTGTGGGGAAGAAGTGGTGTGCTGCTGAACAATGCCATGGCATCTCTCCTTACTGGAGACTGGTGTCACGGCGGATTCTGTGATGGAAATTTCAGATTCCTCACAATCTGGGGGTTCACATTAATTGGAAAGAATCACACTCTGTTTTAAAGGGGTCATATTCAGCTTTTATCATTTCATTAACATGGCATCATGACTTTTGCGTAAACATACACACCACTTTCAAGTCAAGTGGCGTGTTATCTATACACATTTTGAGCTATCTGCGTGTATGCGTGTATGTACACGCCGTTAAATGTCTGAGCGAAATGAAGTAAAATGTAGATCTACATCTGGGGAGTGATATTTTTTCCTAGGATGGTAGGGGAAGACTCATAAATGCTATTAACCCCAGTGACGGGTAGGTTTAGGGACGGGGTTGGGGTAGGTCATATATATATATATATATATATATATATATATATATATATATATATATATATATACAGTAATGTAACGTTAAGTCAATGGCGTTCATAAACTCGCTGAAAAGCGATTATGTGTGTTGTTAGCACTCCAAAAATGGAAATACGAATTGGCGTATCATACATACGCCATTTCATGAGATCATTCTGATTTCATTGATCATTTATAGCTCTTGTCGTTTGGTTTGTTGTCTTTGGAACAACAGATTTCTGAATTGGATTAACAGATTTATTAAAAGGTTAGTTCACCCAAAAGTGAAACATCAACATGTATTCACCCTCGTATTGCTCCAGTGGACTGTGTACCATATTTATGTTCATGCAATAGCTTTGTGAGAGCAATTATTATATAATTGATCTCCCTCAGATCTCCTTGAATATTATTTATAGTGACTCTGTGAATTAGATTTTTCATACGATCCAAGGATCATCATTTGTAAAAACATCTTTTAATTTTAAGAGCATATAAAAACAGTAATATGGTGAAATATTATTACAATTTGAAATGTTATTTGAACATATTTTAAAGCTGAATTTTCATCCAGCCGTTCTAACATCCAACTTTTTAGTCATGTAAATCCCTTTAAAAATAGCATCTTCCAGATGACAATGGCACATTGCATAGGCATTCTGCATGCACATCGCAACTTATATATATTTTTTTTCTTATTTGTTCTGCAGGATACCCAGGATCATTTCTATAGTGAGTCTAATGAGCAGCAGCACTGAACCATCTCATACTGTTTTGTTTTAGCAGGGGTGTGTCAGTACGATCTCGTCTCTTTGTGCTATGATTGCGTTAGTGAATTAACATAATAACATTTTAATTCTATTATTCCTCTCAATAGAAATACTTCCGTGACCTTTAAACCTGCACAGATTTCCAGGCAGTGTCTGTGACAAAGGTGTAATTGCAGTGGGAAGCTTCGCTCCTCACAACAGTTCTCACTGTTATGGAAATAGGAGATTGCAGGGGAGAGTGGAGAGACAAGGTGACAAGAGGAGAAAGCATGGAAATGTAATATTATTTCTAAATGGAGCATTAATTAAAAATAGTCTCATTGGAGATCTCTCAGCACGAAGCTGCGCTGCGTACAGAGAAGTCTGCTTTTTGGCTTCAATGAGAGTTTGCTGTCAAAAATAGGCCATGCTTTAATGTTACGCTCTGCTTTCTCAAAGCAAAGAGTGCTTTATTTCTTTATATTTGCACAGTCATGCAAAGCTGAAGCACAACCAAAACAATGTTGAGCAACAAAATGCATGCAGTTTTGTTGTTTAAGCACATGTAATGTTATATAATATTCAAAGGAATATTATTTTTGCTATATAATAAATTCTTAATAGATTTAAAAAAAATTCACATTGATTACGGAAGTTAAATGATCTTTGTTAGCCGATCAACCAAGGTGACGTGCTAGCAGCTGTGTTTCATAAACCTGTGATGTGTGGATGTGCAGGGAACTTATCCTTCAATTTATCTCGTGGAATCATCTCAGATGCATTTAATTAGATGGCATTGTGGCTCTACCTCTCGTTGTGATTGCAGTGCGTTATTCCAGCACTTAGGGAAATCTGAAGGCGACGGCAGCACACCTCGATGTTGATAAGAGTAGCCTGTGTTTGCCTCCGGGGCAATTAGCTCTCATGGCTGCTGAGGGACCTGGGCCCAGTGCTGGCCCAGCTGTCTCCAGACATAATAAATATTGACTCCTCATACTTCTCTCATTCAGCTTACTTAATTAAAGCACAGACTATTTGGTTTCCATGTTGCCATATTGAATGTGAAGCACAGCATTCATCAGCTCCCTTTGAATTCGTCAGTTCCTAAAGCTAATTTTTAAAGGTTTCTTGGAATAATGAAAGACAAATGAATAAACCAAGACATGAAAAACAGAGAAGGAACAGAAAAGTCATTAATTAAATCAAAGGGTTCTCGGAATATTCCTCATTGAAAGCAATGAGATTAAATTGAAAAATTTGATAAAGAATCCACACTACTGTTCAAAAGTTTGACAAGACATAATCCAATGTTCAAAAGTTTGGTTAGGTAAGATATTGATTATTTAAGTTTTTATTATTTAGCAAGGATGCTTTATTTATTTTTTTTAGAAGTGTAAGAATAAAAAAAAGCGTATCACTGTTTCCTCAAAAAAAGATTATCTACGCAGAGAAGAAAAACATTGACATTTATAAGAAGTTTCTTGCACAACAAATCAGCATATGAGAATGATTTCTGAAGGATTATGTGACACTGAAGACTGGAGTAATGATGCTAGGTGAACATAAGAGTTCAAAAAAATTTTTTTTTTAAATCGTACTGATCCCAAACTTTTGAACGGTACATTTCCAAAAAGCGTTTTTCAAAGATTTGATGTAAGTTAAAGCATTAAGGTCCGAACCAAAGTTCACGTTTTGATACATTTCATACTTTAAGAAAGTTTTGGTTGGTTTCACTCTGCAACTATGTGAGCACACTAAAGAACTTTGTGACATACTTGCGTGCTGTCGTCATCATCTATGTGGGCTGCATCTCGACATTGATTGGTTTGCGTGTGTCTGACATCAGCGTGTTGTCAATTCGGCGGGTAACTTTGACAACTTGATTGAACAGACATATCGTTGCAACTATATTGTTATTTTTATGGCATAATTACCTGCAGCACCAACTATACACAAATTCGCCAAATGAACGTCCCTGTCTTGAGAACATTTTATTGTCGCTGGCAGGAAAGGAGGTGAAGACTGTCATCAGACCATACTTCAATTAAAAACCTCGTCTCCTCCTCTCCCCATGTGCTACCACCGTACCACGGCTCATTTCTCCTGCCACCTTCTGTTTTTCTGGCTATGCGGGAACTAGAAACGAACCAAACCTTTGTTCAGCTTGATCCAGAACGAGTCTACCTCTTTTCGTCTGACCAAATTTCGTCTGTTTGGTCCAGGGGGAAGTTTCATACCTTGATTTTGATTTTTCGGACCAAACTGAAAAGTCTGAAAGTCCGGACCAAACAATGTAAGTGCCCCAAGGCTATGTTTACATGAAAACGATCAGAAGAGAAAACGCAAAAGTGGCGATGCGTTCTCACTCTTTATTCTGCGTTTAGACGAGCGGTATGGGTGAGAAATCCGCGTGCATATGGTGACGCAAAAGTGTGTGAAATTTGATGTAGTATGCACTCCAGGCGGCTAGGTGGCGATGTGAAGCACTGCCACACAACAACACAAAGTCCGCGCCTGCGTACAACCTTCACTATCCAGCAGACTTTTGCATTTTTACCCTTTAGACAGGCACGCGGCGGCGGAGCGTTTTTAAGATTTCCACTCTGGAGGGTGGTTTCACTTTTTTGCGTTTAAGGCCCAAAAACACCGTCGCCGTGTAAACGAAAGGCACATCTGACAAAATATTTTTACGTTTTCACCTGCAAGCATTCTCGTGTAAACAGGCCCTAAGACTACAGGAACTAACAGCCTCATTTTCATTTTCAATATAGCAACAAATCCACACCACCGTACAAGAAAAATAATAATTTGAAATGAAAAAGAGGGAAAAGAGGGTTTTTAAAAGCCACACTCTAAAAAATGCTGGGTTGTTTTAACCCAACTTTGGGTCAAATATGGACTAACCCAGCCGTTGGGTTAACTTTTTACATTACATTTTTAACCCAACATTTCGGGTTTGTCCATATTTGAACCAAAATTGGGTTAAAACAACCCAGCATTTTTTAGAGTGCAGCTATTTACGACACATTCAACGTGTATCGAGAAAAATGAGTCTGATTCGAAGAGGAATATCAGAAGTCCGAATCCTGAGTTAGCGAGATAAAGCTGCTGATAATACTAAATGGACCTTATATGTGGGATGCATTTCTAGGCGTTGTATTTCTACGTGGATCAGTTGAGAGTCAGCTTGACTGATGTGACCTTCAATAACTAACACTACCCTTGATTTTTCTCACATCCAGTGCATAGTCGTTTCCAATAACAGAAGCGGTGGATTCACACACACAAGTCTGACTCATGCACCCACCCAGGTGCCTCGTGCAATGTTCTCTCCATTCGGCTCTCTTCAGATTATGCTTGCAGGTAATGTGATGCTGCCGCCCCCAGTGCGGGTCCCACTGCACATCAGCATGCTTAATTTCATCGTAACTCTTCCTCTCTTTCGCTTTCACCAGCTGTACGGGTGTCACAGCCCTCGTCTGCACCAGTCGGTCTCGTCTTCAGCACTACACTACCCAGGATCCTCTTGCTTCCCTTCATGAACTCACTCCCTCATCAACCACCTGTTCCTCGTCTATTCATCGTCTTCACCTGTTTGCACCTCATTATGTTTGATTTCTCTGTGTATTTAGCCTCCTCTGTTCCAGTCTGTCTTGGTCGGTCGATGTAAACGCATGTTTGTTGTTAGCCCGTGTGGCCCTGTACTCCTGTCTTCCTGCCTGTTTGTGATTAAAAAGTAATCAATATCCGATACTCCGGTCTCCTCGTGCTCCTTGCCTGAACCACACCCGTGACAGATCGACCGACCACAAAGAGAAGTAAGATGGACCTTCCAGCAGTAGCCCTCCTCTGTCTGGAACAGGAAAACCGCTCCCTGGAGTCCCATACCAGGGATTTTCTGGAGCTGGCGTGCCTCACACACTATTCGGACCGCTCGCTGTGTGATTTCTACATCGCCAGCCTCAGCGAGCGGTCCCGGGCACGCCTCCCAGGGAGTGGTCCAGAAGAGACTTTAGCCGCCTGTGTGGAGTGGGTGCTGGTGTGCTGTGAATCTCCATTCACGGTGGAGGAAGTCACCAGCACCACTCCAGAGCCCGAACTTTCCTCATCGCTGGTCCCGTCCAGCCCTCCTGAGCCCGAAGCCTCCTCATCGCTGGTCCCGTCCAGCCCTCCTGAGCCCGAACTCTCCTCATCGCTGGTCCCGTCCAGCCCTCCTGAGCCCGAACTCTCCTCATCGCTGGTCCCGTCCAGCCCTCCTGAGCCCGAACCCTCCTCATCGCTGGTCCCGTCCAGCCCTCCTGAGCCTGAACTCTCCTCATCGCTGGTCCCGTCCAGCCCTCCTGAGCCCGAACTCTCCTCATCGCTGGTCCCGTCCAGCCCTCAAGAGCCCGAACTCTCCTCATCGCTGGTCCCGTCCAGCCCTCCTGAGCCCGAACCCACCTCATCGCTGGTCCCGTCCAGCCCTCCTGAGCCCGAACCCACCTCATCGCTGGTCCCGTCCAGCCCTCAAGAGCCCGAACTCTCCTCATCGCTGGTCCCGTCCAGCCCTCCTGAGCCTGAACTTTCCTCATCGCTGGTCCCGTCCAGCCCTCCTGAGCCCGAACCCACCTCATCGCTGGTCCCGTCCAGCCCTCCTGAGCCCAAGACCGTCCAGCCCGAGCCAGAGACCGTCCAGCCCGAGCCCGAGACCGTCCAGCCCGAGCCCGAGACCGTCCAGCCTGAGCCCGAGACCGTCCAGCCAGAGCCCGAGACCGTCCAGCCTGAGCCCGAGACCGTCCAGCCCGAGACCGTCCAGCCAGAGCCCGAGACCGTCCAGCCAGAGCCCGAGACCGTCCAGCCAGAGCCCGAGACCGTCCAGCCAGAGCCCGAGACCGTCCAGCCAGAGCCCGAGACCGTCCAGCCAGAGCCCGAGACCGTCCAGCCTGAGCCCGAGACCGTCCAGCCAGAGCCCGAGACCGTCCAACTAGAACCCGTGACCTGGATCCCACCCAGCCTCCCTCTCCCGCCTCCTCTCATCAGTCATCCGTCTGTGTTCCCGTCTGCCTGCTTCCCCGACCCAGCCTGGTCACTGGATCCCCGGTTCACGCCTCACTCCTCCTCCACCTGGACACTTCCTCGGCCTCCGGTCCCATCGGCTTCCCCCTGGCTCTTACCTCCCTCAGTTCCTCCATGGTCCCTCAGTCCACCAGCTCGACCAGGCTCCCTCGCCCCTCCGGATTCCCTTCGCTCCCTCGCCATCCTCCCTTCACCTCTGGACTTCCATCCTCTGCCTTCGTCCCGTCATTCCACCCCCCCGGTTCAGTCGGACTCCTCACTCCCTCCAGTCACCCGTCAGCCCTCACTCCCCTTGGCCTCACCGTGTCCCTCTGTACCCCTGTCGTCACTTCAGTCACCTGAGCCTGCGGTGTCCCCATGGTCCCTCGGTCCCTCCTCAGCACCTGATGTCGTCAGTCCCTCTGCTTCACCCTGGTCTCCTCTCCCATCTGCTCCGCCCCTGTCAGTCGGCCCCCTGGTGGCGTTAGCCAAGCTTCCATCGCCGCCACCAGGGGTCCTCCCTCCATCTGCTCCGCCCTGGTCTCATCCTCCATCTGCTCTCCCCTGGTCGCATCCTCAACCTGCTCTGCCCTGGTCTCACTCTCAGCCTGCTCTGCCCTGGTCTCGCTGTCAGCCTGCTCCACCGTGGCCGCCTGAAGGGTCTTCTCCACCGTGGCTGCCTGAAGGGTCTTCACCACCGTGGCCACGCCTTCAGCCTGCTCCACCACGCCCTCAGCCTGCTCCGCCCTGGCCACGCCTTCAGCCTGCTCCGCCACGCCCTCAACCTGCTCCGCCCTGGCCACGCCCTACCCTGCCCTCAGTTCTTCCCCCCTCCTTCCTCTGTGCTACGGCGTGAGGTCACGCCTTCCGGGAGGGGGGAGTTCTGTCACAGCCCTCGTCTGCACCAGTCGGTCTCGTCTTCAGCACTACACTACCCAGGATCCTCTTGCTTCCCTTCATGAACTCACTCCCTCATCAACCACCTGTTCCTCGTCTATTCATCGTCTTCACCTGTTTGCACCTCATTATGTTTGATTTCTCTGTGTATTTAGCCTCCTCTGTTCCAGTCTGTCTTGGTCGGTCGATGTAAACGCATGTTTGTTGTTAGCCCGTGTGGCCCTGTACTCCTGTCTTCCTGCCTGTTTGTGATTAAAAAGTAATCAATATCCGATACTCCGGTCTCCTCGTGCTCCTTGCCTGAACCACACCCGTGACAACGGGTTCATTTTTCATACCAGCTCTGGAACATGCAATGCAACACTTGCACTATACAGACGGCCCTGGTGGTAAAAATGACGTCCATCAACGGCTTGCATGTTTAATTTATGTCTTTTACTCGATCCAGAAGTGCCTGATCATGCGACATGTCTTAAACCGCTGGGATGTCTTTTGCTCAAGTGGGTGATTTTTCCAACGTAATGGACCCGGAACCCATAGCTGTCAACATCGTCCTTGGGTGCAATGATGCTTTGACACACGGCGAGGAGATTGTGTGTGCGGAACGTGATTACGGCAGACTGACCCGAGCGCGTGGGGGAAGGGATGGCGCAATGGGGTCATTATGCCTGGAAAGAAGCGCACGTTAAGTCTGTGTATGTGTGGAATGGATCCCACATTAGACAGGATCATTCCTTTTCTGTCTTTGTCTTTTTGTTCGCTAGGTTTGGTCATCACAGGCTACTGTATAATGACTGTCTCACGACCAAAGGCCTTTTTATTTTGCCATAGTGCTATGCATCTCACTCGTCCTCATTTGACAATGGCGAAAAAGAGACCAATCAGCATATAGATGAAAGTAATTGAGCTCAAATCATTCCAGTCCTTTATCTCGACTCCCTTATGTGTCAAGAAAGTCAGTGTCATTATAGAAATCACATTGTGGGAGGCTTTCATGTCTTTTATACAGATTGTTTTCAATGCATATATGAGACCATTATATTGTATAATGGCTCATATTGGTCAATTTAGGCATTAAACTTGTGGAACAAATGTGGAATATGTCGATTTCATGAATGATTATGAGAGTGCCAGGTCTCATTTGGACATGTATAGAAGGATGGATCTTAGACACAATAGCTGCCATAAATCTCTCAGGGAAACAATCTAAAAGGGCTTCTGGGGAGATTATATGCTGCTATGAGGACGTAGATATGCCCACGTATATACAAGGCCTCAAATCAAACCATATGTGATGCGATCTGGGAAAACTCACCACATGGTGAAATTTGACATATTACAGGTTTTGAGGTCTTTTAAACGAGCAGCTTCAAACTCTGTTGTTCTCTTGTGCTCCGCATCACACCACATGATAACGCTGGATAAAAATATATAAATAAAAACTTGTGTGCTGTTGTAGTTCACCCAGGACGGCACTTTATTCTGTTATGTTGTTTATTTCGATAGGTGAACTGTCTTTGTAGTGTTAAGAGAAGGACTGCTAAACGGGAGATATTGTTTTTTGCCCGTCCGCTCCGTCTGCGTGATCTTAAAGAGAAACACAGTCTTTTCAGCTGGACATTAAAACACTATTTTTCTGCACTAAACTAGTGAATTTTCCCAAGATATATTCAGAGATGATAAACAAGATGTTATAGAATAATAATTTACTAAAAACCCAATTTTGACCAAAAACTGACATTCAATCTATATTTAGACCTTACTGAAAACGTACCAGCGCTATTATTTTAATTCAACCCCTCGACCATTTTTTTTACTATTTTTTTTTTTTTTTTTGATGAAACCCCTTAACCTGGAATAGTTATTTGAATTCATTAAAAAAATAATAAATAAATAAATAGACAAAACCTTTTTTTAGTTATGTCAAGCTTATATATATATATTTCCCTTATCCAACAAATCAAGAACATTTGGAAAAGTCATGAAGCTTTAAAAATTGTTGTGGCAATGTGGAGCCTTGCAGTCAACAAGGTTTAAAACCAAGTTGTGCCTGAAACTAAACTGGCACTAAAATACCAGGCAAATTGCTGAGTTTTTGAACAAAGCCAATGTTTTCACAAAAAGTCGGCAAAAACATGAACAGCATGCAATAATTTGCAGAGTATAAACACATATTTAGGCTTATATTACAGATTTGCCAAGCATTGCAGTCCATTTGACACGAAAATGTGCAGCGATTCCCAACCTCGTCTGAGCAGCTCCTCTCATTCCATTCAAATAGTGTAATAAGACAATCCATTAAACATTTATCTTTGCATTAATTCATATTTCATATTAGCCGTCAGCTCCTGATATGGGGAGAATGGAATATAAATTCATATTCATGTCAGGCTTTGCAGATGAGCTAAACCTTCTATGGCATGTTAAAAAGATCCCAGACATTCTTGGAAAACATGTGCAATATAATGCATTTTAAATGAATTGCTGCACCATTAATTCCTTAGATAGTTCCGAAACTTTTAATTGGACACTAAATAAAACTCAGAGATGATGAGACCGTTCCCACCAGTGGCACTCCTAATGTAACGGGATACACAGGGGATAGGAAGTAACCAAGGGCTGGAATTCCCCTGGACTCGAAACTAGAAAGCAAGTCTGTACTTGGCAAGCACTTTATACAAAGCGACTTTAACAGTGTTGGGACGAATGTTTAACTATTTAAGTGTTTCATTCAGTCAGTGTTGGTCAACAGGTTCTCATTCATAAATGATGTGCAATGTTCGTTCAGGTCATTCACAATCAACATGTCACATTCAGTGGTTCTCCACTCACTCATTCAGTTAAATTATGTAAAGGCAATCGTCTTTCCGCGATGCAGATCATTTAAAACCATTTATTTAACTTTTTTTTTTTTAATTTAGCACATTCAAAATATAAAAAAAAGTTTCATAAAAGATAAAAAAAATTAAATGCAGAAGCAAAATGCAAAGAGATGCAAAAATCCGTCCCACACAGAGCTCGCATCTCTCCACAACATACAACACGAGATGGCTGCAACATCCAAGTGAATGAAGGACAAACAAGGAATGAAAGAGAGCGAGAAAACGTTAGGGAAATCGTCCTGTGTTGTGAAATATCAGCTTGCTCACAGATCCAGTCGCTGGATTTGACCCAGAGGCTAAAGAATCTAATGAGAGCAATCAGTTCCAGTGGCAGGACGGACTGAACCATCGCCAGTCTGATGCTATGCACCATCTCCTGCCACGGGAAAGCCTGTTACTGCAGAAAGAGGGATGGACGGATGGATCTGTGAAGCCCGAAACGTTCTTAGAGAATCTATAGTGATTCTTTGTCTCTCAACGAGCCATTGTGCATCTCCTTTGTGTCTCCTGACGTGAGGGTATTGAGAGACAAACAGAAGCCACTTTCTAGTTTCTGTAGAGATGTCGATGCTTTGTCTGTGTGTCTGTCCATCTGCCCCTCCTTTTTCACCATTTTCTCTCTCTTTATGAAGTTGTCTCCGCTTTATGAGCTGCCCGTGGCTGTTGGCGCTCTCCTCTCCCGCTGGCTCCACAGACTCGCTGTCTTTCTGTCTCCTGATCAAGAGTTGCTTCTGAAAGAAAGAGGAAACAGACTGAAACAGATGTGATTGGAATTTTGAATTTGTGCTCTGGGCGAATATAACCTGAGTCTTCAGACGGTGGATCGTGCGCACATCTTGTTGGGGCTCTCGCAGCTATAGTCGTTCTCCTGAGTCATTCCGAGACAGAAATACCCAAGTCCCCGTTCCACCTGTCATGAGATCGCAATTATGTCTGGATATAGTTCAGCTCTGTTGTTGCCTAGAGTGAGGCAGAATTTGATTGTCTGGTTCTGCAGAGTTAAACTAACCTTAACCATTAACAACATTATAAATAACATTTTACATTTTCTGATGTTTTTTTGGCCATGGTGATTGGGTGTTGATATGCGTTTAGGAAGTTCTGAGTGATAAAAAGCCCACATGAATGTCTCTGGGCCATAACCTGACTCCGCCAGATGGATTTGCTCCGCATATCCATCTGGAAACCTTCCGTTGAAGTAGTTTTGGTAAGGGGCGAAAATACTGGTTAACTGATTGGCCTATGTTGGTGATAGACGGGCCAAATCAACCAATCAGAACAACAATGACGTACTAACAGAGCGACGACGAAAACACAACCACAAGCCAGGCTACTCTTGCTGCTGCAGGTAAAGGCTCGTTAGCTCAGCAAATAAGCAACATGTCGGCAAAGGATATTTGCCGTTTATGTAACTACAATTTGCGAATAAAGATCTTTAGAATCTTTAGACTGAACTGTCGCGCTTCTCGTTGCGTCACACCTCAACCCGCCTCAAAGCCAACGCTGATTGGACGTTCGTTTGGTGAACTGCTCCCACATTTTCTTTAACGGAAAGTATCCAGACTGATCTGCGAGTGAAACCTTGAAAGCTCGCGAGATCAGGATGGTCTCACGAGGCTATCTGGGCCATACTTAAACCTGCAATTCAAAAGTTTGGGGATTTTTTGTATTACAGCTTACACCAGAGCCTGTCTAATGGAGAGCCTTGGTACTTCCTATTAGCCCCATTGTGTATCATGTTGGTTGCAGTTCCTTTAGAATTCCACTGGAGGTGACGATCGCGGGCGAGAGCAGAATGAATGGGAGTCTATGGGGCTAAACGGCTAAATGTGTCTCTTTCTCCCGCTTGTCGTTGAATCAACATAGATTTTATTGTTGATTCCACAAGTTCAATATAGATTATAGGCCAAAAGTCGAATGAACGAGTACTTATGTCCTTTCGATGTCTTACAGGTTAGGCCGTTGTTGGCCGCAACACGCTAGCATTCTGCTATTGTGTGACGTCATCACGTTTTTGAATGGATTTTTAGAACAGATAAGTGAACTTAAAAAATGCAATTTTCAGCTGAGTGTATTATCTTAGCCCTCCCTTTTGAATGCAGCTTTCAAATTACTTGACAAAGAGACGTGTTATTGCAGCCAGCTCAGAAACCGGAAGTAACCAGCCAGTGCCAATTCTCTTCAATTAGACATTCTCTGCTTACACAAAGCTTCTAGGTTGCACGTCACACGCAGGCTGACTATTGGCCGACGCTAGTCACGTGATGCGTGTGACGTACAATCTAAAAGCTACGTGTAATCTCAAGGCCCACAGAGAAGGAAATGAGCAGTTGAATAAAGTCGTTATTTTTGTTTGTTTTTTCTCAATTGTTCTCGTCACTTGATAAATTTAAGATTGAGCCACTTTAGTCACGCGGACTATTTTAACGATATCTTTCGTAACTTTTGGGCCGGCCAGTTTCGATCTCTTAAGAAGCCTATGGAGGTCTTAATTTGTATTCCGAAGATGAACGAAAGGCTTACGGGGTTGGAACAACATGAGGGTGAGTAATTACTGACAGAATTTAATTTTTTTGGGTGAACTATCCCTTTAAAGCTTATATATACATGTATTTATACATTACATAAAGTTACATATACATTTAAATGTAAGTGCATGTTGCATGTGTTTAACGATGTAGCTGGCAGTGCACTCTCATTTTCAAAAAGAGTGTCAGTATAACTGCTTTTATTTCTAATGATTGTTTTATTTATTTTTGTTCTAATAAGTTTCGAAAGGAGGCATGTTAACATTTCCATTTCAGCTCAGAACGAATGAAAATAAGATATTTTGTTTTCTAATTTCTGTTCTTAGTCTTCAAGATTTCCTTAGTCAAATTTTACCAGCTAAAAAGCATGTCACGCTGGTAGACCAGCACCAAACCTGCATAAAACAGACCATCATAAAAAAAAAAATCCTTGGCTTTTCTCCTTCGAATAAATGCATACTCTATTTTAGTGATCCATTGAATCCATGTAAGAAACAGACATGGACCTTATAATGAGCATTTTAGACATCTCCCTTTCATAAGGGACCTTGCTTTTCAGCTATTTGCTGCATTTGTTTGTTTGCGCACAGTTTCATTCAGTGGTTTTAAGGCTGAGTATTGCTGATAGTATAGATGAGAGTGCTTACACTGAAGGATCTGACATTGCAAGCCTCCAAATGAGCTTCCTTTGTGTTGTGGTGAAAGAGAGACCAACAAGAAATAAAGAGCAGAGAGAAAAGCACCTGAAAGTGAAAAGCGAAAATGTTTTCTTTGGCAAGTGACCCTTGTTGGTCTTCTTGTTTCAGAGGAATGCCAGGAGAGAAGATGAGTGAAAAACAGACAGCTCTTTGTGAGTAGCCCTCTCTGTTTTCAGCTGAGATAAGAAGCGGGGAGAGAAAAGCAAAGCCGCTCATCTCGCCCTTTTGCGCGCCTGGCCCAGCGAGAGATAAACAGAAAAAAAGGTGAGGGTTCCTCTTGGCCTCACCTCTCAGAGTCGCTCTCGGGGAACCTTGGCGCTCCCTGACACCTCGGCTGAGATATGGAGGCTGACAGGGAGAGCTTCGGGGCGACTACCTGCCGAGACAGGATCCGGCAACTTCAACATGACACATAGGAAAGCTAATTTAGCAGCGACTGAGTGATGGGTCACACTGGTGGCGTGCAGCCGCGTTGACTTACTTAAAAAGCGAGACAAAAGCTGCCGATGCCTTCTTTCATGGCCTTGACAGAAAGTGATTAAGAAGAGGGTGAAAGCTCCACAACTTCACAAAGTTTCGTGTCGGCGTAATTGGTGTCGCAGAGTCACCGAATTACATGACAGATGTCTGGTCGTGTCTTTCTTTGAACAAAGGGGCTAATGAGTGTGTTCATGAGTTCATTTTCATGGCAGGCTGACATAAGCCTATACATATTTAAATGATGTATCCCTCAGTGTTGTTTAATTGGAAACCAGTACCAGTAAAGCGACATAATGGAGCTGCTGTGCAGATGTTCTCATGTCTGTTACATGTTCTGCCAGACAGATTGTATATAATGTTGACTTTAGACTAAAAGGGAAAAACCCAAAGGGGGGTATAAATATATCTCAACTCACTATTTCAGCTATTTATTCAGTTGCAGTCTTTGAAAAAAAAAATATATATATTTTTTATGTAAAAACTGAAGTACTTTTGAAAGGTCCACTCAGGTAGAGAAGAAATATTTTAAATTATTGCTATATGAGTCTAGACGTACTACATTTGCCATTTTTTGCTTAGTTGTCATTGTCATGTGACCTACCGCGCTGTTGAAGTTATATTCCTCTGTGTCTTCCTACTTTTTTTAGTTACTCGGTATCTTCCTACTTTTTCAGGTACTCGGTATCTTCCTACTTTTTTTAGTTACTCGGTATCTTCCTACTTTTCAGTTACTCGGTATCTTCCTACTTTTTCAGTTACTAAGTATCTTCCTACTTTTTTTAGTTACTCTGTATCTTCTTACTTTTTCAGTTACTAAGTATCTTCCTACTTTTCAGTTACTCGGTATCTTCCTACTTTTTCAGTTACTCTGTATCTTTCTACTTTTCAGTTACTCGGTATCTTCCTACTTTTTCAGTTACTCTGTATCTTTCTACTTTTCAGTTACTCGGTATCTTCCTACTTTTTCAGTTACTCGGTATCTTCCTACTTTTCAGTTACTCGGTATCTTACTTTTTCAGTTACTAAGTATCTTCCTACTTTTTTTAGTTACTCAGTATCTTCCTACTTTTTCAGTTACTCGGTATCTTCCTACTTTTTCAGTTACTCGGTATCTTCCTACTTTTCAGTTACTCGGTATCTTCCTACTTTTTTTAGTTACTCTGTATCTTCTTACTTTTTCAGATACTCAGTATCTTCCTACTTTTTCAGTTACTAAGTATCTTCCTACTTTTTTAGTTACTCTGTATCTTCTTACTTTTTCAGTTACTCTGTATCTTCCTACTTTTTCAGTTACTCGGTATCTTCCTACTTTTTCAGTTACTAAGTATCTTCCTACTTTTTTTAGTTACTCTGTATCTTCTTACTTTTTCAGATACTCGGTATCTTCCTACTTTTTCAGTTACTCTGTATCTTCCTACTTTTTTTAGTTACTCGTACTAGTATCTTTTTTTCTCTTTCTGCATTTTCTCTATCACTCTCTCTAAAATACATTCCCTGTCACCCTGTCCTTTCTCTAGATTTCTCACAGTGCCGAATTTCCACAGAGTGGTTTAAATAATTAAATTGAAAGTGTCTGGAATCTAATGTCTGTGAGGAGCAAGTGGGAGAGACTGTGGATTATGGTTTCAAATAGAGGGTCCTTCATCTCTGGCCAGGCTAATATGAAATACAGCCATGGTGTACACGATAGCCACATTCCCACACTGCTTCCCATTTCCTCTCCAGCATCTCTTACTGTTTAATGGAGCGTCGTTGAATTGACGGTCAAAAGCCACATTCTGATGTGCTCCTCCAATTTGCTGGAACTGCAATCATTGCAGGCCAATTGGTGCAGATTTGATTAATATGCACCGGGCCGTGGGTTTGGAACCCAGACTCATTGAGATGTCCTAAACGGGTCATATCCTCACCAATCTCAATCTTTTGAGATTTAAGAGTTTATTGTTCTAAACGCTGGATTGATTCTCAGCTGATTTTATTTCAGGACTCGAGACCCAATTGTCAATTTTTGATCCGAGCAACATCCCGTGCGTTCAACAGAACAAAATCATAATTTCCTGTGAAATTGGCACATATTGAAAATTTAAGCCTGTGGATTTTTTTATTAAAACTACTTGCGGTTTAGAGCGGTTTCCTAACATGCGATGACTTTTTTGATGCACTACAAGAATTTATTTGTTAAATGAGTTTCCATCATAGTGTTTGTTTTTATACTTAAAAAAATTGCACATTTTGGAAATGTAATAAGCATTTTTATGGGAAAATAAGTGACTATAAGGGGGGAAATAAAATAAACAGTGATAATAAACTCCTTTAATGTGGCATTTATTTATTTTTAATGAACTCAACAGAGGAGGCAGTAAAGTGAGAAATTATATCTAAAACTCTCACCTTCTCAAAAGGATGAGAGATTGATGTATGATGAAATGATAAATCCAGCCAATTTGTTTTGTTCTTTTGCAGTGGGATGTTTGTGCCACTGCCAGAGTGGGGAGGATATTTTTCCCTTGTCTACACAGTATTATCACCATGGAATTAAATTTATGGAGGAAAAGATAAATGGCGTTTGACGGAGTGTGTTGCGCGTGAGGCACCTGTCAGATGTTCACAGAGAGCTTGGCTCGGATTTCAGAACAATGGCACGCAATCTGTTAAATTATCTCCAAAATGTCATGGCCCTGCGTGCGAACTAGAACGGTGATTTCCTTTCAATAACGCGAGAATCTGTCAAAGTTTTGATTAAATTTCCTATCTTTTTTTCTCTCCCTTTGATTTATATTCCAGACAGAACAAAAATAAATTGTCTTTCAAAGAGTAAACCAGTCCAAGCAATCAAGCCACATCTTCAGTGTCTCTTCAGAGTTTTTTTTTTTTTTTTTTTTTTAACTCGATGCGTTCTGTTACGGTGCAGGTCTCAGCCCCTTTGCACGCTTATTTCTGACTTCTTTTCAGAGAGCGTGTGACAGTTTTACTAATAGCGGCCCCAGGGTGCCTCTGTATCTATCACAACAAAGCAAAACAAATGTCGATTACTTCAGCCCTCGAGGGGGGCATTTAGACTGACACTGTTAACTTGCCAACAGCTTTCATTAATAACTAATTTCTTCTTTGAGGAAATGTCTTTTAAAATACCACGATATGTGCACAACTAGATGGTCGCAATTATAGTGATGCAACTCAGAGTAAAACGATGACATTTTAAATGCATTCTTAGTTTAGATTCGCATTAGGATGAAACTCCTGTTGTTAGTCTAGGGGGTAGACTTAATTTATATATACAAATATATATGAAGAGTTCAGATGCAAAAGCCTCTAAGTGCCATTTGAAATTTTCTTCTAAAATGACCATTTTTATCAAGCTTGTATATTTAAGTTCAGTAATTTCACTTAAATGACAATTAATAGGTAATCTTCATTGCCATTTAAGTGAAATTACTGAACTTAAATATATAAGTTTGATAAAAATGATCATTTTAGAAGAAAGTTTCAAATGGCACTTAGAGGCTTTTGCATCTGAACTCTTCATATATATATATATATATATATATATATATATATATATATATATATATATATATATATATACAATTTAACTTCAAACTTTTGAATGGTCTATCATGGTTTCCACAAAAATATTGAGCACTTTTCAACGCTGATAATAATAAGAAATGTTTCTTGAGCAGCAAAAATTAGCATTAGAATGATTTCTGAAGGATCGTGACGTTGAAGTTTGGAGTAATGATCCTGAAAATTCAACTTTGATCACAGGCATGAAATCGAGGCCTGAGATGTCGTACAGCAAAGATAAATGAATGCATAATTCAAAGATATGAAGAATGTCTTTACAAACAAATTAGTTTGAATATGCAGAAAGGATATTGAATTTAAGAGCTGCAGTGTAATGGAATATTTTAAGCAACTTGTACCTAGTTTTAATATATGTTTTTTATGTAGTTAAGTAGTTTCCATGAACTAGTCCACAATGCATGGAAAATACATGCAGTTCTTGAGAGGCAAGGAGGAGGACTAACACGTTTATCACAACTGATGTTACTTTCAGGTTTACAAACATAAACCACATGCTGAGGAATCTCCTCTTTCTCTTCTTTTACACTCGAGAGCCGCAGGAGACTGATCGGCCGAAGCCATTTCCCAGAATGCATCACAGCTTCCCACGCACATTTTTCATCAGCTCTCAGCTTGATTTTCATTGTGTGCGCAGGGGTCTGACTGTCGATCACTGTGCATCGTCAGCCCGAGAGCTGAATCGCATTACACTTCGACTAGGCATGAGTACGCCTTTCTGATGTCATTCGTTTGAATATGTTAAAGGAGGATGCAGATGTGACAGTGTAAGAACCATACTGACGCTTTCTTTCCCCTCTTGATTTTCCACAGGCACACTATACATCATCTCACATATATAGCCTACACATTGTTCAAAACCACAATAGAAAAGGCATTTTGAATCCCAATGCAATGGAAAACACACACCATGCATGTCAGCTCAGAAGTCACGTGTTTAAAGACCACATGCCAATGCCGACACAGCAATTTTGATGCTATTTTCACCACATGATAAAAATAACTGCAATCTCAGGTGTTGCAGTAGATGTGTGGCATATGTTGTGGTATAAATGGCCGACTGAATCCCATCAATACCAGGTCAATACGCACAGCTGGCTACATTCGAGAAAAATCAATATTAGCATTCTTCCATGCAGAGTCATATCAAATATTTTATGGCTCCAGAGCACTTGGATATTATAAATGATTGTATTGAGATGGAATCTGTTGCCAGGTGTTACTTTTTGTCACAGCGCATTAGATAAAACATTAAACTACATATATATGCGTGTATATCAGTCACTTTACTAGGTACACTGTACTACTGCTGGATTGGTCCCCCTTTTGCTTTTAGAACTGGCTGAAATCTTCATGGCATAGATTCAACAAGGTGCTGGAAATGTTTCTCAGAGATTTTGCTCCATATAACAGGACATCATCGTGCATTTGCGGCAGATTTGTTGGTGTAAGCGGTGTCTTCCACATTAAAAGTCGCTTAAATCACCTTTCTTGCCCATTACGATGCTGAGTTTGAACTTCAGCAGATCGTCGATCTGTCCATGCCTAAATACAATGAGTTGCTGCCATGTGATTGGCTGATTATATGTGTTTGCGTTTGAATATATGTAAAAGAGTTATTTATAATATGCTTATTTATATTTGTATGTTTATATTTATTTAAATGTGCACATATAGACTTATTTTTATTTAAAAAATATCATTATTTGTATAATTATTATTAGAATTATATACAAGTTTAAAATCAAATTATTGATCTAGTTTTCCTTCTATAATTAATATAATTAATAAAAAGATATTATAATTAATATCTATACCTAGTCCAGTACTTTTTGTCCTCTATCACTTTCTGTAGACTCTTGCGATATCCTAAAATCCTTGTAATATCTAATATAAAAAAAAGTTGAAGTGGAACACAGCCTTTGTTGTCAGATTCCATAGATATATACACTAGATGTCGTCTTGGCTATGGCAGTTCATTGGAACGAATGTGTCAATAGAGCCGCCATCTTGGAACAGGGGAGCCCCTCCTCTTTAATGCATAAGCGTCAATGTAGGCAAAGGTCTAATGGAAATAAAATCACTGTAAATCCTCATTAATGTGATTTTCTAGTTTTTTGGTGCGTTCCAATGGTCAGACATGTAGTTGTCATTGAGTCCAGAGAAAAATTAAATTTTTTTTTTAAATATTTTAAACATTTTTCCTAGTTCAGATTTTGTTCGTGTGAACATCCATACGCAGCTCAAAAGTCCAAAAATCCACAAATTCAAAGTACAGTCGGAGATAGCAGAGTTACCTAGCTACTTTGACAAGACCCCTGTTCCAAGATGGCGGCAATTTTGACGCTTGCTTAGAACCCCACGGCGACTTCTAGGGCCCTATCTTGCACCCGGCGCAAATGACTTTATACACAAACGCATGTCTCATTCCTATTTTGCACGTGCGCAAAGCGGGATTTTCCCCTCCACAGACGCACGTCGGTAAACTAGGAAATGAACTTGCGCTCCCTGGGCGGATCGGCGCAAAAAGGAGGCGTGTTTCGGCGCAAACATTCCCTGGTGCTATTTTACACTTCCAGAACACAATTGCGCCACTGACCATAAAAAACCTGGTCTAAAGTCAGTGGCGCGTTGCGCGTTGTTCATAATGCTATTTTAAGCGCGCATGCTTGGCCATAATATAGCGGGTAGGCCTACACAACGCGCATATACTGATTCTCTCATCAACATAGATGCAGTAGTTTTTATTTTTGCAAATCATACATTATAACAAGGAAAAATATTAACACATGAGGGAAATCATTTTGGTTTACATGAAGATGAAAAAACTGAAATACCCATTTCTTAAGGCTATTGTAGTACTAA
This sequence comes from Cyprinella venusta, assembly GCA_038021265.1. Taxonomy (NCBI): domain Eukaryota; kingdom Metazoa; phylum Chordata; class Actinopteri; order Cypriniformes; family Leuciscidae; genus Cyprinella; species Cyprinella venusta. The sequence continues at coordinate 28,139,378 of CM075877.1, forward strand.
GGATCAGACCTGTTTGCCCAATAGTGGCAAGAAACATACGTATAGGCTATAATGTTTAACCGACGCTGATGTGCAAGAGTTTCTCCCATCCCTATACAACGTCACTTCTGTCTTTCACTGTCCTGACAAGAACGTCGGTCTCATCGACTGTGAACGCTCCTGGCGCGCGCCTGGTAAACCCGCCGTTATAATAACAATCCGTCATGCAACATGCGCACCTGTTCTTAAAGTGTATGTTGGATGGCGCTCGGATTGGTTTATTTCACGTTACGCCCAAACCACACCTATGAATAATGAAGCTACTTCAGACCAACCTCTTTTAGATTTGCGCCAGGCGCAAGAGGCATTTATCCCGCCGGGAAAATAGCAACAGCGCCGGGACCCGCCCACAAAGTTACTTGCGCCATGCGCTTTGACACTTGCGTTTCAGATCGTTAAAATAGGGCCCCTAGTGTATATATATCTATGGTCAGATCGTGTGATGTTCTTCCAGGAAGTGACATCATTTTGGAGGGACAAAAATAGCACAAACATTAGTTAGTTGATTTCATTGTATTTTGGAAGTAGCTTATTAGTTGATGTATTCATTTAATCCAGTATAGAAACTGGTGTGATAAAATCATAAAGACAAAAGATTGTTAAAATATATGAATTATTGACTTGTCTACAGCCGGTTTCTAGTGTGTGGAAAAATAGCTCATTAAACAGGAAGAAAATAAGATATGAAACAATAAACGGTATATTGATAAAATAACAAACAGGAAAAGATTTCAAACACAAGATCTGGTTTATTGCTGTGCTGATGTTCCACAGAAGAGGCTGTTTGTCTTCATGTCAGTTTTGCTGTTGTAAGCTTGGCTTAAATATAATGCCCATGTGTCTAAGTGTACCATATTGTGTGCATAAACATCACAGGTCCAACATTATACCTTTGTTGAATCTTAGAATAGTGTTTCTTGTTCATATACATACTAATATTTTCACTTTGATTTTCAGTTTGTTTTAGTCTGCACTCTTAGGAGAAAAGGTTCTATATAGAACCTTAAAAGGTTCTATCAGCGCTACATATTTGGAACCCCTAAAAGGTTCTATACACTTTTAAAAAATGGTTCCTCTGGGTTCTATAGAGAACCTTGGGGTTCCTTTTACCAAAAAATGGTTCTATATAGAACCATTTTGGAGTTCCATATATGAAGCGGGGGAGGGAACCATTTCTGGTTCTAAACAAAACCATTTCTTCTAAGAGTGTAGTTACTTTAGATGAACATTTAGAATATGAAAGATGTCAAAATATGACTAGGCCTATTTCTCACTTGAACTACAAATGGGAATCCGGCACTGGTTAAATATTAACTATTCAATGAAATATTAGTTGTTTATATGTTGGAAAAGCTGTATTTACTCAGAATACACAGCTTATTTTAAATGCACGTGAGGCTTCCCTCACCTTAACAGTGATTTTGGTTTAAAAGCAAGTAATTGAAGAAAATGCTAAAGGTTTTTTTTTTTTTTAAAGTTGGTTACTTCAAGTTCCCCCATTAGCACACATATCACAAACGAGATCCTGCATAATAACAGTATATGTAATATATTGTTTCAAAGGCCTGAATCGGCATTCATGACCATATGGTGAACTGATGAGCCGAGTCGCTCAAGTACAAAGAGCAACTCAGTTATTTGACCTCTCAGGATGAGTTATGTGTCAGAAAACGTTTTTAGGTGTTGTGGTAGTGTAGCTCGTTCTTTCAGACAGCAATCTCATTAATATTCATAGGCATATGTAAAAAGCGGTTAGCACAAGAGCATTTATATATGTTTGGATAGACACTGATGTGTACAATATCAGCAGGTGGGCTATACTCAAATGTAAATGCTGTTATTTAAAATGGGGTCCAAGAAGCTTAAAATTAGTTGTATTTTTTTTTTCTTTTACACCAGAAAAAAAAAAAAGTTAATGTCAAATCCATTGTACATATATTTTTTAGAAGCTGTGCAAATGGTGATACACGTTGCGGTGTCTATCCAAATGTATAATAAAACTAAAAATAACGATGCTGCTAACTTGATTTATAAGCAGTTCAGCTACTTTCATAACAGTGTTTCTTTTCCAATCATTTAATAACTTATTTCCAAAATGTCAGCGGTAGTTGTTTTTGGATATCTTGTTGTATATCGTACACTCAGCCGATATGTACTGTAGCCTAGTGTTGGTAAGTCCGATTCATTTATGTGAATCGTCAACACATTCTCATCTCAAGACGTCATCTAACTGACGCTTTTGACCATACATCAACATCCGACATTTTAGGGTACCCTTTAACGTCAGTTAGATGACGATCCTAGGGCGTCATCCAACTGACGCTTTAACTTTAACGTTAGATAGCGTCATCTAAGTGACGTTAAAGGGTACCGTAAAACGTCGGATGTTGATGTATGGTCAAAAGCGTCAGTTAGATGAAGTCTTGGGATGAGAACGGGCTGGAATCGTTCATTTGGATGGCAAATGGAAATTTTTGTTCGTGGCTAAGAGGTTAGCCAATTGTTTTTTCCTCAACTCTGTACTTACAAATACTTGTTGGTTTCCTCTCCAAATCCTTAACTGCTCTTGTCTTGAAGCACTTGATTACAATACATTCATGCCATGTTTACACAAAGGAAACCACTCAGAATCCAGTCTAATCGAACAGGCTTTCCACTCAAGCTGAGGCAGATGCTTCTCTTTCGCCATGATCCTTCCTGACTCCATGCTTCTCAACAATAGGGACAATTTCACATAATATTGTCCATTAAGGGCTGCTGGGAGAGCGGTTTGCTCTGGGCTGAGTATCGGTGTCCCGCTGTGGAGGTCGGCCATGCCTGACTGCTTATCAACCGCTTAATCGCTCTCTCCACTCACTGATACTGGCCTGATGGCAGATCCCGAAGTTTCGGCTCCGTGACATAAAAGAGAGAGGGAGGCCTTCGAGAAAAAAAAGAATGGACGGAGCGAGGGAGGGCTGTTGAATTTTTAGTTTTGAAGAGAGAAAAAAAAAATCTTTGAATCTTCAAAGTGGTTTTATTAAAGTATTTCTGATTCCTCAGAGCCTTTCATGGCATCTGCTTAGCCTTAAACAAGCCTCGCTGGAATCAAGGTCAGAGATTAAAGAGCCAGTTGGGATGCGAGCTTCAAAGATGGGATTTCGGAGGAGTGTTATGACACTAGAACCAGTATTTTCAGTGTGCTCGCTTAATCTTCGTCACAGAGAAATAAATCTGTGTTTAACATTGTTCTGCCGGCCTGTCATTATCATGAAACTTCTCATAATTCTTTCTCATCTTCTGTTTGTCTTTAAGATGTCTCCTTGGGCTTCAGCATTAAAGTTGACCCAACATGGTCTTCGCCGAAAGCTGTAACTTCCAGTTGGGGTGAGTGATTTTCTTCTAAATTGCTGTTAATGAAGTAGGTCCATCCATTTGTGTTATATAATCAATGCACAAGACTGTAAGAATCTCTCGTGTTCTTCCATCGTTGAGTGTTTTGGTTCCTCAAGCACAATTTCGAGCAATTAAACCGATTTGTTAATGAATCACATGGATTTGTGTTCAGAGAGGAATGGCTTTCTGCTGACTGTGCAGTAAGTACAGTGTACTTACTGTGACATTAAACACTACCATACTAATGCATTATCAAAATCAAACGTTGTGGTTTAAGGGTTAGTGTCATCAATAACTCATAAGACTTGCGTTCAAAACAAGTGTTTTGCAATACAATATGAAGCCAATATGTACATTGCACTTTCTATTGATGTAAGTACATGTAGTAGTTAAGGGCCTTTATAAAATATGACGAAGTTTGTAGCTTTTTTTTCTAACCGTCATCTACCCCAGCATTGGCGCAAACATACAGCGGCCCAGATGGGGAACCACAGCTGGCATTCCCCTGTGTGTTTGTGTTTGGTGCCAGCCGAGTGGGTCCTGGTGTCTAATGTATGCCCACACACACGCTTGTGTGTGTAGGTGTTTGCATGAGAATAAGAGCGAGGCCAAATGTGAGTACGAGTGTGAATGTGCGAGCGCAGCTGTCTGATGATGTGCGTGTGGTTGCCAGATCCTCTTACCGAGATTCTGTGGCAAGTGGGCAGGTGATGGTGATGATGGGTCATTTCCCATCATTCTCCACTCTTGGACTCCAAATTTGTACTTTAAGATCACCTCTAAGTGTCCCTCAGCTTTTCTCCTTGTGTAACTGTGCTTCTTCTTAATTTTAACTCATTCGGGGTCTGGTGGAGAAATATGACAGCAAATCACTGCATTTCTGGATTATAAATTAAAATTTCCTGGCAAAGATGATATAAATGGAGAATGATCCAACCCGATCTCACGGGAATTTGTACGAATTTTACGAGGTGGCTAATTCGTAACAATTCGAACGACCTCACTCGTACGAATTAGTACGATTTTTGTGAAATCGTACATATTTTACGAATTGGCCAATTCGTATGAATTCATACGATTGACCTACCCCTAACCCCGCCCCTAAACATAACCGTCACGTGGGTTTAGGCAATTCGTACGAATTCGTACGAGTGAGGTCGTATGAATTAGTACGAATTAGCCACTTTTGAATCACTCGTACGAATTCGTACGAATTGGTCGTGAGATAGGGTAGGAATGATCTGACTTGATCAGCCAGCATCTCTCACTCCTCATGATCTCTCACATACATCTCTTTGCCGGTAATTCTTATAAAATGCATCAAAACAAATTTACTTGCATTTAATTTTAGTTAACAATAACAAAAGTTGGCTTTATTTCTTATTTCAAATTTGATTTTTACAATTACCTGTTTTGTTTTTCACTCTGAGACAGAAATGGGTTTCCATACCCTCCTGTCACACACTGAAATGCCATCCACGCAGATAAAAGACCTCTGGGTATTGTGCACCTGATTCTATCTATCTTTAAGTCGATGTGTGAGACTGCAAAGTAAAGTGAAGTTTGCAAGTGTAATCTCACCGTGTCTCAGAACAATACTTGCCAAATTCATTACCCGTTATTCCCCTTTTCATTCCATCACACTGTTCACAGTTCTGCTGGTTTATACTGATGTCAATTTGTGAAGGTTAACATGAAACACATTTACAACAAATTTACTTCAGTTTGATATAATTTTTAAAAGGAACTGAATATTCATGAGGAAAAATAGAGTGGGACTTGATTTTATTTATCAGGAATTGATTGGATCATTAAGAATAAGAGGGCTTTGTGATGGCCGCAAATAAAAATGTTATTTATTATTATTTTTCATTGGAATAATATGCATTTTACAAAATAATTAACCATAAGATTTAACAACGCATTCTCATCCTAGGGCGTCATCTAAGTGATGCTTTTGACCATGGATCTAAATCCAACGCACATGGCAACCTTTAGCGTCAGTTAAATGACGCGGGTAGAGTTAGGGTTAGACCACTAGGTGGCGTATCTCTTATTGACGCTAAAGGGTGCCATGTGCGTCAGATGTTGGCGTATGGTCAAAAGCGTCAGTTAGATGATGCCTTGGGATGAGAATGGGCTGGATTTAACCATTAAGTACAATTTTAATTTTATTTTGACATTTTTACTCGCACAAAACAGTTTTTTAAGGGTTAGAGCAGTTAATTTTCCATTTATAGATCTAAAGGGCCCTAATTTAACAATCTAAGCGCATGGTCTAAAGCGCAGGGTTCACTTAGATCATATCCGACTTTTGCTAGTTTAACAACAGGAAAAATGGTCGGCACGCCAGGCTGAAAGGGTTAGTCTAAAAGAGTTTTCGCTATTCTTTTAATGAGTAATAGGTGTGTTTTGAGAGTAACATGCAATAAACCAACCAGAGTCTCATCTCCCATTCCCTTTAAAAGCCAGTTGCGCTCGCGCTATGGCGAATTGCTATTTAAATGGCGGAATTTGCAAGCGGAACGACTGAACGCTTCTCCAGTCAGTGCGCGAAAGCAGACCATCAAAAAAGCCGGATTCCACCACATCTTTATGTACATAATAATAATCTTCTACACTGTAATCCTTTTATTTTAGTTGTCGACCCACCTATAGGCGCACATTACTAATGCGCTCTTTAAATAACAAAAACAAATATTGGCTTTGGACCAGGTTTGTGTTGGCCAATGGCACAGTCTATTTCAGTTGCGTCAAAATAGCAACCTGCCAACGATGCGCCTGAACACAGCTCGTTTTCAGGCCAGCACACCCATGGGACATAAATAGGCATAAAAAATTGGCTATTTTAACAACATAATAAAGGATGTGAAAATGATAACTGCGTCGAACTGAAACTAGCAAAAATCACTTGCGTCTCGCCTGGGCCCAAATTGGGCCCAATATGTCTATGGTGAGAGAATTATGCAATTGGGAATCTTTTAATTCGACTAACATGTCAAATCACATGCTATATACACTCTCCAGGCCAAAGAACTCTCTAAAGTTTTAATTAATTGTGAATTTGTTTTCACCGGCTCAGCTCAGTTTGATGCCCAAAAAGACCCGTTTTGACAGTTCACACCCACTCTTTTCATTTTCGTTGTGCAGACGTATATCCATCCAATTGCATTTAATTCAACACGGAGCCAACAGTATTTAAATTACTTCAAAGAGTTGGAAGCAGTATTATCAAAGGCTTTGAGTTTGACAGCTCACGCTGAGGAGAACGGGGAGGCGCAGGACGGCTTGACTATGTATGAGCAGCCTGTCCGATTAGTGCGAGAGAATATTACAATACTGTTAACATTCCTGAAGGAGTGATGCTTGCACATGAGATGCTTTTGTCAATAAGATGTGAGCTTAAAATATGCCAATGTGTGTCAAACAGAATCCCAAGGCTCTAGCATCTCAGATGGAGTGCAATAGTCATTTTGGGCCGACTGTTTCTTTAAGTGTATTGCCGAGTACGCTCGCTAAATCTCTCAGCAGGTGAATTCTGGAGATTTATTGTCAGAGGAGTTTCAAGGTTTATTCGAGAACACAGATCTCAAATGGGTTTTGCAAGCATAATTCTGTTGTTTATTTTCAAGAAGCAGAATTTAAAATTGGCTCTGTGAGAAATAACAATTTACTTAGAAGTAACAATTATCATCTGCATAACTGATGCTTTACTTATTAAAACATCTTGAGGTATGCAGGCACAAATGCTCTGTCCATCGCACCAAGGGGATCAAGAATGGCTATAGATCATATACCATATCTCATGTTGTTTTTTAGATTTGTATCTTATATTACAGTAGATTTCTTAGGGTTTTATTGAATAACTGGCTATTTCCCTGTTTGCTGTCTTTCATCTCAGACCATGAAAGTATTGAAGAGTTTAAACTATACTAAAATACTAGAGAACATATCACTTCATGCTGTTACGTATGTAAAATAGGATACTCAATTGTTGTCAAGTCTCCTGCATTTTTAATTCAGAGAGCGGTGCAATTTTATCAGTACTATGGTTTTTTTTTGTGCTTTCAAAATTCATAACTTTTAAAATATACCTCAATATCTTAATTCTAGGCTATTTATGTGGCAATATATGGTCCCACTTTATATTAAGTGGCTTTAAGTACAATGTACTTACATCGAACAATAAGTAGGCTACAATGTATTATTGTGTTCCTGTTGTATTGTAAAACACTTGCTGTTATTGAGGTGTGATCTGGATAAGGTTAGGGACAGGTGTGGTGGTATGGGTCGGTTTAAGGGTAGGTTAAGGTGTGAGGGTAGGGTCAACTGTGTAATTACAAATGTAATTACATAAATTAATTATAGCTGTAATTATTTTAAAAATATAAGTACAATGTAAAAACATGTACGTACACAATAAGTCCATTGTATCAAATTATTAATTTCAATGTAAGTACATAGTACTTAAAGCCACTTAATATAAAGTGGGACCCAATATATCACCATGGTAAAGTAATAGATTAATTACAGGTGTCTTTATATGCAGTTTCCAATCAGAACTTTCCATTTTCTAATTTACAAATGTATATTAGCAAATGTACATTATGTGCAGAGTTTACTTATACATTTGTAAGTACTAAGAAACCATGCAAGAGGTATTCTGAACATAGAAATATTTGAGTGAATGTTTGAATCTGACGTAAGCGTAAATCAACCCTTATAAAGGCACTGCATGTGATGGACATTGGTCAGATTAAACACATCATGCATTTTACATGAGTCTGTGTTACAGTGTGTACACAGTCTCTTAGAGCAGCAGAGAGTGGATAACACAGCTGAAGAGGAGAGGAACCCGTGTTTACACAGCTTTTGTGTGTGTGTGTGTGTGTGCGCGTGCGTATGCATGTGCTCCTTTTTTTTCCAGCCCAATGATTCCTCAAAACTCACCCACAAAAGTGGCCAATCTAGCTGCAGAATCTAGTATTGGAAATATCCAGCGGCAATGAAATATTACGGCTGAATGTGTTAGTATAGCGTTCCAGCAAATGAAAAATTAAACATGTTTTTATGAACTGCAGACTTCAGCGCGCTCCAATCTTAATGACCCTGGAGGATCGTTTAAGTAAACAGTCATTTAAGGTTAATTACCTCTGACCCTTTAGTCTCCTTCTCATTTTTCTTCCTCTCTCTTATTCCCTAAAGAAAAGAACATGTTTCTAATATCTTGACTTTTTCTCAGAGAAGGCAATGAGATTAAATGGAGAGTACATGGTTCCTTTAATATACAGCATGCCGTGTGATTTGTGTATTTTCATCTAGATGCCTGATGTAGGTCACATGACTACTCAACACACTTATTTTAGCACTCTAGGATCCATACTGTGCAGATCAAAGACCGACATAACAGGCGTCAAACACAAAGACAAATTAGAGCTAATATAAACAGTGTGATCTGCTCTGCCAAAGGGAAAGCGCGCTTTATTTGCAGTGACTGGGGACAGATAAACACAACACCATTCTTTAGCATTTCATTGGAATCTATTGGGAAAGAGTAAGGACAGCTGTCAGCTGATCTTTTGTTTCTGCCTTAAATCTATTCTGTGTGGAATGAATAAGGCATAAGGGATAAATACAGCAGAAATCATAATATAGAAAGGATCTGTGCCTTGCTTAGATTTTATGTGTGTTTGTGTATGTGTGTACATGTTTTTCTATCCTGGACTCGTTTCACCGTGGAGACCTAAATTGAGATACACAAGCTTATAAATCATACAGAATTAGTTTTTTTTTTTTTTTTTTGAAGTTGTAAAAATGTAGAAAGTTTTCCAGGATGGGTAAGTTTAAGGTTCATCACTCTCAGAAAAAAAGGTACAAAAGCCGTCACTGGGGCTGTACCTTTTTAAAAGGGAAAACTTTTGTCCATTTTAGGTAACAATATGGTCATTTTAGGTGCTAATATGGACATTTATGTGCTAATATGGACATTTTAGGTGCTAATATGTTCATTTAGGTGCTAATATGGACATGTTAGGTGCTAATATGTATATTTTAGGTGCTATTATGGATATTTTATGTGCTAATATGGACATTTTAGGTGCTATTATGTATATTTTAGGTGCTAATATGGACATTTTAGGTGCTAATATGTACATTTTAGGAGCTAATATGGACATTTTAGGTGCTATCATGTACATTTTAGGTGCTAATATGGACATGTTAGGTGCTAATATGTGTATTTTAGGTGCTAATATGGACATTTTAGGTGCTAATGTGGACATTTAGGTGCAAATATGTACATTTTAGGTGCTATTGTGTACATTTTAGGTGCTAATATGTACCATTAAGGTACCAATATGCACCTTTAGGTACTTTTGAAAAGGTACAGCCCCAGTGATAGCTTTTGTAGCGTTTTTTTCTGAGATAGAATATACAGTTTGCACAGTATAAAAATCATTATGTCTATGGAAAGTCCCCATTAAGAATGGAATGAAAAGTGTGTGTATATACCAAGTATGCCAATTCATTGTTATTGTTATGATTTGCATCCATATAAAGTAAGGCTTGTCAGTTTTTTTATTATTTTTTATTATTATTAATTACATACCAAAACTAAACTGCACTGACTGCAGAATTTGCGAGAATATGCTTGGACTTTGGTGACTCTTCAAACTTAAAATGCTTTTATTGTATTAAAAAATACCCACAATCCAATACATTAATGTTTTACAGGGCATGAACATAACCGATACCACATTATTATATTATAATATTTATATTTCCTCGCACAGTATCAAATTCAGTGCTAATTTCCTGATAGTAAAGACTCAAAGATCAGTACCGCCCACACGAAGGGTGAGGAATTAGCTTTAAATATATATGACTCTTGCAATTTGTCCTCAGGCTAAATTAACACCCACCGCTAATGGGTCTCCGCTTGCTTTCATTACGCTCAATACAAACTCGATAACGGTTCTCGTAGGTTAGGGTCTGATCCCTCGGGCGGCTCGCGAGGATCTAGATCTGCGTCATTTCAGAGAGCAAACATCATCAAGTGCATTATTCATGGGTTCTTGTGTTTGAAGCCGTGATTGCGCATTAGCTATAGTCCACTGGGATACAAATGGACCCGCGACGGTCCAGCGGATCGAGACATTCATGTTTCCCATTGACTTTTCATTCCAGTGGCCATTAACATCCCCTTGTGTTTATCTGTGTGGTTCAATGACTTCTCTTTTGCCATTTCGCTTCTCATTATGGTCTTTCAGGAGCCATTAGCATAATTCATAATTTGGAGGAATGTTGAGTGAGGAGCGAATTGCTCCTTGTTGAATGGCTCAAGTTCAATGGCTAAACCTGTATGTGTTTGCAGTGTGAAATTTGACAGGACTGATGAATGACCACTATCCTTTCTCAAGCTGTGCGCTTTGAATACCAAAAGTCCTCTTAGAAAACATGATGTAAAGGGCAAGAAAGGAAATTAAATGCACCATCTTGTTACTTAATGCAAACTCAGAAGCGTATCAGTATCTACTGTGTGCATGCGCATGATGAGAATACATAGTGCATTCACAGATAGCAAGAAAGGCTCTGTTCCAATACCTAGTGAGCTATCTTTTAGGGCAAGGTCAAGTTTATTCTGTGTGTGTGTGTGTGACTGTTACAGAATCTTCAAATCTCCATCTCTAAACCATCTTTAAATGTATTTTCAGACTCAGTGTCCATTCCACCTTTGTGAAGTAAGCATTGAGCAGATGACTGCTGTCTTTGTCAATCTTGACTCATTTATTTTCACGAGAATGGATCACAATGACAAAAAAAACCTAATTTGACCCCATTTGAAAACCTTTCATTAGAGTGTGAAATCGAGTGCCGCCCTCTCATTCACATGTCCCAGACAAAAGTGTGTAAGTGTGTCTTTGTCTCTAAATAATAAGCCTGCACCTTTTGAGTGACAAGCTATTTGTCAGGTACCGATCTGCATTCTAGTGTGCCAGGTGATATTGAGAAGAGAAGCAAACACTCGACTCTGATTAGTTATCACACGTTTGAGACAGAAAAAGAGAGAGAAACAGGCAAGGCTCTGTTCTTACATTTGAAGAAGTGTTTGTACAAACATCTGGAAGCAGGTGAGTGCATACTAACAAGACAGGAGCAGGGAGCAGGAGGTTAACCTGATGTTGCACATACATTTGCATTGCTGCATAGACCTCGGGGAGTATTCACTGCAGCGTAATTAACCCATATATCTTCACTAAAAACAGAACAAGACATCTACATTGCTCTGATCAAAAATCCAATCCGCTGCCTACAGAGGCAGTATTTTAAGACACACATGCTGACACACCAAAAGTTTGGCCATATAGTTGGTGCATGTCTTTAAAGATTATAAAACTGTCACATTAATAGATGGCAATCCTAGAATTCATTTATAAAATTATGTATCATTATTGTATTCAGTACGGCATTATATTTAAAGCATTCAAAAAATGACATTAAAAAACATGTGTATTGTTACCAAAAAAGCATGCTATTCTTTTGAAATTTCAACATTGATTTTTAAGCGATTATTAACCCCCTGGGGACCAAAAACGCGCCCCCGCGTTTTGATCGTTTTTTTTCACACAGCTGCAACATAGACTTAAAATACTCCGTCATTGATGGTCATATAAATAAAATCGATACATGATTATAAACTATAGAGGGTCTTCTTTTTTTGTGTACACTCTTATTAATATCAAAACCTTGTGGTTTTTGTAAAATAAATAAAATAAACAGGGTGCGCTTTCAGCTCACTCTGTCTCCGCAAAAATCTTTCTGAAACGCGTCCGAAAAAAGAGCTGTAACTCATTAAATACTTGTCACAGACACACGAAAGATCTTTCTTTATGAAGCTGAGATTTTCTTCTTTTAATTTAAGTTATTTATATAAAAAGCAACTACTCTCAGTTGATGTAATCTATATGAAAAGAAAGAGATGTCAGGATTTTAATAATACTGTCTTTTTTATCAAATAAATGCAGCCTGAGATGAGCATTTACTCTAAATATGCTGGGTTGTTTTAACCCAACTTTGAGTCAAATATGGACAAACCCTATCATGGGGTTAAAAATATAATTAAAAAATTTAACCCAATGGCTGGGTTTGTCCATATTTGACCTAATGTTGGGTTAAAACAATCTAGCAATTTTTAGAGTGTAAGAGACTCAATGTTATATGTTAAACAAATATATATACACATATACACTCTAAAAAATGCTGGGTTGTTTCAACCCAGATTTGGGTCAAATATGGACAAACCCAAATGTTGGGTTAAAAATGTAATTAAAAAAATACAGTTGAAAGTGAAAGTTGAAGTTGGGTTAAAATTTTAAATTGTCCATATTTGACCCAACTTTGGGTTGAAACAACCCAGCATTTTTAGAGGTATCTTGAGCCCAATCTCATGAAAGTTCAGATCTATAGCACGAATGTCATTTCTAGTGCCATTTATACGCCAAAAATAGTTGTTGCATGTATATGGTACGTGTTTTTCTTCGAGTGAAGAATCCAGAGAGTTCTGCAAAGAAAAAAAAACAGTTGCTGGGTCAAAATAACCCAACCAGCTGTTTATTTGTGAATTACCCCCTTACAACTCATTTGACCCAGCATGAGCAATAATGTGTTTACAGTGCCCCAAACAACTCAGCATTTTGACCCAGCACAATCAACCCAACAATTTGTTTATAGAAACAACCCAGCATATATTGGAGTGTATGCCAACCCCAAACTTTTTAACAGATATTGTTGTGTATATCCTATATTTAAAAAAAAAAAATAATAATAAATAAATAAATGTAATGCAGTATTTGTTTATAAAGAATAAAATTAGCTCACTCTAATGCCATAGAGTAAATCACTCACTTATAAGTTTCATGACACAAAAGCAGCTTCCTATAGGTATAATCAGCAGCAGGGCATCTGCTGTATGTTGGAACAGAGCCTATGATTAAGTATTCAGGGTGTTATTACGGTGCAGAAGTGTTTTTAAGCTCATTACACTGTTTTCTTTATCTTTTGCTCCTCTGTGCCAGTCAGGGTCTTTTGCCCTTTTTTTAATTTCCTTTTTCATCTTTTTCATAGTATTACAAGGATGAGGGCAATTTTAATACATATTGTAGGCTATGTCCTAGCGGAACACCAATGCCCATGTTATCTATTATACCTCAAAAAGTGGCTGATTAATAATCGTTCATGATAGCTATAATGAGCTTGCATTGTGTCATGAATAATGCAAGCAATTTTTATTCACCCAAGTTTATTTTGGAAGTAGCCTAATTTGTCTACAACATCAAACAGTGCAATGCCACAAATATTTATTCGCTGTTGTTTATTTTCCTATTGCATTTTGTAACAATACTTCTTTTGATTTGATGAATTAAAACTGCTGTAAGTTTACCCAGGTTAGTAGTATCAAATATTCAAATATGGTGTCAAAATATACACATTTTTGATTGAGGAGCATGTAATAACTTAAAGGGATACTCCACTTTTTTTGGAAATAGGCTCATTTTACAACTCCCCCAGTTGAGTTTTACAGTTTTCAAATCCATTCAGCCGATTTTCGGATATTTAGAAGAATATCAGTAACCAGACAGTTTCTGGTCTCATTGACTTCCATAGTAGGAAAAAAAATATATATTACATAATACTATGGAAGTCAATGAGACCTCTTGACTTCCGGATTTGAAAACTGTAAAACTTAACTGTTTAACTCTGGGGGAGTTGTAAAATGAGCCTATTTCCAAAAAAAGTGGAGTATCCCTTTACCACGATATCCATGCTTTGTTTTCTGAGTTGTGTATTATGTATTACCATATAAGGGGATAATCCACTGTTAGGCCTACATAATACTATTTTAATGCACGACGTGGAGGCAAAGAACTGTTGACGCGTTTCCCAACCTGTACAATCACGTAACTTGATGCTTCACTACCATAGTACGATGTATCGTTGGAGAAATCAACCAGCTAGTCACGACTGTTTGTGTGTGTGCCAGACGCACAATGAAAACACTGCATTAATATAGATCAATGATTAAACTGACTTGGAACCTGTGCATTAAACAGTCTTATTGCATACCTTTCAGCCAATCAGAATCGAGTATTCGGACAGACCATGGTATAAATGGAATTATGAGTATTGTTACTGGATGGACAGAAATTGTAATATAGAGTAAAATTTCATTATTTGAATTAATTTTATTCCACGGCAATCTATTTTTGTGGTATATACTATTTCGCATATCTCAGCCGCTTTATGTGTCAGTCAGACAGTGTCTTTATGAGTATGTTGGGTAATAACAGCTGCAACCAGACCATCTTTATGCTGATTTATAAACTCTATTCTATATGAGACTCTTTATATACCTTTAAATATGTAGATGTTGCCTTTAGTAATAGATATTCCATGTTTAGTCATTAGAACATCAATTGAAGCACTGCCCTGGGGACATTGGTTGCCATGCCGCCAGACTCGATTCCATGGAAACACGGTGTCTCGTGTACTCCATCTTGAGGCAGAGAACAGGCCAGAGCGTTGAACACATGCTCCTCATTGGTGGGATTCGAAGAGTTTTCAGTGGAATTAAATTTAGCCTTTGATCAATGCTTGAACCAGTTATGAAATGAAGTAAGCGCTGCACCAACACTAAATGAAGCGATAGTGACTTTTGCTCACGAGTATATTTCATCCATCTGGGCAAATAATAAGTAATAAGAGCATGAAAGGTCGGAGGGTATGATATTAGTTAATGAAAACTATTGAAAGTGCCAGAACTGCAGATTTCACGGCTGCATGGGACTACTTTAGGAACAGATGTCCTTCCCTCTCTCTCTCTCTCTCCCTCTGTCTTTCTCTCTCGATTTCTCCCATAGGAATCCCCTAAATAACATAATTTTTTGTTCTTTTTTTAGCACCTGACATATATCCCTCACACATTATGTTATGTTCTGCAGTTTTATGTTTCCCTCATGCAAAGAGAAACACCTCTACCTCTAACCCCCCCCCCCCCCCCCCCTCTCTCTCCACAGCACATGTGGCACATTTCATTTTGTCGAATTTCTAATTAAACTACACTGTGATCTCTTCAAGTAGAGGCTCTTTATTGGTTCTTAGCAGAACTTTTGTAACAAAAGAATTTCGGCTATGATTTTGCTGTTGCGGAATATCCATCCATCCATCCATCCATCCATCCATCCATCCATCCATCCATCCATCCATCCATCCATCCATCCATCCATCCATCCATCCATCCATCCATCCAACCATCCATCCAACTTCCCCCCTCGCCGCATCCAGTGTAGACTGCATTGCTTTCATATAATACATGAAGTGAACTGTCTTTATAAAGTATCTTTTTATTAAACGGTCTGTACTCTTGCAAAGTTCTCAATGCTTCGTTTTGCATGTAGGGACCCTCATTATGCTACCGTGTTAGTGTGGGGCTATTTTGAGCCTTGTTAGTAGTATTAACTAGCGATTTCTATTTACTTATTAAATGCCCCCATATACACGCTAAACAGTTTTAGAGATAAAACTCTTTACATTTGATTATCATGAAAACAAATCTCAGAGAATGGTTGACAAGGAACCAATGCTTTATTAGACCAAAGGCTCATTTCGCGGCGCACACTCAAGCATCCACGTAGAGCAGGGGTGGGCAACTCGCGCCAGCTCGAGACGTGAAAGTATATTGATTACCGAGTTAGGTAGGGGCTACATTCTTGCAAGTAAATAATACACAATTAGACGAAAACAAAATAATCGGTCAGGAGGATAACTATCCAATGTCTGCAGGCTGATAGTCATGTTTGTTACTTATCTTTCAGGTGAAAGTTTGTCCTGAAAAATAAGGCCTCAGGCTATCATGCAAATCGATTTTTCAAATTTGCAGATTCATTTATGGTAGCTTGAGACGATATGGCTATTATCTACCAAGAAACATTGAATTGAATCAGCATATCCATTATGTAAAACAGTGGCCAATCGGTTAACGTTACTATAAAGACGCTGGCTTGTAAACGTGAGTTATGCGATCTTTTGACGTTTGATAAAAATAAAGCCCATGAAACTATATTCATAAGACATGCTGAAATATATGCCAATGTACCTGGGATGAAGACATTTCACACGCAACACTGGAGTCTGCCCGAGAGTTCGGGGTATCGCTTGTCAACAAATGCACGCGTGTATTCCCTAGTGTAAGCATATTTTACGACAGTGGTAGAAGACAATACTGTTTCCCACCTGTAGGGGGACCCCGAGAGCAAAATTTCAAAAATTACAATGCTGCTTTAAATTCTCCTCATAAATAGCCAATGTTCTGTCACTTGAATGGCCAGCTGCTAATTTCTGGCAATGTTCATGGTCAGAAACCTTCTTGGCCAAAGATGCAATACTTTCTGCAAGCTACTGCAACAACAAGACAGTGTGTGGCAAGAAAGATTGCCGTATAATGGGCAGCACATTGATTTTTCCCCTTTGAATGCTCCTCATATCTTGCATAGTGTTCTTTTGAGATTCATAAAATGTTACATTTAGAGGTTCTTCAGACAATTCTTTAGAGGACCTTGAGGTTCTCCAATGGCTTGGATTTTTAATAAGAGCCTATATGACATTTTAAAATATGCAACTTTCTCTGTTTGTGTACAGTATGTGCAAGCTAAATCTTTTTTTAGTCATGCAAATATAATTTTTTTTCATTCGTGCATAATGTAACATCAAATATGATATTTATTTTTTAACCCATCATCAATCAAGTTGTTACATTAGCCAAGCGTGCACTTAATGCATTCCACCATGTAAGTATTTATGATCTATATTAATAGGTCTTTGTGAAAATGCTAGCCTGGGCAAAACCATGGTTGTTGTACATCTCTAGAGTAATTAGTCTCCCTTGCCTGGTTGGTGTGTCTGAAACACATGATTCAGTTGATAGAAACACCGCAGTGCTGATTTGTTTCCTTCAGGTTGACGCAGATACATGGTAGCGGGGGAAATTGCGTTTTGTGTTTCTGTGTAATATGTCAGGGGCCGAGCGCTGAGGCGACGTTCCAGGGAAAGATATGCACCGGGACGAGACTGTGGCAGTCGAGGTGCAAAAGCTGTCACTGCGCATATGAAGACAACAGAACCGGCTCAACTGTGGCTTCATTTAAAGACGCTGCCACAGGACTGTCTGAAAGCCTGAGCTTGTTTTTGTTTCTCCACAAGGCTGCCTATGAAATCGATAGTTTCATGGGCACCCGACTGTGACTTTTCCGACTTTCTTTCCTTCTCCCCTTCCTCTATCAATCTGTATGTCTGTGTTTTCAAAAATGAGTATGTGCTTTTATAACATTAGAGGCTCACGCAGCTCAGATGGTTGAACATTGTGCTGTGACGGCAAGGTCATGAGTTCTTTTTCTGCAGGGCTCTTGGACTTATATTTTCTCTGTCATCACACTCTCGGAAAAAAAGTTACAAAAGCTGTCACTGGGGCTGTACGTACCTTTTCAAAAGGTAAACTTTTGTCCATTTTAGATGCTAATATGTACATTTTAGGTGTTAATATGTACATTTTAAGTGTTAATATGTACATTTAGGTGCTGATATGTACATTTTAGGTGCTAACATGTTCATTTCAGGAGCTGATATGTCCATTTTAGATCCTAATATGTACATTTTAGGTACTAATATATACATGTTAAGTGTTAATATGTACATTTTAGGTGCTAATATGTCCATTTCATGAGCTAATATGTCCATTTTAGATCCTAATATGTACATTTTAGGTGTTAATATGTACATTTTAGGTGCTAACATGTCCATTTCAGGAGCTAATATGTCCATTTTAGATCCTAATATGTGCATTTTAGGTACTAATATATACATACATATTAAGTGTTAATATGTACATTTTAGGTGCTAATATGTCCATTTCATGAGCTAATATGTCAATTTTAGTTGGTAATATGTACATTTTAGGTGTTAATATGTACATTTTAAGTGTTAATATGTACATTTTAGGTGCTGATATGTACATTTTAGGTGCTAACATGTCAATTTCAGGAGCTAATATGTCCATTTTAGATCCTAATATGTACATTTTAGGTACTAATATATACATGTTATTGTTAAGTGTTAATATGTACATTTTAGGTGCTAATATGTCCTTTTCATGAGCTAATATGTCCATTTTAGATCCTAATATGTACATTTTAGGTGTTAATTATGTACATTTTAGGTGCTAACATGTCCATTTCAGGAGCTAATATGTCCATTTTAGATCCTAATATGTACATTTTAGGTACTAATATATACATGTTAAGTGTTAATATGTACATTTTAGGTGCTAATTTGTCCATTTCATGAGCTAATATGTCCATTTTAGTTGGTAATATGTACATTTTAGGTGTTAATATGTACATTTTAAGTGTTAATATGTACATTTTAGGTGTTAATATGTACATTTTAGTTGCTAACATGTCCATTTCAGGAGCTAATATGTACATTTTAGGTACTAATATATACATGTTAAGTGTTAATATGTACATTTTAGGTGCTAATATGTCCATCTCATGAGCTAATATGTCCATTTTAGTTGGTAATATGTACATTTTAGGTGTTAATATGTACATTTTAGGTGCTAACATGTCCATTTCAGGAGCTAATATGTCAATTTTAGATCCTAATATGTACATTTTAGGTACTAATACATATTAAGTGTTAATATGTACATTTTAGGTGCTAATATGTCCATTTTAGTTGGTAATATGTACATTTTATGTGTTAATATGTACATGTTAGGTGCTAATATGTAAGGTACCAATATGCAACCTTTGGGTACAAAAGTGTACCTTTTGAAAGTGTACAGCCCCAGTGACTGCTTATATACCTTTTTTTCTGAGAGTGCATAGTGAAAAAATGTGGGACAGTATTCATTCTTGTGATGCCTTAACCAACCTGTGCTGCTATAACATCAGTGCAATGATTAGTCACATTGCATTCAGGCTCATGTGGTTGTTTAAAAAAAAATGTTGTGTTCAGAAGGGAGATAACTTTCTCTCAAGAGTGTATAATTTCTACTGTATTCTATGGCCCCTTATAGTCTTCACTTCGACAACCCCAAATGAATGTTTAAAACTAGCATTAAATGACATGAAGGAATGACAAGAGTGCCTCAATTTTCATTTTCATGTCATATCCCATTTTAAAACTGCAAGAACATTCACGTCATCACTATCTTGGATGCAAGTGCTTAAGAAAGTGGAAAGAATGCATATTTAAGAAGAAAATGCACTCTCTTTCTCTCTCAACTTCACCATCAAAACAATCAATCATTCTGCCGAGAGCACAGCCTGTGTTTACTCAATGTACAGTCGCCTGTCACAATATGAAAAAATGACAACAGAGCAAAACATAATTATTGCAGAGGCATATATAAATAAAACAGAGATAGAACTTTTCTATCCATCCATTTCTATATTTGTCTGCCTGTCCATCTGTATGTTATTCTATCGATCTGTTCTCTCTTTTTATGCAAGACCTGTGATGTTTTTACACATTTCTGACATGTGAAGTCTTAGTATGTAGTGAACAGAAAATTGCCACCAAACAAAACAAATGACATCCAAACAGGCTCCATGCTTTCAGACTTGGTTCTTCTTTATTCTTCTATGGCAGTCCAATTTAGCAAACATCACACAATAATTTTTATGGAACATAAATGCATGATTTTGATAAATGAATGGATCATTTTGCAAATGAGGGCTCACACAATGAAATAATGTTCAGAAGTTATAAAGAATATGACGGTTTGCTCAGCAAGCCACGCGCATTATTGTTATTGTGAAAACTGTAGACGTTTGTTCTTACTTTTTAGCACACATACCAAAACACATTTGCTTAAATGTATAAAAAATTCAAATCTGGTGACCAACAAACTGTTCAGTGCTCTTTTATTTTTTATTACGTAACCGTAACTGGTTGGGACATTCGTGTGAACTTGAGGGGGGCTGACTACATACATCCATTAAAATCACCTTGGGACCGGTTAGTGAAAAGTCAAGTGCAAAAATGGCTCTGAAAAGGGAAGACATGCTTCTAAGAAAAGCTCTAGCATCATTACTTAAGATGCCACTTAGTTAAGTATTTATTTTTCAAATGCAGCTAACTTTATAGGCTTTATTCATTATATGTCACAACATAGGGTTTTACATTTCAACGAGGCTTTTATTGACCTGTGTCGTATTATTTTCATGTTATCACTGTGAAGCTGCTTTGATACAATCTGTATTGTAAAAAGCGCTATATAAATAAAAGTGACTTGACTTGACTTTTACATTTAATATATTTTATAGATCCTCTAAAGGGATAGTTCACTTTGAAATTAATTTTTGGTATGTTTTAGCTTACCTCAAGGGCATCCAACACTGTAAAAAAAAAATGTTCATGATAAGTAATCACAACATTTTTTCTTTTGTCAAATCAACTTAATTGATTTAGTTCAGATAACTTATTATGAGTTTCTGATGATTAAATCAATCTACTTCATTGTATGAACTCACTTTTTCCAGTTTAATCAACTTAAAATTTTAAGGCAACCAGGTTACTTACTTTTTTAAGTTAAACCAACAATATTTTTTTTTACAGTGAAGATGTAGGTGTCTTTGTTTCTGCAGTATTTCAATTATTATATTTTTAGGTCAAACCGTTCTTGTCTGTCTGTCATATAATGCAGGTTTATGGTCACCACCTCAAAGAACATGCACAGAGAAGTCCAAATTAAACATGATTTAATGACTCATAAATGTAAGTACACATTGATGGCCTAAGACACAAACGAACAGTATTTACCTCTTGTAAAAACAGGTAAAAACAATATAAATACTATTCGTAAAAATGTCAAAATTGAAACTACCTTGGAAACGAAGACACCTACATCTTGGATGCCCTTGAATTAAGCTAAAACATACCAAAAATGTATTTCAAAGTGAACTATCCCTTTAAGAGCTTGTGTTAGCATACAGGTAGGATGTAAATCACAGAAGCAAATTCCTTGTATGAGCACGAAATGCAATATTGAGATTAATTAATATTGGTGAATCAGTTTTCCTCCTACTCTGTTCCAGTAAGTAGGGCAGCATTTGCATGGGTGGCGACGTAATGACTTGATGTATTAAGTTAGCGATGTCACTTTGTATTCAACATCTGCCGTCTAAATGAAGGACCATCTCGACTGTCTTCCGCTGGACCACCAGCTGCTGTGTGACAGCGCGCGAGGGAAGCGAGTGTGACAGTGAGTGAGTGAGTGACAGATGCGCTGGGGACTGAGTGCACTTTGCTACTCCAGACTTCCTGACTCCTGAGTGACGGGACGTCAGCCTATGCCGAAAGAAATGTCTTCTGTCAAAGTTTAAAATCTCAACGTTTGGTTTGGTTGAATGCCAGCCAGACTATTTAGAGGCTCAATGTCCCTGTGTGAATTTAAACCTATAAAGCAGTGTTTCTCAACTGGTTTCACTACCCAAAATGGGTCACGAGAATGTTTTGAGTGTGTTTGGGTGACCTCGGCCCGGCAAACAGATACTTAAATGGTACTCGAAGTTTACTCAAAGATGCCTTTTTCATTTCTATACATTTAAAATAGGCTACGCCACCTCTGTATGGATAGAACAATGTTATTACGAGACACAAATTCAGATTGGCTTCTCAAAGGTTACTCAACATGTTTTATTAGGACAGGTTTCAAAACTAATGAAATAATGATAGAAATAATGTGTCTTCTGTATTAGTGAAATAAATATATAAATAATAAATAACTAAAGAAATACCTCCAAATTGAACAAAAATAGCTCTCACAAACTTACAAAAACAAACTAACATATCTTTAGTTTTCTTCCTTCTTTTTTTTTCCTTCTTTTTATATTTTCCAGTTCAGGCTTTACAGGGTTAATAGTTGTTACTGTTTTCATTCTCATTGATTTGAGGTAAAATATCTGTTGATATATGAGAGAACTGGAGATTCGACGAATTCTTTTATGGTTGACCAGGAGGGCGTTTCATTCGTAAATATCAGTGACCTTGTGGCTTTGCTCCAATGACCTTTCACTCAGTATTAGGCATGAGCCGACTAAAATATAATAATACAGACACAGCAAACCCCTTTTTGCAGGAAAGGTTGCCGGCGGTTACCTGGGGACATGTTTTCTTTGAAGAGGAAGATCTGAGAACGAGCAGAGCTTGAAATCCACAAACAGTTTCATAAAGCACGATGACAAATAGAACACAATCTTACTTATCGCTCGGAAAACAAATGTATCTTCATTCACAGCTGGCATCCAATGCTCCTGAGTTGCTCTGAGAAACTGTAAAGAGCAAGTGTAAATATGTATTTCATTGCAAAACTCAGGCTGCACTTAAATGCACGTTATGCATGTTGGGTTTTACTCAAAAGGTTTATGGTTGATAACCAGGAGGTAGCTGACAAATACACTACTGTACACTAAGGCCCTTATTTATTTGGGATCTCAAATAGCTTTTGCAAACTATCATGTGTGCATATCTAATTATTTTTTAGTCTTGCTTCTTACTTTATGACATTTTTTTTTTTTTGAAATAATAATATTTAAGTGCTAAGTAAAAATATAAGCCTTCATTTGCATGTATCCATTTAAGTATTAATGTCATTTGTGGACCTTTATCACATGGATGTGATAAATCCAGAAGAAAAGTTTTTGTTTTGCCATAATAATAGCTCTGAGCAGATTAATAGTCGCTCATTTGCTTATACAGTTTCTGTCTTGGAAGTTTAGTATCAGGATTTCTAAATCATTATTTGAATGCATTTGCATGGCCGCAACCTTGTATTTTGATTCAACATCTCAAAGTCATTGTAAGAGCCAATACAATACGCTTTCTATTTCTATTTCTATTATTATTATTATTATTCTAAACTTATTTCTGTTTTATGTACAGTGCTTTATCATTTAAAAATGTCCTTTAAATGTTCCCGTACAGCATTTACTTAAAGTTGTCCTTGTATACTTGAAGTTTGCTTTAAAGTAACTCCTCCTTTTATGTTCAGACAAGTAGTATTATTCTGTTTTTGCTAAAAAAAGATTCAAGAGGTAGAAGGGGAAGGAGAAACAGTTATCTTACTGTCTGGCTGTCAAAATGTAAGGAAAATCTAGGGAAAATTGTAAGGATTTCAGAGGAATTTTAGCCATGCTTGACCGTCTTTCGGAAGTAATGAACGAATCTAAAGGATTTTACATGTTTTGTTTTTGTTTGCATGAAAATAGATGTGCAACACTTTAACGGACTGGTTGTGCATTTTTTGAGGCGTAAGACACATCAACTCCTAAGCAAGAAAATGGCTTAGTCCTTGTTTCTTTAGTCATTCATGGAAAATCTCAAGGTTTGCTGTTTTGTGCGTCTGAAAGATACAATCCTTAGTAAAATACATTAATCTCTCAACCTTGTTGTGCATTCAATGAAATTTGCACATTTTCATATATGCAAACCTTCAGTCATACAAATCTTATTAGGGCTTTAAAGTTCAGTAATCTCATAACCTGAGACTTAAGTGTCATATTCTATTTTTTTAAAGCTGCAGTCTGTAGTTTTTCCTCTGTGTCGCCATCTCTGTTTGAAATCTGCAATAGGCTTTATGCACAACTTACTTCCGCATTCTCTGTAAAACGGGTGTCATCGCTTCCGGTCCAGATCTTTTGTATGTGCTTCATGATTTTTTTTGCGGTTTTAATCAAGATAACTTAAAAGGAGCGATCAAAGATTAGCATAACCAATATCCCTCACATGTGCAGATTGATATTTAAACGTTTTATATTTTTTATTCCTCACAGAAACGTTTAGATATTTAAATGGAATAAAACGCCAATAACAAAGTGAAATAGGTAGATTAGCTGATTACCCTACAAATCCATAGAAATCGTTGTCAGTTCTTACGGCCGTTAACACTTTCTCTGACAAGCGGATGCGATGAGACCAGTTTTCCGGTTTGGTCACGTGACGCTCGACATAAAGCCTATTGCAGTTATTTGCAGAATTATCAACTTTACATGAGTTGTGCCTCGGCTCGGCACAGCATGGATGAATCCAATGTTTTGAGGAGAGTGTGTGGCTGTCAGTCACGCGCCGGTGTGGATACTGGCATTCGCAATCACAGATTATTCTTTTTGGACGTATGACCACCATAAGAAAAAAAAAGACCTGCTCGAATCTCCCGTGGAAATCCACCGGTACCACTGGAATTTAAAACATTATTACAAGCTTACTTTTTTGAATCAAGCTAAGGCTAGCAGAGAGTTTTTAACACTGGCTGGTTATGTACAGTACTTGCTCAAAAAATAATTTTTTTGATAACTTTTAAACCCCAATAAATTATGGAATGCGGCTTTAAGTGTCGTTTTTGTGCACAAATGTGTGATAGACATCTTGCATTTTAAATTGAGCAGACAAGCTGTCAAATACTAGTTTTGCTTCAGGACTCAAATTTTATAGTTGCACAGCCTTCATCCTAGAATGTATCCTCCTTTTCCAAAATTGATTCGCCTATTTATTTTGCTATCTTAACTATGCATGATTATCTGGTAAGTTGCATTTAATTATTTGAATTTAGACTGTTTTAGGAAAAAAGTCATCTTGTGTTCTCTCAGGAAAGGAGTATTTTCTTTCTCCGCCCCATGAGAACGTTTCTTGACTATCCAACTAAATAAGTTTTTCACTGTCCCCGAAAGTGTCCTGCTTTTTGCATTTTGATGCTATTGACCTAAACGCATCCCTGCAGTGGTGACTCTTAAACGTAGCATCTGGCTAACAGAGATATTTGGCAGTAATTGCAGGTTTAACTGGCATGCGGTAATGAAGATCCATGGGCCTGGTTAAAGGTTTATCTGTGCACGTATGGCCCAGCAGATGCTAATGCACAGATTAACGTCAATGGGCAAAGACCTCTGATTTCCACACATGGGTGCTTCTTCATCAGCACTAATATGCTAAAGTTTACTGAATAGCAGCATTATTATGTTTCGCACACATTCTACAAAGGGAAGTGAGAATCCATTGGCATATATTTCTTCATTACTTTTGACATCAAAGCAGCACACAGCAGATCGGCATCATTTTATACTCTATCATCCTCCCTCTATTTCACACATTCACTTTTCACTCACTGTTCTGAGGATCTAAGCGCTTTTTTTCTCACACCCATTCTTATTGGACTAAAGCTTCGGCAGCAAATCCACACGAACGTCTGATTGAAATTTAATTCTTTTTATAAAGACATGCAGGTGAAAAGTTGAGATGCCGACTAACTCCTCACCGCTGATTTCCAAACTCACTTCTTGAAGTCAATTTTCATGTCGTGTGTGCCGTTATCTGAGGTTCCAATGCATAAAGAAGTTGGCCAAGAATAAACCATTTACTGAATCATGAATATGGAAAATTTCCTCATTCCTTTCAACATTTCCAATTATCTAAAAGTGCTATGTGTATTGTCAAATAAATTCACACCAATTCTCTCTCTCCCTCGCACTTCTCCGCCTGCCTTTATCTGCCTCAACACAGTGGCTCTGTTCCAAAACTCAGTGAGCTGCTTTACTGTCTGCTGCCTTCTAATGTTTACATTTTTTTAAGCTAGTGACGAAATAGTTTAGTATTCCTGCCAGCTGATATTTCAACCCATGGGCGTCAGTTTGGTTTGAAATGTTCTGGGGACAGAGACTTATTCGGAAGGGCATTTTCAAAAGTGCTGGGTACAATGACGCATTCATTCTTTTTTCTCTTTCGAGTCGGTCATGTATTGAAAGACAATGTCCTGTAGCTTCCTGATGATGTACATAAATAAAAATGAGCACAATGTCCGAGTATAGTGAGTATACAGAGTATATACGCCCATTATTGTATATGTACGGTGATGGTCCAGGGGTAGAATTTTTGCCTTGCGTGTCGAGACTCGGGAGGTTCGAGGTTCTAATCCGCACTCGTATAGTTTTTTTTTTTCCCCTTCATCAAATCCATTAATGTTTATCATCAGTGGTTAAATTGATATAATGTTTATCAGTGGTTGTATATGTTTTGATGAGGGGGGAAAAAAATATATACGAGAGCGGATTAGAACCCATGAGAAACAGGGACAGACACGTTTGTGTGCATTTTGATTTGTGATTTCACCGGAACGAATCTCCGCAACGGATTGAAGCGCGTTTCCGAGAGAAGACAACACATTTCGGCGCTAGATCGCCTGTTATTTAACAAACAAATGAAACAAATGCTGATAACTGGAGATGTTTTATTTGTATTGGTACATCTGTGCCGCGAGATGTTTCAAAAGTGGTGGTGACAAAATCGACCCTGGCAAAAAGTGGGGACATGTCCCACCCATCCCCCCCGTAAATGACGTCTATGTTTCAACCTGAATAGCTACTGACAAATGCCTAAAACCCCTCTAAAGCAAACCACACTCGGTCTGGTTTAAGCCTTTGTAGCATTCTAACCTCAAGTAGATGATTTCAAACTCTATATGCAAAAGCAGCAATGCCATGCAGGAGTTTAAACTTAGAGTAGATTTCAATTGAGTTGCGTATTTGCATGTTACATACTGTACTATTGGTTAATATATATATATATATATAAAAAATAATATCTCATATATCTTAAAAAGCATTGACCAAAAGATCACACTCTCCTAGTCCTCTCTTCCTCTGGCCTTCGCTGCTGCTTCTTCTTGGGGTTGATATCTGTCCATCAAGGCCTTGTACCACTTTGCAGGCTGGTGGTGGTGATATAATGGTGTGGGGGATGTTTTCTTGGCACACTTTAGGCCCCTTAGTGCCAATTGGGCATCGTTTAAATGCCACGGACTACCTGAGCATTGTTTCTGACCATATCCATCCCTTTATGGCCACCATGTACCTATCCTCTGATGGCTACTTCCAGCAGGATAATGCACCATGTCACAAACCTTGAATCATTTCAAATTGTGAATCAGCCTTCACATTCTGAGAGTGTCTGTAATGCTTTAAATGCTGCCTGTTTAGGCAGCTCACTGGCTTTGTGCCATATTCCAGCTCACGTAGGAAGACCTTCAGACTGATGGCAGAAGGTCTGGAATCCATTGCAGCTTTCATTGGCTAAAAACCAGCCAGAGGCTGTCTGACTGACATGTAAAAGCTACCAATTACTGTTTGTTTTGTTCACCGACATGTTTAGGGGCGTGAAAATGTCCCTACAATAACAGAGCGACGTGTACTACTTTTGAAAATCCAGTGTCTAGTTAATCCTGATAAGCGTTCATTGTTGCAGTTGTAAACACGACAACTTAATTTTATCATTTGCAAACATTATTGTAACAATTTAATGTTTCCTAACGTTCTGAAGCAAGTAAAAATGTGTTAGATAAACAATTGGATAGATAATGTTTTTGAGAACATTATCAAAGACTAGATAACTTTGAATGAACATTCGGTTAACGTTAACGTTTGTTCATAACTCGAACGTTAGATAAAGTTCTGAGAACGTTCCCTGAGAGGATTATACGCGGTTTGTTTACAAAAGCTTTATGCCTTATAAGATTTTAATGTGATGATGTTTCCACCGCAGTATGTCAGAGGCTTGTTAATACGATATGATTATCTCCAGAGAGCTAACACTATTAGGTCTGTGTTAAATACATCACAATTAAGTATTCATTCGTGTTAGACTGCGGCCCTGTTCGTTGTAGTTTGTTGTAACTGCTTTCTGCATTAAACATTATGCATTAACTTATCTCACATTCTTCACGTTGAATCCCACTGTGTACTGTAATATGCAGAATCTGAATGTTTAATGAGTACACTCATTTGACAAGGGCGTCTGGTTTTACGGACATGATATGAGGTTTTTAATCCTTCATAATATCTTGCTAGATCTTTTGCGGTCAGTCGGTCTCTGAACGATCATTCTGTTGTTTCATATTAGAGTGGAAAGAAGCATGTCAGGGCAGCAAGTGTAAGTTCAGTAGTTTACCATCAGCGCCTGTGTCTTCCCACTTAAAATTCAGGAAAATGGAGCTAGCGATTGATATGGAAATATTGACCTGTTCCAAGCGCTTGACTGTGTTATAAGGTTGTGTCAGGGAAAATTATGCATTAGCTTTTACAGTTGCATTGTGTAATGTCTATATAGTGACAAACATAATTCTGTATAATTTGCATAAATCAGTAGTATAATGTGTCTGTTATATTAGTGTGAACTATTTAATCTTGTTATAATAATTTGGGTGATTTATTATACATGCAAATGCATTAAAATATTATCTTGCTAGCATAATATGTCTTTGAAACCATTGATTGTGAAGGTTTGATTCTCCTTCAATTATATTGTTAGTTTGAATGACACAAGTTCAAACTTGTTTTTTTAAGAAAATTGGTTAAATTTGTGTTTTATTCTTCTTTCTTAGAAGAAATTAAAACGGTATGGTTCAGGATCATAGTATTATTTTGATGTTTATTTGTACATTATCATTCAATAATTTGGGGTCGGTATATGATTTTTTAATGTTTTTGAAAAAAAGTCTCTCATGAAATCATATTACAATTTTCTTATTATTATTATCAGACTTAAAAAAACACTGGTGCTGATTAATATATATATATATATATATATATATATATATATATATATATATATATATTAGGGCTGTCAAAATTATTAATCGCGATTAATCGCATCCAAAATAAAAGTTTGTGTTTACATAATATATGTGGGTGCACTGTGTATAATTATTTTGTATATATATAAGAAACACACATGCATGTATATTTAGGAAAAAAAATATTATTTATATATAAAATATTTATATTTATATATAATATAAATTATATATAAATCTATATACAGAATATACATGCAAATATTTCTTAAATATATACAAGCATGTGTGTGTGTTTATATATATAAAATAATTATACACAGTGCCCCCACATATATTATGTAAACACAAACTTTTATTTTGGATGCGATTAATCGCGATTAATCATTTTGACAGCCCTAATATATATATATATTATATATATATATACACACACACAGTATATTAAGATTAAGATTAATTGATAAATAAAAAGTCCAAAAGAAGAGCATTTATTTGAAATAGATGTAACCTTATAAATGTCTTCACTGTCACTTTTGATCAAATTAATGCATCTTTTTTGAATGAAGTATTTAACCCTAAACTCAATTTTTAATTTCTAAATTGCTATTTGTATTTAGGTCTGTATTCTCTTTCTCTTTTTAATGTGTGTCATGTGACACCATAAATAACCATGCAATGTTTTGAAAGCCTTTTTTTTCCAGAAACCAACCTATAAAATATCAGTTTAAGTTGAGTTTCCAGAATCAGCTGCTGTTTTAGTTGACTTTGAGGCCAGACCGGTGGAATGAACCGTGGTTTGACTTTGTATCTTTGACCTGAGAAACTCATGGAATTATGATTATTTCACACGGCCCTGAACATTCACTCCCAGCGGCTAGAGAGAATCCCAGCATCAAAATGTCAAAGATTGGTGTCTTGATATAGCTTTAACCGTTTCCTGCTGGGAGAGTCTCGTGTAAGTCAAGCAGTGCCATGTTTAAAAGGGCCGCAGATCAGTGAGGAGATAAAAGCCAACAGGAAAGATCCTCCTAATGTGTTTCTCTGAATGACCCCGAAGACAGATCTCTGTTCTAATCCCTGCCATACGCCAGGGGAAATTAATAGTACATTTGAAGAGAGCATTTCCATTGTTGACATTAGAGAGTGGGGATGTGACTGTGTGTTTGTGATGGAAAGAAACGCAAGATTTGGCCTTCTGTGCAGGTGAGATACCACCAAAACTGACACACTCTATTTTATGTTTACTCGTCTCGTGTCTTAAGGGACAGATAAACTTAGGTGCACCAAATGTTTGAATTTCACCATAATACTTTTGTGAACACCAGGGAGCAATTCTACATGGAGGTAGAGGAAAAGCCAACACATTCTCATCCTAGGGCGTCATATGACGCTTTTGACCATGCATCTAAATCCGACGCACATGGCAACCTTTACAAGGGTAGGTTTAGGTCTGGGGTAGGGTTAGGGTTAGACCACTAGGAGGCGCGTCTCATATTGACGCTAAAGGGTGCCATGTGCGTCGGATGTTGATGCACGTTCAAAAGCGTCAGTTAGATGACGCCTTGGGATGAGAACGGGCTGGAAAAGCGGATAAATGTATCACTCAGTATATTAAAATGGGTAATAATGCACTCAGTGTTGCCATATGAGAGCTTTACAAGTGCAATTTAATCTTCTACTTCCTCTTGAAATTTTAGAAACATGTTTTGGGTGATGTAAGTAAATTTTATTTGGTCAATGTTGGGTCGTTTGCGATGCTATTGTATTTTAAAACACATGATATAATATGTTTATATATATATATATATATATATATATATATATATATATATATATATATATATATATATATCCT
Organism: Cyprinella venusta; assembly: GCA_038021265.1. Classification (NCBI taxonomy): domain Eukaryota; kingdom Metazoa; phylum Chordata; class Actinopteri; order Cypriniformes; family Leuciscidae; genus Cyprinella; species Cyprinella venusta. Next base: position 28,170,325 of record CM075877.1, read on the forward strand.
CGTATATATAATTTGTTATATTAAATATAATTATCACTATTAGCTGTAACTATTAAGTGTTTTTTTTTCCTCAATAAACTCTTATTATAGTTAGTGAGGTTGTTGTTGAGTTTAGGTGTTGTAGGGGTAGGGATGTAGAATATGGTGAGTAGTGTATATATATATATAAGTAGTAGTTCACTTAAAAAAAAACTTTTGCTGATAATTTACTCACCCCCATGTCATCCAAGATGTCCATGTCTTTCTCTCTTTAGTTGAAAAGAAATTAAGGTTTTTGATGAAAACATCCCAGGATTTTTCTCCATATAATGGACTTCAATGGGATCCAAACGGTTCAAGGTCCAAATGAGAGTTTCAGTGCAGCTTCAAAGGGCTTTAAACGACACCAGACGATGAATAAGGGTCTTATCTAGCGAAACGATTGCTCATTTAAAAAATAAATAAAAAAGTTTAAGTTTTATAAGCACAAATGCTCGCCTTGCTCTGTTCTGTGATGCGGGCTCGTGACTCTCCTGTTCGAACTCGTTCATCAAAATGAACGAATCTTTTTTTCGAGTCATTTAGTTCATTCAACGAACAAAATGAACAAAATGACTCAAAAAATATTTGTTCATTTTTTTCATTTTCAACGTCTGGTATCGTTTAAAGCCCTTTGAAGCTGCACTGAAACTCTCATTTGGACCTTGAACCATTTGGACCCCATTGAAGTCCATTATATGGAGAAAAATCCTGGGATTTTTTCATCAAAAACCTTAATTTCTTTTCGACTGAAAGAAAGATGTGGACATCTTGGCTGACATGGGGGTGAGTAAATTAACAACAAAAGTTTTTTTTGTTTGTTTTGTTTAAAAGTGAAATACTCCTTTACTCTGTGCTTTAGAAGTACTAATAAACAGCCAATATCATAGTAATATGTATGCTAATAAGCAACTTCATAGTGAGAACCCGACCCTAAACTAAATTGTTACCATTACAGTTAATGTAATTAACAATAAATGTAATTTAAAATTGCATAAATTAGTTTCATCTGGTGTTTTGGAGCACAGGAGTGGACTTACCTCAGTGAAACGCACCACTGAGTTAAGGTCATTGATTTCCATTGGCCATATAATAAAGTCTATGTGTTGGATCAGCATTACAGCAGCTGAATGACACTCATCAAACAAGGGATGCTTATTATGTCTATGAGTGTGGGGGGGTGTTAACTTTTGTTGTTGCTGTCTGGTATAGAAACATTGAGAGCAATGAGCCATACTTAGACAGATATTAATGTGTTTTGCCTGCGGAGAGGGAAACCTGTAGGTGTCTGACAAATCTAAATCAGGATGAAACAAAAAATATCACGGTTTTGCATGCGTCTTTCTTTCTCAATTAAATCTGCCAAACAAGATTCGTGCATGAAACGGTCTTTTATCAGTCATAGGGTCATTTGTCAAAAAAAAACTGTCAGAGAATCCAGCAAACTCCCTCCCTCCCCATCTTAATAACACATCTCAGGGCATGAAAAGAGGAGAACACACTCATTCCTCTTCTCGTTATTTATCATGATCCGTGTTCTCCCCTCCCTCACCCGGGCTCGCTCTGCACCCTATTCGTCTCTGAGGATGGGTTGAGTTCAATCAGACACATCCTCCACCCACTGTGAAATATGAGAGAGTTTAGAGATGCAGCTCTCCACAGATGGTTTCAGAGGACACTGTGGGGGTGGTAGGTAGCTATAGTATCTCGCAATGTATTAGATCTGTGTGTATATTTAGATTAGGGGTTGAACGAGATTTTTTTTTTAAGTCGACATTTATTTAATGAAAGTAGAGTCGACGTCGAATAGTCTCTGATGACTTCATTGATGAACAAATAACTGAACCTCGAGCGTGAACACGTGTTGCCTTGGGCACAGCTATTGCATTTAACAGCTTGTTTTATCAGTTCTTTTGTCTTTGGGTTGTTACAATTCTCATGCTCGTTCTAAATCAGATCAGTGCCGTCGTAAATTAAATTAATTATAAATAAACATAAAAATCGAATAGGCTATTTGCGGTATATTAAATCGTTATTGACTTAATTATTTGGCACTTAAATGACGCACTCTTTCGGCTCTGATTGCGTTGAATCACGCGCACCTGTGCAATATAGCCTATGATTTCTGAAATTAGTACTGTGTCAACTAGTGGTATCAGCAGAACTGTTGAGGAATATGCAACATAATTTAGACAATTTTATTTGTCATATGTTATAATAACTGACAGACTCTATTATTTCAGCCGCTCTATATCCAATTTTTTGGTAAAAGGTCCTATTGGCCAAGTATGGAACCCCAGGGTTCTAGAACCCAGAGGAACCCTTTTTTTAAGAGTGTATAGAACCTTTTAGGGGTTCCAAATACGTAGCGCTGATAGAACCTTTTAAGGTTCTATATAGAACCTTTTCTTATAAGAGTGCATAGTCAAACATATATTGTGGAGCGCTCGTATGCATTTACATTTTAACTGAAAAAGCAGACTACAAAGATTTCTTATCCTATTGCGCCCTCTATAGGCAATGAATGATAAGCGACTAGTCAGCGTCAACCTTAAAGCGCCATTAAAGTTCACTAGTCTATTCAACCCATAAAGATGTGTGTGTTTGCGCCTTCCAGACAGTTTTTGTATAGTGGTGGTAGACTCTTTCTGCATGTTATATCCATGCGCCTGTAGGTGGCGATAAGTAACTGTCTCTGACATGATTAATTAGGGAATGAACATGTGACAGTGGCTGATTTCAGAAACGCATACTAGCGTATTACTCTTAATTTTTCTGTCATAGAAAGATATGGTAAAATTATTAAAGCTACACTGTGTGATTTTTACCTCCATCTAGCGGTGAAAAGGTATATGAGCATCCAGTGAATATTAGTTTCTGTTCCTCTCAATTCCGATTTCGTTTAACTCCTACGGTGGCCAGTGTAGTCCAAGATAGGGCTGTCGCGGTTATGGAATTTCCCTTGCGGTAATGTTGAGTGGCTCAATAGCGCGATATGCGGTATTACCGCCATTTATTTATTTAATTTATATGTATTTGTTGCTATATAAGTAAAGTTTACGATGTGGACAAAAACGAGGTCATTTAACCAATAACCGAAACTAAACGGCGTCTACTGTATATGCGCATTGAAAGCATGATTGAAAGGCTTTCACGCGGCGCGCATATTGTTATGACAACGGACTTTGCACCGTTCATTCCACGAACACGTTCAAAGAAGCTGATTCGTTAAAAGAGATGTAATGAAACAAGAAGTTAATTATTTTTAACTTTGAGTTCCACTTTTCAAGGCTCAGCTGATCAGCAGTGCGTCGCATGGGTAACGCGGAAGCTGATGCTTCACTTATTAGAGACCAATATTGCATTGATTCAATTCTGACTCGGTGATTTTATTTTCCGCGGCTTCCTCGCGCTGTGGGATGCTGACCATTTGTGGAAAATACCCGTGACGTGAAGGTTAAAATGATGATACGACAAATATTTTGCTTTCCTTTGACACGGAAACCTTTTCACGACTTCAAAGACAGACGCAGGTAATCGCACGCGCTCTGCAAATCTCTCATTCACTGTCTGTGTGAAGCCTATGTATACACATCACCAAGATAAACAGTCTTGTTGTTATCATTATGAACTTGTTTAACATTCAATACACATTCATGAAGTTCAAAACAAGAATATAGCCTTATAAAAAAAAAAAAAAAAAAAAAAAAAAAACTTGAATATCGCGGTTGCTGCGGTTACGTGCAATCCTCTGCGGTTGACTCGTCAGAAGCGCGGTACTGCAATATTGCGGTTATCGCGACAGCCCTAGTCCAAGATTAACATGGCTTCCAGTTCGACCTCGTCCAAGTGTTAACTCAAACGTAAACGCAAAAGGCGAAGCTTGAATTAACGGGTATGTCCCTCTTTGGCTGATGTACTTTCAAGATGGAGGGTCAACATGTCGACCGACATTAGAACCCCTTACCCGTATGTATTTTCAATGGCATATTATACACTCACGAGAATACTTTAGTACTTGAACGAAGTAAATATACATTAATGAGCACATGTATTTTTTGAAAAAACTAAGTGTTTTTAGCTAAGAATAGTGTAGTTTTGTGGTATGAATTCTTTATGAGTGGGTTATTCAATCATTCATTTAAACAAATCGTTGAAGGCATTCATTCAGTAGAAAAAAAAAATGATTCTTCATGTGAATCACTGAATCGTTCACTCAGTTCATTTGTATAAAAACAATGATTAATTTAGTAAAGAAACAAATGAATGTGTTTATGAGTGATTAATAGTCTATCTGAAGTTGCATACTTACATCTGAGATGGCATACTTCCCAACAATGTAGTAGGCGAAAAACAGTATGTGACAAAAGAATCCACAGTACTCATAAAAGAGTTGGTGAAATGTGTGCATGAGAAAGAGATATGTGAGAGAGATATTACACATGACTGATTAGAGAGAGAAATCAAAGAGAAGGGCATATCAAAGAGAAGGTGGAGCGAACATGAAACAGAGAAAGTGCCAGGAAGTCAGTGATGTAAAGTTGCATACTTACAGGAAAACTATAAGAAATAAAGCACTGCACAGACGCTTCCCTGCACATCCTGACTGGTACGCTACCTGACAAATGTGTAAGAGCTCATTTGTAACATTTTCTGCTTGTCATCGACCCTAATATGCTGCAGTCGAGAGAATGTGAGTTTGCCACATGATCAATGGGCAGGCAGGAGAGGGACATCTCACTATTAAGCGCATTGATTGGGGAGGATGCAAACGATGTGGGTGCCGAGTGATGTGCCAGCTGAGACGCTTAGTTGTCAGATTTAAAATTGCACTTTTTGGTGCACAGCCAAGCGTGAGCCTTCAACGCATACCAATAAAGAAAAGACTGCGAGAACGCATTTGATCAATGTCATCTTTCATGCCCTGGAAATTTCCTCTTGCTTTCCAAAACACAGCATGAAAATAAAGAGATTCTTTGATTGTTTGTGATCAAACGGGGGGGATGTTTAAGCAGGAAGTTTTTAAGTAAAATTCGGTTTTCTGTTATTTTCAACCTAGAAAGGAAATATTCACTCAGATTTGCATAAAAAGAGACGTTTCACAAAATCTCAGAGGTGTTCTTCTTTATTCAACAACAACTGAAGATCAAAACACTGCATAAAAACATCCGAAAAATAGTAAACATGCACATATATACTGAAATCAATGCAATATTCACTCAAAAAAAGCCCTTTGCCACAGGTTATTAAAACTAGGGGTGCACGATATATCGGCCACCATATCGGTATCGGCCGATATTTGCTCGTTTTTATGTTATCGTTATCAGCCCGATAATAAAATTTGGCTGAAATATTAAAGCTGATAAATAATGAATTATTTCCTTCAACACTTGACACCTGAGACACTTAAGATGCACACTTTTCAAAATGATTGATCTTAACTGCTTGAAATATGATTGGAATCAAAAAGGAAAATATAATTAAGTGCAAAACGTGCTGTCATATCAGCTACACGAAATTATAATGAGAACATTACAATTGTGTTAGGGGATGGATTTTAGATTGTGAGACTTTTGTTTTTGCAATCAGGCTTTCAAAAAATATATAAAAATTGGATTTAGATTTATCGGCCGATATATCGGTTATCGGCTTTCAAATATAAAGAATTATCGGTTATCGAATCGGCCAAAATGTTCATATCGGTGCATCCCTAATTAAAACTTTCAAATATGGTACCTGAAATGCTGATTGCTCAATCAATAATGTGAGACTTTTGTTTTTGCAATCAGGCTTTCAAAAATTATATAAAAATTTGATTTAGATTTATCGGCCGATATATCGGTTATCGGCTTTCAAATATAAAGAATTATCGGGTATCAAATCGGCCAAAATGTTCATATCGGTGCATAATTAAAACTTTCAAATATGGTACCTGAAATGCTGATTGCTCAATCAATAATGTGAGACTTTTGTTTTTGCAATCAGGCTTTCAAAAATTATATAAAAATTGGATTTAGATTTATCGGCCGATATATCGGTTATCGGCTTTCAAATATAAAGAATTATCGGTTATCGAATCGGCCAAAATGTTCATATCGGTGCATAATTAAAACTTTCAAATATGGTACCTGAAATGCTGATTGCTCAATCAATAATGTGAGACTTTTGTTTTTGCAATCAGGCTTTCAAAAATTATATAAAAATTGGATTTAGATTTATCGGCCGATATATCGGTTATCGGCTTTCAAATATAAAGCATTATCGGTTATCAAATCGGCCAAAATGTTCATATCGGTGCATTTCAAATATGGTACCTGAAATGCTGATTGCTCAATCAATAATGTCATTGGTTGTTGCTTGTTGCATCATTTGAATATTCAGAAGTGCTCTTAAAAGTCAGCATTCCTCACAATGGAATGATATTTCATGGTGGGATTATGTTAATTCCCTACACGGGTCAAAGACAGAGTTGTCTTATCTTGTGTTCACTAAATTAATTGATGATAATCAATGTGGAAAATGAGGGTGTTTCTTTGACTCCATTAATTAACCCTGTTCAGATACCAAAAAGGCTTATAATTGAACATAATAACTAGTAAAAGTGTGTGTGTTTGTTCTATAATGCAAAATAAAGGTGAGGATGGCCATACAACATATACATTCCAAACACACACATACGTGCTTCTATCTGAGTTTCTAGATCATGATTTTCTGTTGTCATGACAACTTTGACCCATCTGCTAGCTGTCATTGCCATGTCTGCCAAAAAATGGCAAGATGATATGTGATATGATATGTTGATGATGGTGTGTGTGTGATATGATCTAAGGTTATGACAGTTCCATTTAAAGCTCTAGTTAGTTTCTGTAGCTTTCCCTGACACCCCGCAGCATATCTACGTGGCGTTTAGGCGCGCGCGCACGTGTGTGTGTGTGAAGCGTTTTCATGTCATTACATTTCGCATGCTCTGCTGACTGCACTTGTCTGCGCTGATAACAAACTAATAAAGACTAATGAATCCGTCTAACTGATGATAATAATGTCATTAAAATGCAAATCCTTAATTTCTTTTAATTGTATTACATCACATGCAATCAATCACAACAACTTATTTTGCTGTCAAAACTTCCTTAGCCTACTTTTATTATTATTACACAAGCAGAAAAACAACTTGGCGATCATTATGTCTGCATTACAAATATTTACATTATTCTTGCTAGTCGTCATTGAATCTTTAAATGAGTGTGGTGACAGTGAAAAGTTAACAGCTATACTATTCTATTGCATTCAATTAAATTAATCAAAAGAAGGCAGTGTGAAGTGTTTTTCAATCCAGTTATGTTGCTCAACATTTTTCTTTCTCAATGATTTTTTTTTGTCTTATGCACATCCATGGCCTCATCAGTAATATGCCTTCATCAACATCAATTCTTTACTAACTCAAACTGAATGGAGTGCCAATTATAACAATGATTACCTTTTAATAAAATAAAAACAATTGTGGGAATATTTTTTTTGATTTCCTCAATTGAAGAAAAAAGAAAATCATCTTTTGTTTATTTTATTTTTGTTTATTTTATTTTAAATATAATTGCATTTAATCGAATTATTTAGATTTAAATTGTTTGTTTTATTTTATCTTGAATTTATTTTATTTTGAATAGTTTTTTTTTTCAATCCAAGTGGCACGTTTAACTAATTTAATTTACATTGATGTTGATGAAGGCATATTTGAGCATTACTGATGAGGCTATGGAGGTGCATAATACAAAAAAAATCACAAGTCATATAAGATCAATTAATCTAAACTGACAACACGCATATGCTGTTATTTTGTTATTGACAGTATCTAAAATTGAAGTTGTATTTACTGGATGAATGGCACAAAATCCTAAAAAAAATACTGACAGATCTCAGATCTGCTGAATTCAGCACCATGGACAGCGGCTAGATTGAGCCCTGTGGATTCAGCACCTCGGACAGCACCCGGTGCGCCAACGAATATAGTCTGCAATCAAGAAGACAGGCAAGAAAGCTACCTCTCAGAGCATATGAATCTAATACTGAGAGCTGGAAATGAAAGCAATACACGCTTTTCTTCTTTCCCCCTGACTTTATTTTTCATCAGCTTGTTTCAAGATGCTAGCTGAACAAGACCACATCACTTCTCTGACCTAGAAAACTACATCTTAACAAGAGGCTCCTACATTGATCTAGTGGCTTTCATAAGAGAGTGGTTTCTCAAGTGTTTAAAGACTGTAGAGAGCCCTGTGCTGGTTGGGGAGAGATTCCTAACATACCACAACATTAGTGATGTTGGGATGAAGCAGGCTTTGGATAAATCACACGTGGGTGCAAACCTAACAAGACAACAGTCAGCAGAAGCTAGAGTGAATGAAAAGATGTATCCAGTGTATCCAATCGATAAATCGCAGCCCTGAATGGATAAAAAAGTACTAGAGATACTGGCTGATTTTTTTTTTTAATCATATCTCTGCAACTCCCTGGTATCTGATAGCAGGGAGTTGCAGGCTCATGGGATTGATTAAAAAAGTGCCAATTGAAGCAAACATGACAGCATCCAGATCATACACTTTCAATCGTATATGCAATTGAAATGTATAATGTTAACAGATGGCTTTCTCTAGGTATATTAGTCATCCTTGGCTTTGACACAGTAATAGTATTAAATGAAAACTCTGTGATTTATATATATATATATATATATATATTAGAGCCAGGCCGATATTATCGGCCGATATTAGGCATTTTCCAAACTATCGGTATTGGCAGTTATAATGGCCGATAAATGAGTATTTCAAAAATAAATTAAAAACGGATGAAACACGTTTGAACCATGTCATGAGTGTTGTAGTTGTATAGTTTGTCCACCAGAGGGCACTCTACACCGCCCCTGTTGGCAACACTCGTTGAGTTGGTCACGATACATACATTGCTTGAATAACAATTAAAAGAACATCCCCATCAGTTCTCTTAACTCAAATAAGCATGACAAAATTTGTGACTATCATGTCCAGTTTAAAATAAATAAATAAATAAAATATCGGCCGATATCGGAATATCGGATTTTAAAACCCAAAAATATTTGTATCCGTATCGGCCTTCAAAATTCTTTATCGGTCGGTCTCTAATATATATATATATATATATATATATATATATATATATATATATATATTTAAGAGTGAATTGTGTACAAATGTATAGTTAGCATGCGTTGTTCATGTAACATGTAAAGTACAGGGAAAATCCCAAGATCATAGTAAAAATGGTGTAAAGGTCACCTCTAACCTCACTTTGCCCAGGTGTGTTTACTTGGGTTTACTGGGGTGGTGAATGCGGATAAGGACCTCAGTGCACTTTGGGCCATAACGGCATAACTGCAGGTCTTGAGTTTACACCAAGATCCTCCCGTCTTGTTAAAGTGTGTAAATAAATATGGCATGTGGGAAGTGGAGATGTAGATAAATATATGAGATGTAATGTAGAGGGACTGTGCTCTTGTGATAAGATGCTCTCTGCTGAGATATCAGCTTTTTCAATGGTTGTTGTAGCAATATGTCATTCTAATATACAGCCATGTTACGGTGTGTGTGTGTGTGTGTGTGTGTGTGTGTGTGTGTGTGTGTGTGCGTGTGTGTGTGTGTGTGTGTGTGTGTGTGTGTGTGTGTGTGTGTGTGTGTGTGTGTGTGTGTGTGTGTGTGTTGGTCTCCTCTTAAATGGATGTTTCACCCAAAAATGAGGAGTCTGTCATTATTTCTCACCCTCATGTCATTCCAAATGTGTACATGATATTATATTAAGACAAAATGAGAAATTCTAAACAATATTTTATAGGCATAAACGTGATCCATACGCTATTCGAAGAAAATGTACAAAAGCTGTCACTAGGGTGCATATTAATATCTTAAAAGTAGTACCTAACGGGTATATTTTAGTACCTTTAGAAAGGGTACGACCCCGACTCCTTTTTTTAATGAAGTATTATCATGCACTATTTGTATGATTGTAAGAATGATTACGTTGTATTTGGGAGATGAAAATGAAATGAAAGATTTAATAATGGAAGATAATTGGTATTGGTCATAAGAAGTTGTAATTGTGAAGGTTGACAGTACCATACTTATGCATTTTATTTGATGTTAAAGCTAAAGTGAAACTCCTAATGTATAGTTTGGGGTTGATAAGATATTTTTTTTTTATGTTTTTGAAAGATGTGTCAGATTTTTTTAATGTTATTTAATAAAGATGCTCACCAAGCCATTTATTTTATACCTGATACAGTAAAACTGTAATAATAAATATGTTTACTATTTAAAATAACTGTATTCTATTTGAATATATTTGAAAATGGAATTTATTCATGTGATGCAAAGCTAAATTTTCAGCATCATTACCTTCAGAAATCAAACTAATGATGATTTTTTTTTTTCAATGAACATTTCTTATAAACAGTGTTTAATATTTCTGTGGAAACATATATTTTTTTCTTGGATTATTTGCTAAACAAAAAATTGCATTTATTTGAAATAGCAATCTTTATAAATGTCTTTACTGTCCCTTTTGATCAGTTTAGCTTCGTTGCAGAGTAAAAATATTAATGGTTTTCTAAAAACCAATCTTATTGACCACAAACTTCTCAGTGGCACATAAAAATGATGAAATATCAATACTGACAGTTAATGTGCTTGCTTTGCTCTTTATTAGATTGCACTAGCACTAAAAAGCTTCCTGTCTTTGGCGAAGAAAAGAGAGAAATATGGAATTGAGCGCAGGAAGTACATTTTTCAAGATCACTTTTTAGGCTATAATCACACCAAAGCAGACTGAAATAAGTGGTTATTCACCGCTATCTATGCCTGAAGTGCCGTTCAAAGTGCCGCATTTGAATCTGAACACAAATGCGGAGGTGAGATTCGAGAGTTTTGGTGGAAAACAATCAGGGGAAATATTCCTTGAGCCTCATCTTTGAGTTTGCTGCTTTAAAACCAGCTGATTATAAATTCAGTTCATGTCTCGACACAGTTGCATCCGTCTTGCCGAACCGCTTCAGCTCCACGATATTGAAAGCAACGGAATGAAGATGGTCAAATAATTTGTTAAATAAGGTGCAAATGTTTGATGATTAAACATTTAAGCTACTTCCTTGCTAAGTGTCTCACAGTAGCAACCAGTGCACTTAAGCAGGAGAAAAAGAAGTTTAACCGTATCAAAGTGACAGAAATCATTCCCCTTGAAAAGCGCCTCAGTAATTAGGAGACGTAATCCATTCGGCGCAATCCATGGGATGGAAATTCAGGGTGCAGCATAATTGAAGTAATTTGACAACCCCGTTTTCAAATTAAATTTGCTTCTTTTCAATGCATGAGACTTTTTATGCTCTGGACGGGTCCACGTTTAAATAAGTTTGCCCTGCGGCTTGATGGATGTGCCGAACGGATATTAGATTTCTGAAAGCTCCACCATAAGTGGCATATCTCTTGTGTTTAATTGAATGGTTCCCTACTGACTAGTTTTACCCCTTTGAGTAAACTTTCTTTTAATGGGAATGAAATATAATAGGAGAAATAGTATTGGAATGCCTTTTCACTGTTGCCGTAGTTCAAATGTTATGGTTTAATCTGTCACGGCGTGTCAAGGCTATTGAAAGAAATGCGTTAAGAGATGCTAGTGGTGTTTGTCACAACATGCAACATCTCAGCGAGGAGTTATTTGAACCGCTTTGAAGCGCTCCGGTTTATCACCGAGATGTATGGTAGCAATATGTACTCTTGTTATGGCCTTAGCTGGCCACTTTCAGGTAATGTTCCCCCTCACTGTCACCTAGAGACCTTCTTCAGATATCACGTCTCTGCATCATTACTTTACTTATGTCCTCACCTTGAAAAACACTGACATGGAGACCTGCACTGCAGATGATCTCATCCATCTATCCATCCATCCATCCATCCATCCATCTGTCCATCCATCCATTGGATGGATGGACGGATGAATGGACGGACGGACGGACAGACAGACAGACAAAGACGGTATGTAGGCCTATGTCTGTCTGTTTTTCTCTCTGTCTGTCTCTCCATCCATCCATCCATCCATCCATCTATCATCTGTTTGTCTGTCTGTCTCTCCATCCATCCATCCGTCCATCTATCATCTGTGTGTCTGTCCATCCATCCGTCTATCATCTGTGTGTCTGTCCATCCATTCATCCATCCATCTATCTGTCTGTCTTTCTGTCTGTCTGTCCGTCCACCCATCCATCCATCCATCCATCCATCCATCCATCCATCCATCCATCCATCCATCCATCCATCATATTTCTGTCTTTCTGTCTGTCTGTCTGTTTGTCTGTCCGTCCGTTCATCCATCCATTCATCATCTGTCTGTCTTTCTGTCTGTCTGTCCGTCCATCCATCCATCCATCCACCCATCCATCCATCCATCCATCCATCCATCCATCCATCCATCCATCCATCCATCCATCCATCCATCCATCATATTTCTGTCTTTCTGTCTGTCTGTCTGTCTGTCTGTTTGTCTGTCTGTCTGTCCGTCCGTTCATCCATCCATTCATCATCTGTCTGTCTTTGTCTGTATGTCTGTCCATCCGTCCGTCCATCTATCCACCATCTATCCATCATCTGTCTGTCTGTTTGTCTGTCTTTCAGTCCGTCCCTCCACCCATCCGTCCATCTATCATCTGTCTGTCTGTCTGTCCATCCCTCCGTCCATCCATCCATCCATCCATCCATCCATCCATCCATCCATCCATCCATGTTTGTCTGTTTGTCTATCTTTCAGTCCGTCCCTCCACCCATCCGTCCATCTATCATCTGTCTGTCTGTCCATCCGTCCATCCAGCCGTCCATCCATTATCTGTCTGTCTTTCTGTCCGTCTATCTATCCATTATCTATCCATTGTCTATCCATTATCTATCCATTGTCTGTCTCTTTGTCTGTCTGTCCATCCATCCATCCATCCTTCCGTCCATCCATACATCCGTCCATCCATCCATCAATCCGTCCATCCGTCCGTCCGTCCATCAATCCATCAATCCATCCGTCCGTCCATCCATCCATCCATCCATCCATCCATCCATCCATCCATCAATCCATCCGTCCATCCATCCATCCCTTCGTCCGTCCATCCATCCATCTATCATCTGTCTGTCAGTCTCTCCGTCCTTCCGTCCATCCACCCGTCGCATTTCTGTCTGTCTGTCTCATATAAATACACACTTCCATACATTTTTAAATGTTTTTAAAAAAAGAAGTTTTTTATGCTCATCAAGGCTGCATTTATTTGATCAAACAGTAATATTGTGAAATATTATTACAATTTAAAATGTAATTTATTCCTTTGATGGCGAAGCTGAATTTACATCATTATTCTACCAGTCTTCAGTGTCACATGATCCTTCAGAAATCATTCTAATGCTGATTTGCTCCTCGAGAAACAAATATTGCACTGGTTAATATTTGGAAAATATTTTCAGGATTATTTTCAGTCCTATAAATGTCATCATTGTAACTTTCAACAAATTTAAAGCATCCTTTCAGAATAAAAGCAAAAGTTAAACAACCAACTTTTGAAGGGTATACGGTGCGTATCTGCCTAGAATTGGCACTCTAAGTTTTGTAATACGAATCTACTTTAATGCAAATTTCTGTTTAGTTTTGTTTGAAAAACCATGCTTTAATGTCCTGTGCAAAAGCTCCCTGCTGAAATACAACCGGACCCGCCACAACACAACATGATCCAGAAACGGATGGATGCGTTTTCCTGGTTATCTGCTTGTTGTACATGCCTTTCATCTGATAGTCTAGTAGTGCCTCCACCCCTCCTGCCGGTCAGCCCGAGGCCAACACCAGCAGAAACCAATTAGCGGAGACGTCCATTAATTGCAGATTGGAGAGCTGCACATCTACTTGGCTTCATAAAGCAAGAGACACAGGCAGTGCAATCAGTCACTTTAATCAACTTTTTACCGACTGGTGCGATGTTCATGATTTGCTCAATCAAGGCATCATGGGCTATTTGTCTGCTGACCTCTTCCAACCCCACCTCCCCTCGCTCCTGTTCCTCCAACAGACTGTCCACAGGAAAATGAGAGTATTCATCAGGGTCTCCCGAGAGAAACAGGCCATTGCTGTGACGAAGGAGTCTCTGCTGCGGTAGACAGAGCCAGTGCCGGTCCCACTCCTCACACTGATTAGTTTAGTTTTCACGCCACAGGGCCACATCCAAGCTGCTTATTGCAGATGCATCTCAGCAGGATGACCAGGGGAAGAAAAAAACAGCCTCACCAGATCTTTGTAGAAAGAAAAGAAAACTAGGCAAATGGATGCGAGGAACAGGCGAGTGGGTGGAACGAATGATTGATTTCGTCCAGTTCTCTAAGACCTGAAAGGTAAATAAGTCCTTTTTTCCCCACTGATGTCTAACGAACTACAGTGCCTGCAATCAATTCTTCAATTACAAGTCTTGCTAAATTGTAAGACCCAGAGCACATCATAGTTTGAAGTGTTCATTAAAAGCAAATGGATGAATGGATATGTATTTACAACAGCTCCGTGAGCCAATATCACGTTTTCTAAAGCCCCTTTGAGTCCATAAAATATAAAAAGAACGTCTCATCTGAAGAATTTAGTCATGTTCCTTCAGATTCTTTAGTCTCTTTAAAAGGTACACCTTTTCAAATGTTTGGTGTGTGTGTGTGTATGCACCCTAGTGAAAAATAAATATACTTATTTGAAATGCATTTAAGCTAAGTACACTACAAATACGTTTACATATTTACGTACAATACATAATAAAAATACCCTGCAACTGTACTGTTAATTTACTAAATTATTATGCTTAAAATCTGATAAATTGAAAAAAAAAATTGTAATTAATGCACTAGTTATCTATAGTGCTGAGGTCTAACTAAGGCAATACTTAAGCATATTTCATAACTATTGCACGTATATGTTTGGTTTAAATATCACCCAGAAATCATATCTTAATAGATCTTTAAACACATTTTATGCTTAATTTTAGGAAATGTGCAACATTCAGTAAAGAAATGTTGTAAATGAAGTTTCATTAAGATTATCAGTAAGTCTCAAGCTATGCCATTAAATATGTTAATGGATAGTATGTAGAATACTGAAATAACGGTATTTTAAAAACATTTTGGTATAGGTTTTTTCAGGGTAAACTAAGGAGCACAGACTATTTTCGAAACATATAATAATAATTATTTCAATCAGCATATTGAAGTGATTTCTGAAGGATCATGTGACACTGGATTAATAAAACTGAAATTTCGGCTTTGATCACAGAAATACATCCAAACAGTTATTTTAAATTGTAATCATTTTTTTCACAATATTACTGTTTTTGATGAAATAAATGCAGCTTTACCTAATGAGCATAAAAGACTTCTTTCAAAAATATTTGAAAATCTTACCGACCCCAAATTTGTGTGTATTTTACTGTCAGTATTTATTCACCCTCATGTCATTTTTAACCCATATGCTGTTTAGTTTTTTTTATGAATCAAGGGGATTTTTCGAAAAATCTTCACATATCTTTCTTTTACAGCCAGTTTACAAGCTTTAAAGGTGCTAAATGTAACTTTTCTTCTAAAATGAATCCTTTTTTATTGCCTGTGTGTGAAGGGGTTGTAATCACACATTACAATGATCCACTTGTCGGGTTTTGCTATTACCTCAGAAGACCAGTATTCCCATTTCTATGTGAAGTCTCCGGGACGGATTTTCTGCGAAAGCCATCAGATGTGACGTGCGTTTCATTATACATTCACCTATGTTGGCAATGCTGATTGCGAAAGATACACGAATAGTTAGTGAAATGCCTTATGCTAGATAGCACTACAAATGTAACGTTATCATGGTACGATCATGAAGGAATAGTTCAATCTAAAGCAGATAGCCTATTATTGCAGTGTTACAGTGGGAGTTTACACGAGTTTCCAGTATGTTGTGTGATGCTTTCTCAGTGTGGCCATATACCATGCGTACTCGCTCTTGTGTTTGAGCACACGCAAGAACACGTGCGCTCTTGTAAAAATTGGTTGCAATCTGAAACATCACCAATAGAGGCCGCTAAAAAATACATATAGCACCTTTAAGAGTCCTATAAATGTATTTTAAAATTAGTTCATACAACTTTCATGCTAGTCTTGAAGCCAAATGACAGCTTTGTGAGAGGTATAGAGAGAATGTTAGTCTGTATTAAGAGCGAAGGTCATATTCGGATTCATTGGAAAACATTTCATGTAAGTGAAATTCACCTTTTGTGTCTGACAGAGAAAAATAGCACCATTCAGATTTGGAACCGCATGAGGGCGAGTAAATTATGACAGAATTATCCTTCCTCCCGGCAGCCTCATCATCTCACTGACAAGAATGTAAGACTCGGATTTTGGATTTAATAAAACTGGGACTGTTATTGGTAGTCACAGAGAAATGTTCCACACATTCCATTACATTTCTACTCATAAGTGCAGGAGTTCTCCAGCAAGATCACATTTTGGTGTTGCAGCACTGGATGAGTGTAAACTTTAATGGAGGAGGCAATAAACACACACACACACACACACACAGCGTGGTTTATTTGCAGTGGGCAGTGCAATAATCAGTTCAACAGAGCACAACAGCCTGAGAGAGAGCAACATCTGAACGGTGATTTAACTTTATTTTCAGTAATCCGGGTCCATGTGTTTGTTCGTGTGTGCCAGCAGTATTAAAGGTGCTGTAAGTGATCTGGCTCATTTCCATCATATACAAAATCTCTCCAAAACCCTGCCCTCCACAGACATGTCCAACACCATATATGCCAAACTGGAACATTCAGAATGATTGACAGGCAGAGAGCATTTCTAGTTATCTAGTTCTCTGATTAACTCGACTATCTTTCAGGTTTGCTATGTTTAGAATTGCAATACTAATATAGGTCTACTACTATATGCATACTGTGCACAAATAAAACCAGAATGACCTGCAACGTTTTGCTAAATAGGCAAGGCCAGGCAAGATTATTTATATACTGTAGCGCATTATATTGTGCTTTCACAAAATAATTGTAGCCATAAGAGAAAAAAATCTAAGAGAAAAGATTTAAAAAGTCATAACCACAAATAAGAATACAAGAGAAGAATACATAAATATAACATGTTTAAAAGCTGTATACTTGACCTTTTACGTCGTTGAATGTGTAATTGCAGTCATTTTAGCTTGTCTTTTTTTGACTCATCATTTGATCTGCCAAATGTGTTTTGCATTTTAACACAATATTTAATGAAAAGTGCAAAATAGCCATATCTATTTTCAGTATAATAATTGGGTGCCAAATGCAAAGTCATTGTGACACTAGGATACTTTTTACCGTTTATGATAGAATAAAGCCACAGTATGCAAAGTTTCATTTTATTAAGTATACTTCAGTCAATTTCAAGGATATTTTTGTCACAGTCACCATCTGCTGTGTCTATGTCGACCACTAGAGGGCACTCCTTCTCTGAGCTTTGCCACTCAGCCATGAACTTCAGTTCCCATAATCCTTTGCCCAGACTCATCATGAATTATTGCGGTCACCTGTTTGACATTTCATTGTTTTCATTGTTCATCTCGCCCCACTTATACCATGGGTGCTTCTCAATATCCCTCCTCGTCTCCCATAGATATATGTCGCCTTGGCTACGGCAGTTCATTAGAACGAGTGCGTCGATATAGCCGCCATCTTGGAACGCTTTAAATCTACTCTGTGTGATTTTTACCCCCATCTAGCGGTGAAAAGGTATGACCATCCAGTGAATATTAGTTTCTGTTCCTCTCAATTCCGATTTTGTTTTAACTCCTACGGTGGCCGATGTAATTAACAAGATTAACATGGCTTCCAGTTCGACCTCGTCCATGAGTGTTAACTCAAACGTAAACTCGAAAGGCGAATCTTGAATTAACGGGTATGTCCCTCTTTGGCTAATGTACTTTCAAGATGGAGGGTCAACATGGCGACCGACATTAGAACCCCTTACCCGTATGTATTTTCAATGGCATATTATAGACTCACGGGAATACTTTAGTACTTGAACGAAGTAAATATACATTAATGAGCACATATATTTTTGAAAGAACTAAGTGTTTTTAGCTAAGACTAAACTAAAAGAGTTACACAGTGTAGCTTTAAATATACTTTAAGTGTAGTAACCTTTGAATACACAAAATAGTTTGCAACTTATGATTTACTAGCCTAGTTAAATACTTGTAGCACATTTTATGAAAGTAAACTTTGAAGTACTCTCCGTAAACTAGGCCTACTTCTTTAGTATTTTATAGCTACTGCTGTGAATGTATTGTGAATGAATGTATTCATTTTTATTCTTAAAATATATAATATACCTTTATAAAATATATAAATATACCTTTAACTGTGTATGTTCGAAGCAAACTTTAAATACTTTTAAGTACTTTAAACTTTAAAGTTAATTCATTTGTACCAGACTAGTACACAAAGTTTTCTATCAGTATAAGTCAAGTATTCAAGTGTAATTTGATGAGAAGTGCATATAAAGTAGACTGAAACTAGGCTATACTTTTTTTCTAGTTTAAGTTATAGCTTGTATATCTTATTTCTAGAAATAGCACACTTGAATAAGCTTCTTTTTTGTAAGGATCAGTTTGAGATTGTTTGCAATTATGCCCACATCACGTTTCATATTCCTGCTCATTTCGTGTTGTCAATGACTTCTTGTACGCGACAAAGGTTAGTAATTCAAGTTTCTCTTGCCAACTCCGTCTGAACGATTATAAATGGGTTTGATTATTCACTTTGTCATGTGTGTTGACTGCATTTATCATGCTGTCTGATAAGCAAAACACAACAAGCACTTCATATGAGTGTGAATCTGCCCATAATTGCTGGGCTCCTCGGTATTGTGACGTTTCCATGGCAATTAAGGTTTCAGATTAGGCAATGGATTAGGTTTGGATTATCTGGGGATTACGATGGATGATCGCAGCAGTCAAAACAAGTTAATTACGCTCTTCATCCATTTATTTCAATCAACTTTGATAAACATAGGAAACTCAATATTGCACTCTGGTGGAGGCATTGGACATTACACTGAGGCGTGATTCATGTAGCCTACTGAAGGTGCATGCATTCATTATATAAATAGACTACTATTTTATAGTGTCCGCACCAAATACCAGATGTGTTTTCATTATGTCCAATAAGGATCCAGGTGGTTTGACTGCAGAATTATCAGGCTGAACAGTGGCTTCATTTCATGGAAAGATTGAGCTCATTCTATTCAGCTTCATTTACAGCACACTTAAATGTGATGGAAAACGTCCTTGTACTTTTTATGATTAAATATCAGCTGTTAGCCAGATTATGCAGGTATATTACAGCTCGCCGGAGTCATGAACTCCGGATATGAAATGTCCAATCCAGGAAATGTACAGAACTGTCATGTCTGCTCTGATCAGTCTTTTGGGATTGTATTTCTATGGACCGGTAATAAGTGTGAATTGTTCAGTCTTTGGTCGACGGTCCTTTAAAAAATACCATTAATTGGGGATGAGCTATAATAAGTGGATATTTTTCTATTGGCTATATTGCATTTATATGAATGTCCCATTCCCATAGATTTCCCTTCCTATCTTAATACGCCTACATGAAAGGTCTTTGAGCATTTTCAGCATGTTGCCTTTTTTTTTTTTTTTTTTTTTACAATTAAGAGGCATCATTTAATGAAAATCCTTAAATCCTGAAAATTTTATCCTTACATTGCCATTACATATAACTTTAGTGTTTGAAAACTGAATATTTTGGTTAAAAATTTGCAACATTAAAGGAGTAGTTCACTTTTAAAAAAGCTTTTGCTGATAATTTACTCACCCCCATGTCATCCAAGATGTCCATGTCATTCTTTCAAGGTTTTTGATGAAAACAGTCCAGGATTGTTCTCCATATAATGGACTTCAATGGGAACCAAACGGTTCAAGGTCCAAATGACAGTTTCAGTGAACAAATATTTTCCTGAATCTATTCTTTCATTTTGTTCGTTTAATGAACCAAATGACACGAAAAAGATTTGTTCATTTTGATAAAGAATTCGAACAGGAGAGTCACAAACGCGCATCACAGAACAGAGCAATGTGACCATTTGAGCTTCTAAAACTTAAACTTTGTTATTTAATAATTAAATGAGTGATAGTTTCGCTTGATAAAACCCTTATTCATTGTCTGGAATCGTCTGAAGCCCTTTAAACAGTTTGAAGCTCCACTGAAACTCTCTTTTGGACCTTGAACCGTTTGGTTCCCATTGAGGTCCATTATATGGAGAAAAATCCTGGACTGTTTTCATCAAAAACCTTAATTTCTTTCCGACTTTTTCTGACTTCGACTTTCGACTTTTTTTTTTTTTAACTTTTTTTAACATAATATTTTTATTTACAATTGTGCCATGACATTTGCCCTTGGAATAATCATGGTTTCCTCTTTTTACATTTTTGAATGAGTGACGAGATAAAATGATGCACACATGATTCAGAGGTAAGTTTCTCTTAGAGTTTGTATCAATATCTCATGGTTTTAATGTCAAAGATTCTTGCATCCAATTTTTACAGATAAAACCCAATATAAAATAAGTGTTTCATTTTCATACTTCACTGTGACTTCACTGTGGTTTCACCCACAGGTGATCAAGCTGCTTTTGTTTTCTGTTATGGGCAATACTAGCGTTTTTAAAAGGCCCCTGATATATAGCCCGTGGATCAAACACCCATCACTCAGGTGTGAGTTATTGCACCTGTGCTGAAAATGCACCGGTCCTGTGCAAGTGCACTACAGCTGATGATCCTCCAAACCAGCCCTGTGTGCGAAGAGAAGGATCTGTGACACTTAATTCAGATAGACAAGTGTCAGTTCTTTAACACCATCTGGATGGATTATTTCCATGTGTAAGGTCTTTATAATGGGAAGTAGTTCTGGCAAAGTGTTACCCGAGCCCTCCAAAAATGGATGTTTTTCTCTTATCAACTCTGTTGTGAACTTCAAGAAACAAGAGACTGACAGGGAAAAGTGTGACGAGAAACAACAAGCTTGGCTTTGGAGGAGAAGAAGTGGTAGAAGAGCTTCCCGAGAAGGAAGATCAGAAGGAGTCAAGGAACTGGATCGTCTGGAGGAGAGGATGAGGAATCCTAATGCAAAGTTTCGTGCAAAGTTTGATCCACGCGTCACTGCGAGGTACTGTATGATGTGCTTGCTGAGAGTGTGTTCAGAACAGCACACTAACGCAAAAAATAGAATGAGCAATACATAGAATGGACACTTTATGGTGCACAGTATCTGAATCTTCTGTGTGTTTGTAATGGTAAATTTTAATTGAAGTTTAGCAAAAATATTATATATAAAGTTCAGTTTCCATGGTGATATTAAATATAAAATATATGCACTACTGTTATAGTTTGCGGCTGGGAAGATTTTTTGACTAATGTTTTTGAAAGAGGTAGGCTACCTTATGCTCACCAAGGCTGTGTTTATGCAGTAAAAACAGTAATGTTGTGAAATATTATTGCAAAAAAAATATTGTAAAATATTTAAAAATGTCATTTTTATTGCTAAGCTGAATTTTCAGCACCCATTAAATCATTTCCATGATTTGTAATCACAACATTTTTTTCTTTTGTCAAATCAACTTAAATAATTTATATAGTTCAGATAACATTATATTTTGGTTAAATCAATCTACTTCATTGTATTAACTCAATTTTTCCATTTCAATGAACTTAAAATTTTAAGGCAGCCAGGTTACTTAATTTTTTAAGGTAAACCAACAATATTTTTTTTTTTTTTACAGTGAGGACTCACTTTTTGTTTGGACACTAAATAAGACACTATACATTATACATTGGAGTAAAACATTTTATTTTGTACTGTAATATAAATTTAATAACCTCTCAAATGTATTTATTCTCACTTATACAGGGATTCATTGCCAGACTGGCTACACAGCATGCATATATTCATATTTTAAACTCTCAATGCAATGTATAAAAGCAAAAAATATATAATGAGGTCATTTGACTGACTGCTGTTGTTCATTGTCATGTAACATTACATTTCATTTCTTAGTTAATTCTTAGATATATAGTAGGAGTATTCAGTGTACACGCAGTATGCAGTAATCAGGACGCTAGTATTCCATTCCTAACCTTTATGAAAAACTCTTGACAATGCCATAAACTTTATTACTTTAGAATGGATTACAGAATTAAGATATCATACACGACATGTCAATTAAAGCGCTCTGCTATAATGAAATGCTTTATCATATTTATTAGTCCACCAGTGCACCTCTCAGCATTTAATATCAGGCTAAAAGTAATAATGAAATGTAATTTATGAAATAATGAGATGTAATTTAATTTGATGCATCCAATTACAGCAGCACAATAGTCTATCATAGCAGATGCTTTAGTGTTCAACAGGGTCATTATAATTAACTAAATCTAAAACCATTAAAAAAACATTTTCATTACTTGAAATAAAGTAAATGATAACTGATATGAAATAAAAAAAGGAAAAATCGCTTAATTATAAATCACTATAATTTGTTGTATAACTTATGTTGTTTCAGCTAGTTGCCACGGAAACCTTTCTAATTTTAATTTAGTTTAATATGTACTAAAATAAAACTGAAATAACAATGAATAAATTATTTAGGCAAATATTTTTTAAAAAATGTCAAAAAGTAAGAATATTAGGGCTGTCAAACGATTAATCGCGATTAATCACATTCAAAATAAAAGTTTGTGTTTACATAATATATGTGGGCGTAGTGTGTATAATTATTTTGTATATATAAATAGACACACATGCATGTATATATTTAAGAAAAATCTGAAAGTATATACTTTATATATATTTATGCATAATTAATATTATGTATAAATATAAATATGTGATATATTTAGAACACATTTTTCTTAAATATACATGCATGTGTGTCTATTTATATATACAAAATAATTATACACACTACGCCCACATATATTATGCAAACACAAACTTTTATTTTGAATGCGATTAATCGCGATTAATCGTTTGACAGCCCTAATATATATATATATATATATATATATATATATAATTTATTATGCTTTTTTTAATGTTCAACTTTCTTGTAATGTTGCTGTTTGAGCATGATAAAGATCTGCAAAGTTACAAAGTACTTTCACTCCAAAATAATTTATTCACAGTTATTCTGAACTTCATGAAATGCCTCCATTGTAGTCTTGAGTCACAATATGCCTCATTTAAATGGAAAAGACATGCAAAATAAAAGATGTGAGGCCTGGTTAAGTTGTGTTGGCATTCTGTTCATCTCATAGTTATGGTTAGGGCTGTGGCATTTCTGAAACACATTCAGACCAGTTGACCAATCACAACACACTGCTCCAGCCGACCAATCAGAGCACATTGTGCTATTCAGGAGTAGGGGCTTCATAGAGACAGGAACTAAACAGAGTGTTACTGACAGACTATAGTCTCTAAATGATATGATAAATAACTCTAATAGTCTCTAAATGATACTTAAATAGTGTTTTTATATGTTCTAGGTATGACATCAAGGCTCTGATTGGCTGTGGGAGCTTCAGCCGTGTGGTTCGTGCTGAGCACCGGCGCTCGCGCCAACCCTTCGCCATCAAACTTCTGGAGGTCAAAGGTCGTGAGGGTCACGAGGCCTGTCAAGCAGAGCTCGGCGTCCTGCGACGGGTGAACCACATAAACGTCATCCGCCTGGCTGAGGTGTTCGAAACGCCACATCGCGTCTACCTGGTTCTGGAGCTGGCCACGGGAGGAGAGCTCTTGGAGCGCACGCTCGCCCGAGGAACCTTCAGAGAACGGGACGCCACCAAAGCCTTGAAGATGGTGGCCAGCGGGCTGTGCTATCTCCACTCTCTGGGCGTCATCCACAGGGACCTCAAACCTGAAAACCTACTGTACTACCACCCGGGACAGGACTCACGCTTGATCATAACAGACTTTGGGCTCGCTTGTTGGGACAAGACGCCGGCCTCGTTTCAAAGCAAGGAAGATGCAAGTGTTTCAACTCACGACACGAGCTGCGACTCGTCCTTTAGCACTGTAGACTTTGAGAGGAGCCGTCAGAGTAAAGATTGGGCTGTGAGGACACTCTGCGGGACACCGGAGTACCTGGCCCCTGAGATGCTGGCTCAGACACCCTGTGGGCGCGCTGTGGATATGTGGGCGCTGGGCGTCATCACTTACATCGTGCTGAGCGGATCACTGCCCTTCGACCAGAGCAGCCGACCGAGGCTCTTCAGGGCCATTCTCAGGGGCAGCTTCAGTTTCCATGGTGATGTGAGTGTCAAAATACCTTTCCTCACTGTTATCTTACAATGAGCACAAGTGCACACATCCAGTGGCCTAAAAAGTATTTGGACACATAAGACTGAGGATGAACCAATTTTTCATATTTTCATATTTTTCAGTCTTTCTTTCTTCAGTCGAACAGAAATTAAGGTTTTTGATGAAAACATTCCATGATTTTTCTCCATATAATGGACTTCAATGGGGTCCAAACAGTTCAAGGTCCAAATGAGAGTTTCAGTGCAAACTGTTCAAAGGGCTTTAAACGACACCAGACGATGAATAAGGGTTTTATCAAGCGAAACGATCAGTCATTTCAAAAATAAATAACAAAGTTTAATTTTTATATGCACAAATGCTCGCCTTGCTTTGTTCTGTGATGCACGTTCGTGACTCTCCTGTTCGAACTCGTTCATCAAAATGAACAAATCTTTTTTTTTTTCGAGTCAGTTGGTTCATTCAACAAACGACCCTTATTCATCGTCTGGAATCATTAAAGCCCTTTGAAGCTGCACTGAAACTCTCTTTTGGACCTTAAACCGTTTGGACCCCATTGAAGTCCATTATATTGAAAAAATGGGTTTGGGTTTTCATCAAAAAAAACGTAATTTCTTTTCGACTGAAGAAAGAAAGACATGGACATCTTGGATGACATAGAGGTGAGTAAATTATCAGCGAAAGTTTTTTTTTTTTTAATGAACTACTCCTTTCACTATTGGCCGCTTTACAACATTTAGAAGTTATTTTTGCTGAAGAATATTTCATAAAAACAACATTATTTTACCCAGAAAAAAAAAAATTGGATTATGCAGTTAATAAATATAGCCGATACAGTGTTGCATCTCTGCTTAAGACACACATAAAATTGTCTGAATCTCATTGCATTAGATTACGTATTATCAAACCAAATGCTTTAAGTATAGTGTTACCAAATATTAAATCACGATTTAAGTGACTTTTTCAAAAACATTAACAAATCTTACCGACCCAAATATGTATAAATTCCGTTTTAAAGCCATAATTAGATGAAATACATTTTTTAACTGACTAACTGTATTCAAATACTTTTTGGGGAACTATTTTGTGGTATATTTTATTTTTTTCTTCGTGTACTTATGATCTTCATAATCAAAATTGAGCTTGTGATGGCCTAGACCACCAGCACTTAGACACCTGGAATGAACCAGAGCAATGAAACATTCAGCCAAGTGTAAAGTAAAGGGCAAACAGAGTTTGTGTGTGTGGGAAGGTGAAATCTGGTCACCTGTGTAAACAGCCACCAGCTACCTGACTTATGTGTGGCGCCCACCCACAGCTCGTCAGCTTGCTTTGTCTCAAGGGTGTGTGTGTGTGTGTGTGTGAGGTTAGAGGTGGTAATCAGAGAGGAAGGTGAGGGTGAGAGGAGCTTCACCACAGGGCTTTTGTCGCCTTTAAACTGCAAACACACACAGACACACACATTTCTTTATCACTTCTAAACCCCTAGAGCTGTGAAATTATAGGTGCAATAGTACAATACAATAATGCTGTTGTCTTTAAGAGAAAGAGCATACACTTAGAAGCTCTTTATAATCCTGCTGCTGCTAAATATGTATTAATGTTATTTATTTATTTATTTTTAAAGGATTATTAGGAATTTCTCATTAATGCAATGATCTAATCAACCAATCACATGGCAGTTGCTTCAATGCATTTAAGGGTGTGGTCCTGGTCAAGACAATCTCCTGAACTCCAAACTGAATGTCAGAATGGGGAAAAAGGGTGATTTGAGCTATTTTGAGCGTGGCATGGTTGTTGGGGCCGGTTTATAAAGAATGGTGAAAAAGGAAAAACATCCAGTATACGGAAGTCCTGTGGGCGAAAATGCCTTGTTGTATGCTAGAGGTCAGAGGACTGATTGAGGCCGACTGATTCAAGCTGATAAAAGAGTAACTTTGACTGAAATAACCACTCGTTACAACCGAGGTATTCAGCAAAGCATTTGTGAAGCCACAACACACACAACCTTGAGGTGGATGGGCTACAACAGCAGAAGACCCCATCGGGTACCATTCATCTCCACCTCAAATAGGAAAAAGAGGCTACAATTTGCAAGAGCTCACCAAAATTGGACAGTTGAAGACTGGAAAAATGTTGCCTGGTCTGATGAGTCTCGATTTCTTAAAAGAATTCAAGTAAGTAACTAAACCAAACCCTAATCCTATCCCTAACTCTATAGTAAGTACATTTAGTTAATTAATATTACACTGCTTAATTACGCAAGACACCTTAAAGTGTAACAAAGTTCAGAAATATGTTAAAACAGCTTTTAGACAATTGTAAGAACTTGGTATGTGCAGTTTTGCTATTGATTTGCTTACAGTTTCTGATTTATTCATGTTTCCACCGATTTTTCATTTACATTCTATTTTTAAACCCTGCGGCTACTTCTATTTCCTGTATATTAATGTTAAAGTTAATCAAAAGATCTCGCAGTGGCGACACACTGTGCGCTGAACACACCTGGTCATTTAGAGCATGCGTTTCATCTCTCTCATTTAATACTACACAGATTATGCTCACACTTATTAATGACTCTGGAGAACGCTACACAACAAAGTCGAAAAACTTTGGACTAAACCTTTTTTTTCATTAAAGCCTCATTGCAGGAATCCTTTTTTATCTGCGCCTCAGAGTGAATTCAAATACTGTGCTTTGGTGTGTAATTAGAAACCAGTCAGCCATCCTTTATAGGTTAAACACATGCAGGCACGCGGCGCACGGACCCATGTTTCTGCTCAGATATAACCACATGAATACACAATCGCTCTTCAGGACAGAATGATAGATTGAACCACACAACACCAGAGGTAGTTGTTCAGCTCTCACTATGTTTTATTGACGTCAGATTTCTCTCTTTTCCTTGATGAAATTGTTGGATTCTTTGTTTAGACCACAGCAAGACTAATGCACCTTAATGTTTTCTTGTAAAACTCGTACACGCTTTCTTTTTTCTTGAATTTGTTTCTGTGTGTTTGAATGAAACTTGCTCTTTAAAACCCATTTGTCTGCTACAGACTTGCATTTGTCAATTTCATGGCTGATTAATTGTTATTACTGGATATATATGTGTGTGTGTGTGTGTCTGTGTCTTTGTGGCCCGGCCCATGTAAACATACATTGTGGTCACAATATCCCCAGAAGTGTAGAAAGAAGTGTAGTCTAAAAAATGCTGGGTTGTTTTAACCCAATTTTGGGTCAATTATATGGACACATTTTTAAATTCCATTTTTAACCCAATGTATGAGATTGTCCATATTTGACCCAAAATTGGGTCAAAACACCCCAGCATTTTTTTATAGTGTAGTCATTTTTGACCTTGTGCATCCTCAGAAAAAAAAAAAAAGGTACAAAAGCTGTCACTCTTAAAGACGTTATTTGTACCATTTAGGTATTACAGTATATGTAAGCTACCCTTTTGGTACCAATATGCATTCATTGGGTACAAAGGTGTACACTCTAAAATTGCTGGGTTGTTTTAACCCAACTTTGGGTCAAATATGGACAAACCCAAACGTTGGGTTAAAAATGTAATTAAAAAATTGAACCCAATGGCTGGGTTTGTCCATACACTGTAAAAAAATATTGTTAGTTTCATTAAAAAAAATTAAGTAACCTGGTTGCCTTAAAAATTTAAGTTAATTGAACCGGAAAAAGTGAGTAAATACAATGAAGGAGATTTATTTTATCATCAGAAACTCAAAATAATAACTTATCTGAACTAAATAAATTATTTAAGTTGATTTGACAAAAGAAAAAATGTTGCGATAACAAATATTGAAAATATATTTTTTTACAGTGTATTTGACCCAAAGTTAGGTTAAAGTGTACCTTTTGAAAGGGCTTCCGCCCCAGACTTTGTGTCCCCATGAGGAAAACAGCTTATAAATCATTGCATGTTTTTTTTTTTTTTTTTTTTTTGTAAAAATGCAGAAAGTTTTCTGTGATGGGTAGGGTTAGGGACAGGAATATACCGTTTATAGAGTATATCATTTATTATGAATGTGGAAAGTCCCCATAAAACATGGAAAAACAGTGAGTGTGTGAGAGAGAGAGAGAGTAAAAGAGAGAGTATGTTCCTCTGAGAGCTTCTCAGATACCAGAGATGGTAAACTCCCTCAAATTAGTGGTGAGTCACAGATCTATTCAAAACCGGTGACATTTATTGACTAATGTCTTCACATTCAGACTGCGACGAGGCGAAAATGCCAAGTTATATATCTAATGCAGCTTAAGAGGCAGAAGCGTCGGCAGCACAGGTCAGTGGTGGTCAGACGCCGGCGGTCCGGTCTCCATTCAGCCAGAATCTGTGTGTGTGTGTGTGTGTGTGTGTGTGTGTGTGTGTGTGTGTGTGTACTTAGTGACATTTACAGCCATAGATGTGCAGTGTTGGCTCTCAGATCCATGATGGTGTGATGCTGTTCTAAACACAGACTGAATGCAAAACCTGCAATGACTGGAAAGTAACGTTAGTGTGTGTGTTCATGCAGGGAAAGTGTGTGTTGGAGGGTTTGCTGGACTGAGCTACAGGATTCCGATAAAGATATTTCATTACTTGGTGTCTTTTCAAGGCTATTGAATCATGCTCAGATCTGTAAATCATTCTCTCCAGACCATTGGTGTTAATTTAAAATGTTCCTTTTTTATTTGAAGAGGTTATTTTAAGGGATAATAAGAATATATAAAAATATACTTTTACTTTCACAACTCGAAACTTTCCTGTCTAGGTTTGTTTTTATGTAATACTATGGAACCTTGTTTCCGCCACTGAATAAAAAATAATAATAATTTTATAATTTTATAATAATAATAAAAACTTTTTCTCACAATTGCGCGAGATATGAAGTCAGATTTGTGAGAAATAACGTTGCAATTGCAAGATAAAAATGTCGCAATTCTGAGAAATTAAGTCCAATTGTGAGATATAAAGTCGAAATTCTGAGAAATCAAGTCCAATTGTGAGATATAAAGTCGCAATTATGAGAAATTAAGTCCAATTGTGACATATGAAGTCGCAATTCTGAGAAATTAAGTCGCAACTGCGAGAAAAAAAAAGAATTGACTTTTTATCACACAATTCTGACTTTTTTCTCACAATTGCGAGTTTACATCTCAAAATTCTTACATCTTTTCTCAGAATTGCGAGTTATAAAATCGCAATTGCGAGTTATCAGGTCAATTCTCAGGATAGTTTATGTCTCACAATTCTGACTTTACAACACGCAATTTAGACTTCACATCAATCAATTCTGACTTTATATCTCGCAATTCTGAGAAATAAAGTCAGAATTATAAGATAGGTGTCCACACTTATGCAGTTAGGTTTAAAAGTAATTTACTTTTTTTAACTTGCAAAAGTTCTGATATTATTTATCTCTTTTTCATTTCAGAACAACCCGGGATGTTAAATAGCGGTGTTTTATTTGCACCATATTATTTTATTTCGATGTCTTTGTTCTATTTTGTTTTGTTGAGCATGTAATTGATGACCACATTAACATATGACCACCCACGTTCACAAATCACAGTAACGATCTGTGTGTGTGTGTGTGTGTGTGTGTGTGTGTGTGTGTGTGTGTGTGTGAAAACAAAAACTTGTTTAACATTATGTATGAACTTTTATTATAGCCTACTGACAAACTCTCAATCTCTCTCTTTCAGCCATGGAAATCAGTATCTACATTGGCCAAAAGCTTCATCGATCACCTGCTGACCCTTGACCCCGAGCACCGCATGACCGCCGAGGAAGCTCTCAAGCATCCGTGGCTGGTCAGCATGGCAGCCTGTTCCTCTAACAAGAACCTACACCGCTCCATTTCCCGAAACCTTCAGCGGCGGGCGTCACGGGCCTCCTCTCGCTGCCCCAGCTCGGGCTCTACTCCTGGGTCACGGATCTCGACGAGGTCTGGGTCACGGCCAGGTTCTGGGTTACGGTTACAGCGACAGGTCACAGTGCCTGAAGATCGCTGCTTAGTATAGGGTCAAGTTCTGGCTGGTTAGCGTGGACGTGAGAGGTATGCGTATGTGAGAGGCCCAAACTCATGTAAAAGAGAAAAAACAGTCGGTTTAATTCTGAAAATCAATTAAATTACATTCTAATTGGAACTCCAGGAACAAAATTAAAGGATTAAAAATT
The DNA here is from genome assembly GCA_038021265.1 of Cyprinella venusta. NCBI lineage: Eukaryota > Metazoa > Chordata > Actinopteri > Cypriniformes > Leuciscidae > Cyprinella > Cyprinella venusta. Next base: position 28,200,948 of record CM075877.1, read on the forward strand.
TACATGATCCCGAAACCTTGTAGATTAACTTTAATGTTGAAATAATGTTGAAATTTTTAAAGGTTTATCATCATGTATGCACCCATACTAATATATTTATGATGCATTGATAGTCTCTCCTACTCATGATGAACTACTCGAGTTTAATGTCTCCTCTATAAAAGAAAAGCTAGGATCAGCACCTCTGCTCGGTTCTCCCACGTTCAACCCTTCATTAATCAGATGAGGATGAGCTGATTATATAAACTCACTATTTTATTTTAAAATATACATTTTTTACCCGTGAAGAATCGCGCACCGGACTAAATTGCGACTGATCTGCAGGTTTTCTGTCCTGCTTTTCTTCATATTACTGTTTTCGCTTGGCAAACAGCTCCTGCTGATTGATTGTGTGAAGAAATTAAAACTTTTATTCTGCAATTGATCCATTAAATTCATCAAAAATCAGCATATTAGAATGATAAGGCACTGAAGACTGGAGTAATGATGCTGAAAATTCAGCTTTGCATCACAGGAATAAAATACATTTTAAAATAATACATTCAAATAATAGTTAATTTGAATTATAATAATATTTCACATTATTGCTATTTTTATTGTATTTTTTGAGCAAAGAAATGCAGCCTTGGGAAGCATTAGAGACTTCTTTCAAAAACATATGAAATAATGTGGGTCAATGTTTTACAAAAGCTCAACACTAGCTCTCTTCTGACATGAATAACTGTTTTAAAACTGTGTTTAGAGTTATGAAGTAGCTTTATGGTGAAATATGGTAATGCCCTTGTAGAGAAAATGAAAGATAGGCAGTGAGTGCCCTCTGTTGGGCAAATATTCAATCGCATGGATTTTTGTTTTATTTTTTTGACATTACATAAGTAGGAAAATGACGTCTCTTTATTCAAACACGTTTGTTCGGATACAATAATTTTGACATGTGATAAAATGCTGTTAGGACCAACATTTTCTTATGGTTGTATCACTGAGAAACTTTTTCATTTTCTCCCCATTATGAAATCATCATTACATTTGTTTGCTTCTAGCCATTTGTTTTTAATTTATTTTGAGTCTGTTTTCTTTTGCTCTGGTGGGAAATATTTAAGCATCTTCATATAAAGCTGTTTTGTGCATTGGGCCGTTCTGCTCTCAGCTCAATATCTGTTAATGTGTGTGTGATGACTACTAAAGAAATCCTGACCATTACACAGAATTAGCAATAAAATAACCATGAAGACCTTGGCTGCTTCTGAATTCCTGCGCTTTATTTATGAATGTAGGAATTCAATCTGTCGATTAAACCATGAGGAAAAAAATAAAAGAACTGCTTGATGGTTTTCTGCCATTTTTACTTGGCTCCATCATCATTATAACTAAAACCAGTGTTCGGTGGAATTCATTATAAGTAATTAATTTCTGTATTTTAATTATTTTTTTCCTCGAAAAGGTAAAGTACGAGATTACTCTTGATTTTACTGAAATTAATTAGTTCTGATGTAATTGCATTAAATATTGTATTTTGACTATATAACAATTATAAACAATTGTAGATTTAAAGAACGTTTATTAAAATGTAACGTCTAAGGTCAAAATGTATGTTTTTAATGTAACCTCCCTTTAAATACTTTTGTCAGTACAAAAATAATGTAATTTTATATTATTTATTTGAAAGCATCCTTATTTTCAGTATTGTTCAACCGCTCGAGGTTGATGGGATTTTGTTATTAGTACAGTAATCTATGTTGAATATGTAATTAGTAGCTAGTAATTACTTTTTTAGAAGTAAAACTAAAGCGAAGATGAAAAACCGCACTCTCTAGTTGAATCTCATAAATATTTATTTATGAGATTATAATAGAAGTAAAACTAAAGCTAAATAAAGAATCTTCATTATTTAAAATAAAATAAAATGTTTATTTCACTTTATAGTTTTCAAGGCAATATTTCCTATTTTCATTTAGTTTAACTTGATGTAATAGCACAACTAAATCTGAAATTATAGGATATATATATATATATTTAAATTTATGATATTTTTTTAGATTTTTATTTATTTATTTTTAAATATCCATGTCAAAAATATACAACATAATTAATAAAATTTAACTATATTAGTATCTCAATGACACTAAAACAACACTGGCTCCTAAGGCCTTATGGGATAGAACCTGGAGTATCTCATTTGAGTATTCTTCACCATTATTTTATGAATGTATTTATTTATTTTCTGTTCAATGATGGGTCACTCCGTTCATTTGGTTCATGACCCTACAGTTGAGAACCGTTGGCTTATAACAGATTAAAGGTCAAAGGTCGATGAATGAACGAAATGAATTGCATGTTGTTGAATTAGAAAACAGCATCTGCTAAACGAATAACTGTAAAGGTCAAGCAAAATGTAAAAGTCCGAATTCTGCTCAATTGACCTTCGCTCGCTGTGTTCACCATATGGCGGCTCCCACATAGTGCTTGAGTTGTATAAACTACTTTAATGGTACCTTTTTTTCCCATTTCTGGACAGTTCTTGTGTCCCTTCACTTCATTGTATGGAAGAAAACTCCATGAACAGTGAGTAAATAATGACAAAATGTTTATTTCTGGCGAACTGTATCCTTAAACTGTGAATTCAAATGAACACGACATTGATGCAAACCACCAAATCCAATTATTTGTTTTATTATTATGTGTTATGTGTGGACGTCTGCAGGAATCTCACGACGAAGTGGAGACAACGCGCATGTCAACTGTTGACCACTAGAGGGCGTAAGGAGATCGAGGTCTTACAATCACGTGACTGACCGCTGTTCTGCATCACAACAAGGAGTGCAGTGTGAGTGACCTATTGGAGTTCATGTTTGAATAATAAGGCAAGCCAGAACAGATTCAGTGAAAATGAATGCTAAACTAAAGGTTATTAGGTTATTTAAGCATAATAGCTTTTCATAGCACATCAAAGAATCGTGGTAACTGGTAAGTATACTTTGCATATTAACATATGCGTTTTCCATATTGTGGATTTCAGTATGAGTAGGCTACAGGGAAAAAGAAGAGAATTTAAAAAAAGAAGAAGAAGAAAAACAAGGAAGAGAGAATGTTAGACAAAGATAGACAGAGAAGGTTCTTGTTTTGGAGGGAGATGAAGCTTTTCCCCCAGCGAATGTGTTATATAGCCTAACACAGAGACCTTACTGTAAATGAGAGACAAACATGGAGCAACACTGCTGTACTGTCAATACTGTTCACATATAGCCTTCTGTTGGTTGGTAAAAGCAGTTGGATTTAACTATGCAGCAGTTACATGTTTTTTAATGATAATTAAAAATGTAAATCACTTATTAAATATTTTAAGCACATGAATCAGCGTTTCACACCTATTAGGCCTACATCTGTAATGCCACATTCTTCAAAATGATGTCTTCAAGTTGTTTCACAAGAAGAGCAAGTTATTATTATTAAAGATTACAATAGGAATAGAATAGAAAAAAAATTGTGTGGAATAACATGCACAAATAATTGTTCCCAATAAGATCAGGGCCAGAAAATGTAAAAAAAAAAAATACACCAACAGTTTTGAATTAATTTAAACAACTCTACTAACTATTACTACTACTAACTAAAACACTATTTTTAATACAAAAGAGAAGGCAGTAACAGGAAACCCTTTAAATCAACAACACTGACCAGACCAATCATAAGCTTGGAACCCATGTCAGACAATATTACTCACATTTAACTCTACCGTCAGACAATTACAAATGTGTCGAATTGAAGTGAAGAGTAAATTACAGATCATTTCCAGTCAGAGGTGCTTTGTGGGTGTAAAAAGTCATAAAAGGCCTTCACTATGTGTTGAGACAAGCCCGTGATGGCTCGTATTTTTCTGAGACATTATTAAACTCTCTGAGTCACTGTAACCCAAGAGTTTTCCTTCCCAGAAAATACTAACCTACTTTCTGCGTTTGATTCATTCATTCAGTTTTATTCAGATCTGCACATGAGACACTATACTGTGTGTGTGTGTGTGTGTGTGTGTATATTTGTTAGATGCGATTAATCACGATTAATCGATTTGACAGCACTATAAGTGCTGTTATATATATATATATATATATATATATATATATATATATATATATATATATATATATATATATTCACATATTTCATATTTACATACTTTTATTTTAGACTCGATTAATCACGAATAATTTTTTCGACAGCACTTATGCTATAGAGTGACATATATAAATATATATATATATATATATATATATATATATATATATATATATATATATATATATATATAATGTATAATGTATATCTGATCAGCGTCTCTTTCGAACCAATGAAGATATTCACTAATTAAAATATAAAATTAGAATAAAAATAAATAATTGTTATAATAAAAACAATCCAGATAAAACACTTAATAAAAGTGATAAGTACTTATAAAATGTCTACCTAAATGCCTGTGTGTGTGTGTGTGTGTGTGTGTGTGTGTGTGTGTGTTTAAGTTTCCCTGTGGTATGAAGCGACCTCTCTTCCTGCCTCTCTCAGAGCTCGACCAACCCCGCTGCTCTCCACAGGTGATCGCTGTCTCTCTCCAGCCAATGAAGACGAGAAACTTATTAACCCTTTAGTGGAACAACCAGATCTTTCCAGGACTATGGACTGAGCTGGACTTCATCGTAAAACAAACGTTTGGTCGGTACTTTTGCTAGCAATCTCGAGTTGAGTTTAATTTAAAGTGAACGCGCAGTGGCTGTGTGCGCGCTGCGGCCGTCGGTGATCTAGCGCGCGGATTATTATATCATCATCGGGTTTATGAAGACGGATTTTCTGCCGCAACATTGATCCAGAGCTCATTCCAAAAAAAAGACTGTAAAAGAATTGTAGAGTTAGACATGCGTTTGCTGTATGTCCTCTTTTCTCCCCACAACTCCCCAATCCTCCTCGTATGGCTTTGGAAATCTGGTCTTGACATGTTTAAGATGAAATATCACCATCCACCCTAGTGGAAAAAAAACTGGTGAGTTACTCTTTTCAGTGTTATTATAGGCAACTTTTTTATGTTTACATTGAAGGATTATGATATTTTAGCTCCACGTCAGATTATGTTGTTTCTGGTTTGGTCAAGAGCTCTTATAGGTGTTAATAAACTAGCATCTAATGGCCTGTTATTGTGTATTTTCAGTATAATAAACCAAACGCACCACCTTCTGTTTGACCTCATTACAATGAGTACATTGCTGTTAAAGATGGACCTCTTTAAATAAGGGTTGTTCTTGTATTGGTGCCATTTTCCTCCCCTGTTGGGAGCTCTGGAGTTGAACACAAGTGGAAATTGTACTTTTTTCATTGTTCATACATGTAAAATCTAAAGTCACAATGTGTTTTTTTACATATAATCCTACTAAAAACAGTTTAAACCAGCCTAAAACTGTTGGTCTCCCTGCCTGATGTGTTTTCAAGGGGTTTTAGCAGACCAGCTGGCCATCCAGCTCAAAGCAGTGACTATAAACAGCAGATTGGTATTATGACAAAAGGGCCATATGTATTCAAAATGTATGTTATACCATCATTTGGGTTGTACCCTAAATGATCTCTTAATTTCTCCCTAGAGTCTCTCGTACTAGTGATTTAAAAACTACCAAAGTTTTACAGCCCGGACTCTTAAACTTGCTTGGCCTTTGAGGGACATTTTTATGGTAGGTGTTATTGTCTTATTATAGTCTAAATGACAGTGTGGGATTGCTTGAAGCAGCATACGCATATTGTTTTTGGTCTCTTTGCTTGTTATCTTTCTCAAACCCAGTGAAAAGGACAGTTTGGCCTTTCAGACGACCTGCTTTGTAAACTACGTCTCAGTTTCAAGTCCTCTTCCTCTTCTCAGAAGCAATGTTTTTAATGGCATATCAACAAGCAAATGTTTTGTGGGGTGTGCAAATATGATCTGTTACATATGTTATTATTTACTAAGCACAAGATTACCCTAATTGGTCTTTTTGTTTGTTTGTTTGTTTTTTAATCCGATAACAGATGAGCAATCGTATTAGTTAATATTCAACTTTCAGCCTGGCCATTTCTACTCTATTTTCACTTCTCTTTTTCTCACTTTCAGAAATCACTTTTAGTTTCGAGTCTTTCGTGATTAAAATTGTCATTGTGTGCACGATTTAAGAATATTTAATAGCTTTTCAGGCTATTAATTTAATTAGTGCGGATATAAACTAGTGTGAAATTATTGTCAGAATGACATTGTATAAAGATGTGCAGAAATTATAGTTTTCATTCAGACTTTTGGGTGACACTTTATTTTAAGGTGTTACACGGTAGACTACATGTACCTATTAGTAATAATAGCAAATACAATGTAACTATGTCAGCTTAAGAAAAAGGGAAGCCGACTTGTGTTGTCTTTGAAGTGAAATTTCAATGGCATTACACCACCATGTGGCAGTTTTCTGAAAGCCATTCATGTGTTTACGCTGAAGATGACGTAGCTTTCGACAACTTAATAGGCTTTGAATTACCTTTAGTTAAGGCAGTATGATTTATAATGAGTGAAGTCAACTTCATTTCATTGGTTTAACTTCATTTGACCAAAAGAGGGCGCCGTCCCCTAACACAAGATTAAACCATAGACTTTAAAATGGATAAAACGGACTGGATAATTGACAAAATGCACGTTTGTGACATAAAAATGTTCAGTACAGTTATAAGTTTCAAGCTAAAAGAAAACAAGTGTATGTTGATTTGTAAAATGAAAATGCATGTAAATCCAACACGGTTCATTTACCAAGTGCACAATAATATGGCATGGAGCAGTAGCTAAAAAAAAAAAAAAAACTAAGAGTTGAAGTTCTACTTATGCTATACGCCAGAGTGCATATGAGTGCATGTTTTCATATTGGCAATAAAACTAAACCATATGAATTATGTTATAATGTGAGTTTATTTACAGTTACTGTGTCCATTTATTAGGCCTATATTTAACAGCTATAAGAATTCATTGAGTTGAAGCATGTGACATTGTGTAGCCTATTGTTCGGATGGTAAATAAAGCCCCTTAATAATCAAATAATATCTGATTCTGGTCTAGTCTATACATATGTGTGTGCGCGCACATGTTTCGTGACCGCGCTCGCGTGCACGGGCCGTGCGGGAATGGTTGAGGTGCGCGTTCACGGGAGTTTGTGAGGGAGGAGGGAAGAACGCAATCGGCTGAGGAGTTTTTAATGTCCGCCATGTTGTGAATGGCGCACTGAGGCAGCGAGAGAAAACACACACACCCGCCTCTGCTTTTCCTCGCTGGATCTCTTCTATTCCATTATTTTTTCTCATTTTCCGATTCCATCCACCCTCCTCCATGAGATCTGTGGCGGTTTTATGGGTGATTGTGAGGGGATCGGATAGATTTATAGAGTAAAATGAGTAAATTGTCGTTCAGGGCGCGGGCGCTGGACGCTCTCAAACCGCTGCCCATCTACCGCTGCGAGGATCTGCCCGACCTGCACGAGTACGCGTCCATCAACCGCGCCGTGCCGCAGATGCCCACAGGCATGGAGAAGGACGAGGAATCGGTACGATTTTAACCATGCAACTTCCGATTTTCTGCGATACAAACTTGTTTTTTTTTCTGTCAGCCTGCGCAGGTTTGGATGCAACAAAATGGCCGACTGTTTGTGAACCGTTTTACACGGTGTTTTGGACCCGTTTTGCAGTTTGCACCGAATTTAAAATGTGGTATATACAGTTGGATTTGTTTGATGGCTATTAGCGGTGTGAAAGTTGGGTTGTGTCAATCCGTTCGGACTCGAATCGTGCAACAAAACACAAAAGGAGTCATGTGACCGTGGAGGTACCGACATTTTGTTGGATTTTATTTTTCTGTAGTGGCGTCAAACGGCAGCCAGAGGGCGGGAATTCCCGCTGTCGTGGGATATCTGGAAATATCCGCGAATTTGAAAGCAATAATTTGATCAAACATGTACATTCTGTAATTTACTCGCCTTCATGTTGTTGTTCCAATTCTGTGTGACTTAATTTCTAATTTGGGAAGCCCAGACGGAGAATATTAGGTTTTGACAGCCTCAGTATCCATTCACTTCCATGTTGTTGTTTTACCTTTCATTGAAAGTGAATGGTGACTGAGGTTGTCATGTTGCTAAAAGTTATGCATGGTTTGAACAACGTGAGGCTGCGTAAATAAAAAATAAATTTTCACATCACTTTGAGTGAATTAGCTATCTAATAATTGTCTCTCGTTTTTTCCCCCCACACTTGACTTGGAAAAGTCATGAGTATTTCTATGTAGAAAACTATCTAGTGATGCCTGTGAAAATATTTATCGCCTATGAATTGCTCATTGTGAGAACAGTTTTTATACAGAAAATCCTTGAATGCATGTAATCATGAATATATGAAAAATGTATTTGTCTAAAAAGATGTGGGAACCTTGGAAAGTGAGGCTGAGCCGAAGGCCCCTTAAAAAGATTATTTCCATTTAGTATTAGGCCCCGGGGCCGCTAGCATCAATGAATGGATTTACATGCATCTTTTTTAGAATTTGGTCACTCAAACATTAACGCCAGTGCCTTAACCAGAAATTCAGTGCCTTAAGCCAAAATTTGTGTTTCTTGATATTCTTGCAAATATTTGATTGAGGTCATGTCTTGCATTTTACTATAAACGAAACTGCATGGCCCACTTTTTCAATTCATTGCATTCTTGAGTGTATTTTAAAGGATGTTAATGGAAATTAGTGAGATCTTTAAATCCCTGAGTGAGCTTCTTTAGTGTTTCCAGAAGAGAATATTCTTGGTTTTCTGATTTTGTGCTGGTTGGATCTGTGCATCTTTTATTAGAATAAACATCAGAAAATGATTTACAAGTAAACGTGGTCTATGACAGCAGCATGTCAAGTGTCTCTTGTACTTGCTTGATGTGGAGGTTCATAAAGAGTTTAATGTTTGAGGCTGTTTGTTTGTTTGGTTGGAGAAGCTTTTCTTTTTAAATTGTATGCACTGTTTGAAGAATTTAATTAATGCAAGATTTTTTTTTATAGAAATACAAAATAAGCCTGAGGCCCTTGTGAAAACTGTGGGTGTCAAGAGCCTTTTCACACTTGTGCTCTTTTGTTGGAATGGAGAGGCCTAGTTTTTAACTGTGCTTTTAAATGGTTATACTAGTTCATCCAAAAATTAAAAAAGAATTGTCAATCAGTTATTTCCCTTATGTCGTTTGAAGCTCAGAAGTCTTTTGTTCATCTTTGCAACACAAATATTTTAAAGGAAATCTAAGATTTCTTTCTGTCTGTCCAATGATAGGCCATACAACTACCACTTTGTTGCTTCAAAAAGTTAATGAGATTATAAAAATAGCGATTTAGTCCGAATTTTCTGAAGAGACTGGATTGCTTTATGATACACGATTTTAATTGAAATTAGGCTTTTAACATGAGTTTTGATCAGCAAGCATAAACAAAAATCTGTTCACATAAAGTGATCGAGTCTATTCAGAAAATTTGGACTAGTTTTAAACTCTTTACGAACCTTTTAAAGTGTCAAATGGGTAGTTGTGTAGCTGTCAATGGAAGGACAGATAGTGCTGCCGTGTAAATAAACAGCCAAAACGCACGTTTTTAGTTGACACTTTTAGTTAGGGCTGTCATGATACTTGATTAAATGTTCAATAAAACCATATGGTTACTTGCTTTTGATATTTGAACCAATCATTATTGCCTCCTTGATATATATTTTAAGCCATTCTAAAGTCTATTGTTTGCTTGGGTCTATTTTTATGACCAAAAACAAAAAAAAAAATCACCAAAATAATCGTTAATGAGTGACAGCCTTAGATTGATGTGCATTTTCTCTACAAGTCAACTTATAGCTTAGCTCTAATAGCGGTGGTCTGTGTGACCTTTTGTGTGTTCTTGGAAAAACAATTGAAAACCAGTTTAGTTTTGTTGTACCATTTGTTGTGTATTGGTGGATGCTTGCAGGCTTTCCTATTACTATGGGGGATATTGTATGTCAGTTGACGTTTCTTAGCCGGTTTAAGCCGTTTCAAGTCTTGTGACGACAATTTATCTGACAGCAATTGACTGTAGGACGTGTCTAACTGGTTAAAGCTCTTGACATACGAATTGTTTGGAGTGAGTGTGTTTCTCCCAGCGGTTAAATGTTTTATCATCCATAAAGGCTGGATTAATCTAATTTACTGTCTGTTTAGTTCTCTAGCTGTTATGTCAGGGACTCAGGGGTCACACGTTTTTATAACTCCCCAAAGAGGTTTTTCAAGCACTTAGACTTTGTCAGAATATAGGCCAAGGCAAGCCAAATGTGTACTTTTTTTTTTGGTCTTTTTTTATCAGTCACATTTTACTTGTTTTTCATTTTAATGCCAAAACCACCATTTTAGTGGATTTATTGTGAATACTGGGAGGTGATAAACTTCCTTTCTGAACAGCGTGGGAACTCTCTGAGACCATAAATAACTCTATAATTGTGCTTTCATTAGCGTACGTGCTGACTGTGCTCTCTGATATGCTGCTTTTTCAAAGGTTACCAAGTAGCTAGTTTGCAATCGTTGAATTCGCTTTAAACCTCTATAAGCATGCTGTACAAAAAATATATTTTAAATATATCATTTTTGGTATTCAGGCTGAAGTTTGTCAGGTCTGAAATGATTAGAAATAATAGCAGCTCAAGCATCACTTGAAGGGATAGTTCACCCAAAAATGAAAATTAAGCCATTAATTACTCACCCACATGCTGTACCAACCCCGTAAGACCGTTGTTCGTCTTTGGAACACAAATTAAGATATTTTTGTTTAAATCTGAGAGATGGATCACTACCACATAGGCTAAGGGATCGAAACTTGACGGCCCAGTAAGTCATTGAAGAAAATGATTAAATATTCCATGAGACAACAGTGGCTCTATAAGTTTATCAAGCGATGAGAACTTTGTGCAAAAATAAAACAAAAATAACGACTTTATTTGACTATTCCTTTTCTTCCTTGTGGGTCTGAGACGAGAGCTCAAGAGATTTCAACGACGCATGCGCGAGAGCTGAACAAGAAGCTAGTAGAAGAAAAATGTCCTCTTCTCAGTAGGGTTGTGTATCGTTTGAATTTGAACGATTCTGATTCCAATTCCTTGTTTCAATTCCAGTTCCCAACGATTCTCGATTCCGATTCTTTTAAGAGGCAGGGTCAAAAAAGTTTAGCTAACCTTGCTAACCAACGGTCTTTCTGAAAGAAATACTCCTCTCTAAAGGGAAATACTCTGCATTTTGCCGAGATTTTGTTATTTTTAGAAAAGTGAAGCCACACTTTGGACCGCCGACGTAAGCTACTTATGTTGGACTTGCGCGGTTATGACAACACTTCCGGTAGACGCTTCTTCGTTGGTGTTGTTCAGCGGTTTCTTCTTCTGGTCGGCGGACTGTGAATATCGAAACAAGGAATCGAAATTTTAACTTTTGAACGATTCCGGGAAAAACTAAAAGTTAGCCCTGGTTCCAATCGATACTCGATTCTCGATACCCAACCTACTTCTCAGTTCTCGCGCATGCGTTGTGGAAATCTCTTGAACTCTTGTCTCAGGCCCACAAGGAAGAAAAGGAATAGTCGAATAAAGTCGTTATTTTTGTTTTGTTTTTTTTTTTCTTCCGTTTTTATGGTATTGCGACCCTACAAATAAGAAAAAATTCACACATCTCTCTCTGAATTTTGAGTTTCTCTAATTTTAAGTTTATTTTCAGACTGTTTCTGTGGAGGTAGCTGTCATTTCAGCCCGATTTCATGAAAATTTGTATCTATAGCTCGAATGTAAAATTCTCTTGGCATTTATACGGCAAAAACAGTTTTTGCGTGTAAATGGTACGCGTTTTTCGCGTGCATATGATACACAATTTTTGGCGTATAATACACACAAACTCCCCACCCCCCTCCCCTCTAAACCTTCCCCAGGGTTTTTTAGTGCGTAGCATAAGCACGCGAAAAACACTTTTGATTTATAAATGCCACGAGAAATGACATTCGTGGTATAGATATGCACCTTCATAAGACTGTGTTGGTCTGGCCATTTTGTCTTTTGAGTTATAGGAGAGAAGAGAGGCTCTATTTTGTCACCTGAAACCTCAATGAAAGCTGCAAATCCCTCCTGCTTTGTCAACTAACATTCATTAAATAAATGTTTTGTGTGTTGATGCTGTATCTGGTGTAACTGGTTTTCTTCTAAATCTCTACTCATTTTTTCCAAGGTGCAGGTTACATGTTAATTTTTCGTAGCGGTGTTTTCAGTGTCTCTATTCATTGAAAAAAAAATTGAGTTCAGTTGGATTATCATGTAGCCTGTATTTCTTTTTATTCACATTTATTTGGCTGTTCAGTTGCCAAGCATGATGCCTCATTTTCAGTAATGTGATTTGTGGTTGTTTAGATTGTTAGTAGCTTATTTGGGGCCTTGTACGCTTTGCAGATGTGTCAGCTTTGGCAAATACAACAATTCAGCAAGCCGGTTTCCCCAGAGATGATTGTTTCCTCCTTCCAGCATCATTCCGGTGTGTCATCTAGGCTAGAGGTCATGGCACCATTCCAGACAAGTTTGACCTGTTTGATTTCCTCTAGTTCCCTGACTGAATGCCAGGACTTTGTAAATGACTCGGCATGTTCTGTAAGATTAGCTTTGTTGCTTCAAACAGCAGTCAGGGCTCAACAACACTAACAACTTTTTTTGTTACTGTCCAGTTGGGCCAGTGGTTCAATTTTAACATGTCTGGCACCATCACAAAGATAGTAATAAATACATAAAATAAAATAGGGCCAGTTATTGTTTTTGGTGTTTTTGACCCATTACTTAAAAGGGATACTTCAGGATTTAGCATTAAGCTTTGTATTAGTAGAAAATAGAGCCAGACCGATTTATCGGCAAGCCGATATTATCGGGCGATATTAGGCATTTTCCAAACTATCGGTATCGGCAGTTATAATGGCCCATAAATGAATGTTTCAAAAATAAAATACTCGCAAAACACGCTTCAACCATGTCATGAGTGTTGGAGTTGTATAGTTTGTCCACCAGAGGGCACTCTACACCGTCCCTGTTGGCAAAAATCATTGAGTTGGGCACGAGACATACATTGCTTGAACAACAATTAAAAGAACACCCCCCTCAGTTCTCTTAGCTCAAATAAGCATGACAAAATTTGTGACTATCATGTCCAGTTTTGGTGCTTTTAAATAAGCCGAGAGTGAAGCGGAATTAGCTAGTAATAGTTACGTTACGTTGTTACAGTGTAGTTGACTGATTGTCCTTTTTTCAACTTTTGACAATGTGACTGAAGTATTTCTTTAATAGCGCCTGACCGTTATAGCAATGAGATGTATCATCTCTCCTTGGCCTGTTATATGGAAAATGTATGTTTTACAATTTGCAGTATGACGTTATCCATTGCTAAATTATGGCTCATCATAGACTAGCTAACCACAAAGCTAGCTACTACCACTATCATCAGTCTGTTCTGTTGTGCCAATAAAAGAAACGAGTTTCTTTTTAAAACGCATTATCATATTATTTTAGTTAAAACTCATACATAACTACAAATAACTAATGTTAGGGAAATCTGTTAATGTTTTGTTGCGCGTTTCTGAAAATAAATAAATATATATCAGATATTAAAACCAACAAATATTTGTATCAGTATCGGCCTTCAAAATCCTTTATCGGTCGGGCTCTTTTAGAAAAGCTGTAGTATTTTCGAATTACCATGCTTTCCACCCTCATATCTCCCTTAGACGAGAGATTTATGTTTTGTTTTTTTTTTTGTTTTTTTTTGTCTGGAAAAATTACTCAGATGACGTAAAATGAATTTATAATGAGCCTTTTTTTCTCCTCCATTAGCCTTTTTTTAAGAATTTTGTTACATAATGTGAATCAATGTCAAGCTTCAGTCATTAAAAAATACATTTTTTATCACCTTGAACCCCTTTGACCTAAAATATTTAATTGAAATACCCCCTGAAAAGAACTACAAAATATGGCTGTCTGAATTCATAATCAGGATTTGCACACAACAGTTTCTAGTTTAACGCTAGGAGATCGTGTTTTGGTCTCCCAAAGCTTTTTTGTGTTTTATATGACCATTTTGTTCTCTCTCCCCTCATCTGTTTGTAATTATGATCCTCTAAGGTCAGTGACGGGGTCACCCTCGGCGGGGGGAGTGTTTGCAATCCGAAGGTTATTCAGAGGACTGTGCCAAAGGAAGTCTGGCTTTTGTCTGCTGATAATTGCCTCCTTTCGAGAGACCTTTCAATGAGGGCTCGCAGCTGAGTCATTTAAGACGAGGTGTGTGTGCGTGTGCGCGAGAGAAAGAGTTGTGACTAATGAACTATTGAAAGTTAGTTTTTAAACTATGGCTGCCAGGAACACAATATTAACTTTAAGGAAACAGACGTTTCGTTTGCTTTCTTACTGCTATTACGTCACCAAGTCTGTTTGACATCCTCTGGTGAAATGCTTCTAGGCTGTCATGCGTAATGTTTTTTTTTTATTATTATTATTTTATTTCCCTATGCCAAGTGTAATCATTTCAGATGAGCTCCTGGGGTGCATGACGTCAGGCGAACTGGCCAAATGATTTGGAGTATTTTTGGAGACTGCTTTTTTGTTTTTTTTAGAGTAGTTTTATGCAGCCTGTTTATGGCTTATACTTATTTAAGGGAGGTTGATAAAGCCAGTTGAGGCCATTGCATTAAAATCGTTTTGCCATTTTCTCTGAAACCACAGCTCATCTCTTTTGTGGTCTGATCTATATTACAAATTCATAGGGGCGGTAAAGAAAAGCACTTAAGTGTTGTGTTATTGAGGTGTAGTTTTGTTGTAATGATCAGGTTAGATGCTCAAAGACCAATCTGGGTTTGTTTTTGTGGATTCTTGAGTCGCCTCTTCTGAGTCAGCACAGGTTTTTGTATAAATGGGGTTACCGGGAGGAAATTAAGGCAGATTACTGTGGCATGTTTTTATCATCGTTGTGAATTGTTTAAAATCAAGCTGGTCATGCTACGCTATCTCACGATCAATTCGTACCAATTCAACGAATGATTAAAAAGTGTCTAATTCGTACGACCTCACTTGTACGAATTCATATGAATTGGCCAATTTGTAAAATATGCACGATTTAGCAAAATTCGTACGACCTCACTCGTACGAATTCATACGATTTGTCTAAAGTCACGTGATGGGTAGGTTTAGGGGCGGGGTAAGGGGTAGGTCATTTGTACGAATTCATACGAATTGGCCAATTCGTAAAATATGTACAATTTAGCAAAATCGTACTAATTCGTACGAGTGAGGTCGTATGAATTGTTACGAATTAGCCACTTTTTAATCATTCATCGAAATCGTACGATTTGGTCGTGAGATCGGGTTGGGTCATGATGACCATCAAAATATTCGTACTCTATCCCATGCTGCTTCTGCATATTGTCAACGGTTTTGCGAATATCTTTGGCAAATGGCGATGTTGTTCTATAATACGTAAGCTCTAATGATGCTCTGTTCGAAACGATTTCAGTCTTTAATGATTCATTCAGTACAATTTGAAAAGTGTTAATAAACAACAGTTTAGAATCAGTGCTTTATAGCTTTCGAATGGATTCGCTAAAATGAATCGGATTTAACAATGCTAATAAACAACGCGACAAAATTGTGGATTATTTTAGAACCTGTTTTTTTTTTATGATCCTCTATTTTGTGAATGGGAATGTTTACTGAAGCATATGTCTCTGTTTATGGTTGTCATAGGAACACCATCTCCAGAGGGCGATATCCGCCCAGCAGGTGTACGGAGAAAAGAGGGATAACATGGTGATTCCCGTCCCAGAGGCCGAGAGCAACATCGCCTACTATGACTCGCTTTACCCCGGAGACTTCAAGATGCCAAAGCAGCTCATTCACTTACAGCGTGAGTACACAAATGTAAATGAGCATAAACGAATGGAGTATTTCTTTAATGAAGCAGTGTTTTAGAGTGGTACCAGCAAGGATTGTTATGAGGGACAGGTATTGAAGGGTTTGAATGGGAAAAAACAAAGTAATTGAAGGCTTTGTTACCAAAGTCTGTCTGCCAATTCTTAAACAGCAGGTGTTTTGTGGTTATTTTTTTGTTCTTTGTGAGAGTTTGTGGATTGCAGGCTGTGCCATCTGCCACGTCTTATACATGTTGGTGCTTTCACCTCATTTGATTAAGATGTCCCTGAAATGACCCTTTCCTTTAAACTGGTTATTTGAATGCATGGACCGTTCTGAGCAGCTTTTTTTTTTTTTTTTTTTGAGCATCAATGGTTGGTGAATTAAGAGAATTTACCCTTTTCCCATTATTTTTTTATTCCCAATTATTATTTTTAAAAATGTGTTTTTGTTCACATGACAATGGAATTAATAAAGGTTGAGGAGTAGGGCTGGGTATAGGTACCGATATCTCGATTCAATACCAGTTCCTGAACGATAGTTTTTTTATATATAATTTTATGATATCCGTTTTAACAAGATTACATTACCTTAAAAAAAATGTCTTTATTTTCTTAGTGTGCCTTTTTTTCTTTTTTTGACTGAGTTAATGACTCTTAATGGGGGGTTGAATATATGCCTTGTGATCAAGCTCACACATAAGGATTTCGTCCGCATTTTGGGGTGGCGGGGAGTTGTTGTGAGGGGGCGGGCTGCTGTTTTGGTGTTTGGTGTACCAAATCAATGGTAGGGGAAACATTGCACCATTAACATTAAGCACTCATTAAGCACTCAATAACATTATCTATGCTGTAGTATGTTTAAAATGGTTTTAAAGGGAGGCACTCTATGCCATTTTTTTAACTTAACTGAACCGCTTCAGTTATTGAAATGGTTATATGACTTCATTCGGGTTGAATGGTGGCCATCTCGTCTGTGTAATACGCCACTTTCGGGGCCTCATTTATAAAACTTTGCGTAGGATTTGCATCAAGTGGCGTACGGATGTGGCATACGGATTAAACAGGATGTGTGTATGAAATATTTGGATTTATAAAACTGCGCCCGCACATCCTATGCAGTTTTCCCTTAATAAATCACAATCAATTCTAAATGTAGCGCAGCTTTTGCGGCTTCATGTCACGCCCATATTTGCCCATAAATAGTCTGTGAAACGCCCACAAGTTAATATTCATCGATTGCGAAATCATGGCTAACGCAGAGAGGAAAACCAAGAAACGTAACTTCACTCAATGTGAAATAGAAATTGGGGTGGGGAGGTGGAAAAGAGGAGTCAAATGTTGTTTGGAGGCCACAGTGTGGGCATTAATGTCAAAAGAGGCACTTGAGTGGCAAAAGGTTGCATTGTCAAGGCATCATGGCATTTTAATACCATCCGTTTGATTGCATCTGACAAGCTACAGATGTGATGAATTGCATAACATGCAATAATTAGCCTATTATTGCAGAACATATTTCACTTTTATTTTTGCATACATTTCTGTTGTAATCATCATTTGATTTTATTTGTTTTACACTGCAGATTGAGATTGTGGTATTCTGCTGGTTACTTGTAAAATTTCAATCAAGGATTTTTTTTGAGTCAAGAACTTTAATTTAAACGTAGACGTGACTAATTTTATTGTAATTTAGTACTTCCCCAGTAAATGATTTGTTGATATGGGCTTAATGTGTGCTATGTTCTTAGATACCTCTTAGTCTGGTTTAGGTTTGCTGTGTGGGGTAGTTAATATTTAACTGACATGACTTAATTTCTTGGTAGTTTCATCTATCTTGAGTGTGTGTGATATAGGGGTAGATTGAGTGACTGGTTGAGTTTAAGTGAGTTTGGCAGCCCCTGGGGTGTCTGTAATAGGAGCAGGAGGTGTCCTGCTGTCAAAGAGTGTCTGAGCACACGCTCTCACACACTCCAGACTAGAAGGGGGAGGCAAAGTGGAAGTGAGGATGAGGCACTGGGAACTGTAGTGGGAACACTGTTCAGATGGGGAAGTGTGTTTAAAAGACATCTCTGAGGGTGTCTGCCAAGCATACAGGACAATCAAAATGTGTCTTTGCATAGCTCACTCAAGTGAGGTTTCTTTTTTTTATTTTTTTTTAAACCCTTTTTTGGAGACTTTTCAAACACTGGCTGGTCTATACTGGAGCTTAATTTGGACAAAGTCTTTATGTGCCATTTAGGAGCCAGTAAATCTGAAATCGATGCTACCATAATAATAGACTATAAAGAAAAAAACAAAGTGGTAGCCTGTGTAGCCAAATTAGCCCGTGAATGGTTGTACAGAAGATAGACACTCCGGTCAGGATTTTTTCAGCCGACACGACTACCAATTTCATGATTTTTAGGCCAATTCCTAATCATTCACACTTATTTAAATGGATGGTTTACTCAAATCCTGTAATTTACTCACCCTCAAGTTGCTTCAAATCATTCTGTATGAATTTTTCATCTGGTGAACACACAAGAACACACATTTTGAATGTCGGAAACCAAACAGTTGATGGACCCCATTGAATTACTCGGACCGGTGAATGTTGCAGTGTTGTACAGTAGAAGTTGTGATACTTAAACCTTTTAGTCTGGCTTAGTAATATGAATTGGTTTGCTAGGTGGAGTAGTCAGAACTGTTTGTTTCAAAATCCTGCTCCTTTTGAATATTAAACGCATTTCCCTCATGCATCTTTTAAACAGATTTTGGCTAGTGCTTGCAATTTATCTGTGCGAAAGGCTTTTGATGATGTCTAGATGTAAGCGAAACAAAATTGCACCTTGATGAAACCTTAAAAAAATAAGGGGCCATACCGTCAGACCCAAGGAACATAACCATAAACGATCTAGGGATACACCAAAATAAACTTTTGTACGAAACCGAAAATTCTGGATGCACTTGGCCGAAACCAGTTAAGATAAGATAATTATTCATTTCTCATCTTAAATAAATGTTTTGTGTAACTGTATTATTATTATTACACTTTTAAATTAATGCAATAATTTTAACTGAATCTGAATTGTTTAAAAAAGCCAATAAATTAACCTCACTTTTCTTTAAAGTAACATAGCCCTATATTAAAATAGTATTAAATATCAATATATGAAGAGTTCAGATGCAAAAGTCTCTAAGTGCCATTTGAAATTTTCTTCTAAAATGATCATTTTTATCAAGCTTGTATATTTAAGTTCAGTAATTTCACTTAAATGGCAATGAAGATTACCTATTAATTGTCATTTAAGTGAAATTATTTAACTTAAATATACAAGCTTGATAAAAATGGTCATTTTAGAAGAAAATTTCAAATGACTTTTAATGGCTTTTGCATCTGAACTCTTCATATCAGTATACTATTCTTCAGTTATATGCAATAGACTGCATAACTGATGAGATGAGTTGAGCATTTGGGCCGTGAGCGACAGAGCAGGACGCATAGTACACACACGTAGCATGACATTGGGCACGCTGTGTGCTCTGCACATACAGCACGGCACACATAGAGCGGAAAAGCGGACAGCAGGCGCTCATGAAAATATGCTTTGCGAGAGTGTGAAAGCTGAACACTGAGGGGCGGGGCGGCCTTTTTTTCACTTTTGGCCAAAAAATAGGATTTTCGGCAGACAAAATTTTGGTGCATCTCAAAAACGAACAAAAAATTAAACCTAAAGCTAAAATCAGAGAGGAGACCGAAGCTTTGTTTGAGCTTGTTTAACCTCCAGTGTCTCTCTCCACAGCTTTCAGTCTGGATACGGAGCAGCCGGACTACGATTTGGACTCGGAGGATGATGCTTTTGTGAATAAGCTGAAAAAGAAGCTGGAGGTGGAGGCCCTGCAGTTCGAGGAGATGATTGACAGATTAGAGAAAGGCAGCGGACAGCAGGTTATTAAAAAGAGTCACCGCTTACATTGTGAACTGCATATCAATATTAAAATAAACCTTGGGGATTTCAGACAGTGACTGACGCTCAACTTTAAATTAAAAGCTCAAGTGATTCTGTTAAACCTTTCTGTCTGAATTCTGGATGTCTGTGTGGAATACTTAAAGGAGAACTCCACTGCAAAATGAGCCTTTGGTCTAATAAAACATTGGTAGCTTGTCGACCATTCTCTGAGATTTGTTTTCATGATAATCGAATGCAAAGAGTTTTATCTCTAAAACTGTTTAGCGTATAACGCTAGTATATGGGGGCATATAATAAGTACAAACAAGGCTCAAAATAGCCCCACACTAACACAGTAACATAATGAGGGTCCCTACATGAAAAACGAAGCATTGAGAACATTATAAGTGTACAGACCGTTTAATAAGATGATGCGTTATAAAGACAGTATAAGACCACTTCAGTATAAACGTTTTCCGACATCAATATCATGATTGGATGTTGGTGGATAACATCATACCTATAATGTACAAGAAAAACATACCACTCTGAAACATCCTGTGAAATCCGTGATGGCAAACTTCTTGCGTGAAATGCTCCTTGTTTTTCAACATTGTCAGGGTCTGAATCTGGTTTGAAATTGCCGCCATCCTTTATATTTACACTAGAGCAGAACTCGCAGTTATGAAGGGGCGGGACATTTCATGAACACTCGCTAAGCGCTGCCAATCACAACACACACTGGGCCAGCTAACAATCACAGCACATTTTATATTTTGGAAGGAGGGGCTTTATTGCAACCAGAACTAAATGCATTTGGGACAGACTGGGGAGAGAGGTGCGGTAATAATTTAAAATACGTGACTTCGTAAAAGAGCATAATTTGACTCTTTTAACTTTTTTCCAGAATTTCTTTTTTTGTTCAGCACAGATTAATTAAATTGATCAAGTGACATTTACATTATTACAAAAGATTTCTTTTTTCAAATAAATGCTGTTCTTTTGAACTTTCTATTCAGCAAAGAATCTTGAAAGGTTATAATGAATATTGTTCACCCAACTCTGAAATTTGTCATTTACTCAACCTTGTGTTGTTCCAAACCTTTGAGTTTCTTTTTTCTATTGAACGGAAAAAAAGATACTGGAATGTTATAGCCAGACAGTTGACCGTCAACTGTCTGGCTACCAACGTTCTTCAAAATATTTTCTTTTGTGTTCAACAGAAAAAGAAACTCAAAGGTTTGGAACAACACAAGGTTGAGTAAATGATGATAGAAAAACACATTTTGGGTGAACTATTGTTAATAAGAAATGTTTCTGCATATTGAATGATTTCTAGAAACGGATCATGTGATACTGAAGACCGGAGTAATGATGCTGAAAATTCAGCTTTGATCACAGAAATAAATTACACTTACAATATATTCAAATAGAAAACCAATTATTGCAATGGTAATGCTGAGTATTACTGTTTACTTAATCTTACTAACCCCAAACTTTTGAACTGTAGTGTATATTTATTTATGTTGGTCTGTCGTTATATTTATTAATTTAATATTTTCATTTTTAATTATAATGTTTTATTATTAATCAGTGTTGGGCAAGTTACTCTAAAAAAAGTAATTAATTACTAGTTACTAATTACCTCAGCAGTGTAATTAGATTACTGTACTAATTACTCTCTCTAAAAAGTATTTAATTACTTTTAATTACTAATTACTTTCAAAATCCCATATCAATCTCAACCAGCTGAATAATACAATGATAGACATGAATCTGTTTTAATTCTTTCAAATAAATACTATAAAATTGCATTAATTATCTTTAAACTGACCAAGGTGGAGAAGGTTACATTATTAAAAACATACTTTTTAGCATCAGACAATACATTTTGATGTTAAACCCACTATTGTTTTATGACATTTCGCACTTTTTTTCATACATATTTTACAATAATTCATACGAATTTGCACGAGTGCGGTCGTAATATTTAGACACCTCATAAAATGCATACGAATCGCTGTGAAATCGGATTGATCTATACACAGTATTTACCTCAATTACATCAGAAGTAACTGTAATTAAATTACAGATAAATGAAGAGTAATCCCTTACTTTACATTTTCAAGGGAAAAGTAATTAAATTACAGTAATTAGCTACACCCAACAGTGTTATTAATTACATTTTTCTGTTCCGCAGCTGGTGACCCTGCAGGAAGCGAAGCTTTTACTGAAGGAAGATGACGATCTGATCAGGGAGGTGTTTGAGTACTGGAGCAGAAAGAGGAAACTGTGTAAAAACGGATCCCTCATCCCAACCATCAAGCAGGAGAGGCGAGACGGATCCAGTACCAGTGACCCCTACGTGGCCTTCAGGCGCAGGACCGAGAAGATGCAGACGAGAAAGGTGAGCGATCCTAGTCAGAGCCGTGGCCCTATCGATGTTTTATTCTTAATCCTTTAATGCTGATCCTCTAACGGTCTGGACAGATGAAAGCAACTCAATACAGCAGTCACTTTGATCGATCTGTCAGCCCTAAAAGGAGCCGCATTTGTCACTTTAGCTTTGCCTTGAAGCCCACACAATATTGTAGATCTACTAACTGGTCAATGCTAGACTGCCATGTGGGCTGAACTGAAGACGGAGTCTGTTGTAAATGTTTTAGTGTGCTTTTATAGTACGACAGACTTCCAGACAGCCTTTTAATATCATGCTTCATTTTATTGCATGCTTTTTAAATGACAATGTAAAACATTTAATGCATTGAACTGAAAAACTGAAAGAAAAAAGATTCTTTCATAGTAGTGACAATAGCAGTTTTAGTATGGCGTTTGCATTTTAAAATGTGTGCATGTATTATATAAATTAGTCATCTCCTGGAAGAGTTGATGGATATCTTGTTTTGATTTTTTTTTTTAACTACTTATTTTATTTTTTACTTTTTTTGTTGTTGTTTTGTTCATGGCTTGAATAATTGAAACTGACAACCGCTTTTCAGTTGATTCTTATCTTTTTAATTGATGTCCTTGTGCTATTGTTTTGCTTTATTTTATTACTGACTGTTTAACCAGTCCCTCCTGGATTTCACGATATTTTTGTGTGATTTTTGCGATCAAAATGACTGATTTTGTGGTGGTAATTTTCAAAAATTTGTGAAAAAATTTGCGATTTAAATATAACATTTACCATAAAAGGATTCAGTCCTTGAGAGTTTTTTTGTGATTGTTGTGGGCAAAAATTGATTGATTACGCGGCCTGTTTTCTTTAAAAATGCGACGGAATATGCGGGATATTTATGCAGTTTTATAAGATGAAATTGCAGGAACTTGCAAAAATTGCGGTTTGATGAAAAAGAGAAAAAAAAGTGATTCCCCCAACACCCTCTTCTCACTAGGCTAATGTAAGAGTCATTTCTTATTACTTCCTTTAATAAGCAAGCATTCTACATCATAGAAAGTGCTGGGAATATTTAATTTCTCATCATATTTTATTTCAGACTGTAACGAGTGTAAATAAGGTGTGGCCCCTTTAAGAGCTGCGCGCTCCTGTTGAACTCTCTGCAGTGTTTATTATATGTGCGCCTCCAACACCCCATGTGTGGGGGTCATTTCTGTTTGATGCTTCTTCTTTTATCTTATGTTGTTTATTAAGTAACAATGTGACGGTAGAACTTGTGACAGACAGTTATACGAGTTCGATTTGTGAGATGTCGATCGCCTCCGTGAGTCTGTCTGCCGTCGCGTAATTGCGTCACTTCATAACGTTCCCATGGAAACGGGGGGAAATGGCTGCTCTTGTGTGAAGCAAACGCAACATTTTTCAACTTTCTGCTAAGATACATGTGACTTTTAATGCAACGAAAATGCGAGGATTATGAAATTATGCAAACCCCGCATATTTTGCACGGAAATCGGCAATTTATGCGGCGAAAGTGCGGCATATTTGAAAAAAATGCGCCCCCCGCATAAATATGCGGACTTTGGCTGATTTTGCATTGAATTCAGCGATCGCATAATCGCGTTTTTCTGGAGGGACTGTTTAACAGAATAATTGCTTAAAACTGGAGTTGTGCTCAACACACCCTTTTACACACCTGGGGCCTCATTTATAACTATTGTGTATGCACAAAACAGGCCCTGAAAGAGGCGTACACCACTTTCGACGCATAAGCTGTGATTTATAAAAACAAACTTGATGGGAAATTTTGCCATCAGATCCTGAAGCACAAACACGGTCATCTCGTTAGTGATCGGTAGTGAGACTAAATATTCCAATCAATGAAAGTTCATGCAGTGACCTGGTGTAAACGGCCCCATTATTTTTCTGTAGTATTGAAATTGATGTCAAGAATTGTGAAATTTCGTTTGTTTTGGTATCAAAACAGTAATTTTGACAATTTTGATTGAAACTTCAATATGACCTAAATCAAAAGTTAAAGTATTATAAATCAGTGACTTCAGTTTCTATGTGTTCTTATGCAATGAATGCCTCTAAATATTAGTTGTTAATATGAAGTGTACTAATTTTTCCGTCATGACTCCCCAGAACCGCAAGAATGACGAGGCGTCTTATGAGAAGATGCTCAAATTAAGAAGGGATCTGAGTCGAGCCGTCACCATCTTAGAGATGATCAAGAAGCGAGAAAAGAGCAAACGAGAACTGCTTCACCTCACATTGGAGGTTGTGGAAAAGAGGTACGTAGACAAACTCTCAGAGCTGTGAAAGTGTGATCAGTGGTGCCGAGTGTGTGTTTATGATGAATGTACATGGTTGAGCTTAGCTTAGCTTTGCATTTTAATATGCTGGACCTGCTTGACTCTAGAATTTTCTTAATTGCTTGTGTAATTGTGTTTTACTGTGTGTGCATTCATGCATAATGAGAATGGGTCATGTATTTTTAATTGGCTAAGGGCATCATTGCATACCCTAATTAAGGGGCTTGTTTCTAACGGCTAAATGAGCAATTATGCATCACCTTCCTTGTTCATAAAAAGGGCACATGATCAGGCCCCATTATTCATTTGTCATCTTTAATCACTGAGATATGTTGGGATATTTGTCTCAAGGATCGGTATCAGGGCAGATTAAGCTGCTGCTTTTTTTTATTAGCTTTTTTTTTTAAACTCCCTGCCGCATCTCTGTATACATTGAATTGATTTATAAATACGAGTTGCAAAAAATGTGGGGTTTTTTTTAATGTCCACTCTTTCCCTTCAGGAACACCATGCCAGACTTTGGTTCAGAGGTGATGGCAGAAGCACTAGCTATGGTAAAACCTGTTTACAAGATTCCCATAATGCCCTTCTCCAGCAGTAGTCAGTACCGCCACCAGGACCACATGGACTTCAAAGACTACAAGACCAAGGTGGGTACATCATGTCTTCACAACGGGTCAAAACTGCACTGTTGAGAGAAAAAAAAAAACAGATAAGTTGCATTAGTGTTTAAGTCACATTTTATTATTATATTCAGAAATGGTGTAAAATATCGACAAACAAAATATTTATTCGTTATTAACATTTATAAACATATTTTTGTTCCCTTTCACAACAAATCCTTTAAATATAGTATTCACAACAGGGATTCAAATGTGTAAAACAAATATAAATTAATTGCGTTCATTTTAAACATTTATTATAAACGTAAAGCCTGAATACATTTCTTTAAAGCAAAACTGAAACTACCAGCTTGTGGGAAATGAACTATACAAATAACCTTGGGTTTGCGTGACTTATGTTGTGGAAAATACATGTACTTACATGTACCGTATCTCTCTTTCTTTCAGCCTGAAAAGACAGAGGTGGTCAGAACAAAGAGGAAGTATGAGAAGAAACCCAAAATCCTGCCTCTCTCCGCCCCATTGCATACTGGCCCCTCCCTGTTTAACCCCAAAGACCTCAACCAGTACGACTTCCCCAGCTCTGATGACGAGCCCTTTTCACAGGTACACACACAGGGAATAATGCCTTCAATGGCTTAATCAATGGCTCATTTGGGAGCAGAACTACAGTACTGTTCAAAAGTTTGGGTGTGTTTAAAAATCTTAATTTATCGAAAATACAGAAACAGGGTGAAAATTGCAATTTAAAATAACTTTTCTATTTAAATATATTTTCAAATCTAATTTATTCCTGCGATGCAAGGTGAGTTTTCAGTGTCACATGATCCGTCAGAAATCGTTCTAATATGCTGATTTGAAATCATTATAATTATCAATGTGCTGATTAATATTTTTGTGCAAAAAAATACCGTTTTTAGGGTTTTTTGATAAATAGAAAGTTCAAAGGAACATAATTATTTTGAATGTTTTGTTACATTATAAATGTTTTACTGTATATGTCTTTACTTTTGACCAATTTAATAGAAAACCCTTAGCGACCCCAAACTTTTGAACGGTAAAGTACCTGTACACAAAAATCTGTGCACTTTACTTTTAAATTAATTGTGTGTTGGTTTGTAAACTTTGGACTTAATTTATGCAATCGGTCCATAAAAGACATCCCGTTTCTGTTGTGCAGATACATTCTGGGTCGTCAGAGGCCGAGGAAGAGAACGAGCCCGATGGAGTGTTTGCCTTCAGGCGGAAAGCAGGATGTGTTTACAATGCTGTAGGTGTCGATCACTGACCTCAAATCTCATACCTTGCACTTCCTCTGTTCCACATCTCTTTCCTCTCCATTATTGTTCTACACCTCAGTGTGTCCTGATCTGCATTATAGCCATGTAAACATTGGTGGCTCCCTAGGCATTACTGACACTGGGGCTGTTTTGCTGCTGTACCTTTAAGACTTCTGTTTGTAAATCATTTTAATGGTTGACTAATAAGTTCACAATATTTTGACCAAGACACAATTCTCTACTCCCTGTATTTTATAGGGATGCGCCGATCCGATACTCAGTATCGGTACCTGCTCAGATACTCAAGTGTCGGTATCTGCTCCGATACTCTGTGTCGGTTTCGGCTCTGATACTCAATATGATACTCTGTCGGTATCGGCTCTAATACTCAATATGATACTCTGTCGGTATCGGCACTGATACTCAATATGATACTCTGTCGGTATCGGCTCTGATACTCAATATGATACTCTGTCGGTATCGGCTCTGATACTCAATATGATACTCTGTCGGTATCGGCACTGATACTCAATATGATACTCTGTCTGTATCGGCTTTGATACTCAATATGATACTCTGTCGGTATCGGCTCTGATACTCAATATGATACTCTGTCGGTATCGGCTTTGATACTCTGTCGGTATCGGCTCCGATACTCAATATGATACTCTGTCGGTATCGGCTCTAATACTCAATATGATACTCTGTCGGTATCGGCACTGATACTCAATATGATACTCTGTCGGTATCGGCTCTGATACTCAATATGATACTCTGTCGGTATCGGCTTTGATACTCAATATGATACTCTGTCGGTATCGGCTTTGATACTCAATATGATACTCTGTCGGTATCGGCTTTGATACTCAATATGATACTCTGTCGGTATCGGCTCTAATACTCAATATGATACTCTGTCGGTATCGGCTCTGATACTCAATATGATACTCTGTCGGTATCGGCTCTGATACTCAATATGATACTCTGTCGGTATCGGCACTGATACTCAATATGATACTCTGTCGGTATCGGCACTGATACTCAATATGATACTCTGTCGGTATCGGCTCTGATACTCAATATGATACTCTGTCGGTATCGGCTTTGATACTCAATATGATACTCTGTCGGTATCGGCACTGATACTCAATATGATACTCTGTCTGTATCGGCTTTGATACTCAATATGATACTCTGTCGGTATCGGCTCTGATACTCAATATGATACTCTGTCGGTATCGGCTTTGATACTCTGTCGGTATCGGCTCCGATACTCAATATGATACTCTGTCGGTATCGGCTCTAATACTCAATATGATACTCTGTCGGTATCGGCACTGATACTCAATATGATACTCTGTCGGTATCGGCTCTGATACTCAATATGATACTCTGTCGGTATCGGCTTTGATACTCAATATGATACTCTGTCGGTATCGGCTTTGATACTCAATATGATACTCTGTCGGTATCGGCTTTGATACTCAATATGATACTCTGTCGGTATCGGCTCTAATACTCAATATGATACTCTGTCGGTATCGGCTTTGATACTCAATATGATACTCTGTCGGTATCGGCTCTGATACTCAATATGATACTCTGTCGGTATCGGCACTGATACTCAATATGATACTCTGTCGGTATCGGCACTGATACTCAATATGATACTCTGTCGGTATCGGCTCTGATACTCAATATGATACTCTGTCGGTATCGGCTTTGATACTCAATATGATACTCTGTCGGTATCGGCTTTGATACTCAATATGATACTCTGTCGGTATCGGCTCTGATACTCAATATGATACTCTGTCGGTATCGGCACTGATACTCAATATGATACTCTGTCGGTATCGGCTCTGATACTCAATATGATACTCTGTCGGTATCGGCTTTGATACTCAATATGATACTCTGTCGGCATCGGCTCTGATACTCAATATGATACTCTGTTGGTATCGACTCTGATACTCAATATGATACTCTGTCGGTATCGACTCTGATACTCAATATGATACTCTGTCGGCATCGGCTTTGATACTCAATATGATACTCTGTCGGCATCGGCTCTGATACTCAATATGATACTCTGTCGGTATCGGCTCCGATACTCAATATGATACTCATATTGACACTTCTGTTGTTCTTACAGGCCCGTTTGGATCAGAGCGGTGACTGGCCCTGGTCTGGGGAAACAGAGGGAGCATCATGTGACCCGCGGTTCCGATACTCCCTCACCAGTCTCACCATTCCCCGCCGCTGTGTCGGGTTGGCACGGCGGCGGCTGGGAAGGGGCGGCAGGTGAGTCAAGTCAATGTGTCTTTAAGTCTCATTCTTGAATTGCATATCATGTTTTCTTAATTGGATTTAATCTGTTCCTCAGGTTTCTTCTGGATCGGGCCTATTCGGATTTGAACGGATTATTCCAAAGTCTGGACTCAGAGCCGGACTTCTCTTTACCTGCTTCACCTCTCCATACGGAAACCACTTCCCAGACTGTTACCTCAAACAACACATCCTCTGCATCACAATCCTCGCCCTCTTCCTCTCAGACTTCATATTCAGACCTGAGGCAAATCCTCCGAAACATCAAAGCGTGCCGCTGGAGGCACTTTAAACCACGGACACTAACCAGCCAATCAGGCGCAGGGGATGTTCTGTCCCGGAGACCGTTCAGGGGTTTGGTCAGGGGCGGCGCAGGGCCGGGTGGCAGGACAGCGGGACCACCTGCAGTCGGTGAGTAAACTCTAACGCTAGTTTGCAGTCAAAGTGCTGGAGCTGTTTGTTTGCTCATGTTTAATTCATTGTCGTCAATGAAAACTGGAAATAAACTCTGCATGATTGATGGTTATTATAATTGAGAGAGCTCAGTATTTGCGGCGGCGATGCATGGGGATGTTATTTGGGGCCCTTAAGTGGCAGTGCCCTTTTCAGCAGAAATATTCTTAACCTCATATTTATAAATAACTTGGTATATGTAACAACAAAATGTATGTTGGGGCTTCAGTTTTAATAGAGCTATACAGTGCTTTATCAGTGCTTTATATAGTGCGTGTGTTTGTGTGTGTGTATATATATTTAACATGATGAATGGCGACTGTTGAACGCAAAGCCGAATCCCCGACATTTTGGGCGATCTTAAAATCACAGGGACTCGCCAGTAGCCTAGACTTGTCATTTAACTACTGTGCTCTGTTACTGGTAGGCATGGCTTCTTAGGGCAGCGAAGCAAGTGCATTCTGGGAGTTGTTGTTTTTAATCCACAATTCCACATAAGAAAATTCAAAAATAATTTCACATTTCTTCTACATAAATGTCCCATTTTAAATACACATTCAGAGTGCTGGGCAGTAGGGCTGGGTATCGATTCACATTTCAATTTCGATTCACAAGCTCTCAGTTCGATTTCGATTTTCGATTCTCGATTCCTGATTTGATTCTCGATTCGACTATATTGAAGATGTAATACAAATCCTATATTTATAATTAATAAAAAAGAACAGTGGACATAAGTTTACTAGTGGTTAATTAATACAATGAAATTAAGAGCCATAAACCTATATATAAAACACTTTTTATTTTGGTACACTAAATGCATAAATGATCAAACAGTATCGTGTTATTTTATGTGTAAGATAGATAAATAAATATATAAATATTTAGACATTTTTTTTTACATTGATCTTACCTAAATGTTAATGTATTTTTTTTTAAGAGTTTATGTATGGATGCTTGATTTTAATCTTTGAATAAAATTGAAAAAAGTAGCACAAATAAATACAATAGAATAAAGACACAAATTAAGAGACATTTCGGGGTAGTTTTTTGGGTATGTCAGAAATACTACAGAAACTGAATAAAGTAATCCAATGTAAAATAACACTGGATAGTCATTTTAGTCCAGACTGAATTAAATACAAAGGCTATTAATTCTGATTGCTTACAATTAATACTATATTCTGTTGTTATGACAACAGAATTAATGACTGACACAAATGGCTGCGTTCACTTTAAGAACTAGTGCGCGAATCCAATACTGTTTCATGAACTTTCCGTCACACGCGTTTAATGCTAATTTAAGACATTACCGACTGTCTTTACGAGGTTACTCACCAATACCAGAGTTTTGACATAATGTTGCGTGTTTTAACTGTTTAAGCGATATAATCCAGGGATAACTTTTCCGGCGAGCTGTTTGGGTGGCGGATTTAGGCTGTGCACGCAGTGAAAGACATCTCTGAGAGTGCGCGAGCACGGGATGGTTTAACATTGCTTGAGCAGATAAATGATAAACGTTAGTTACGATCATAAGTTACGATGCAATGCTGGACCGATTGTGCAAGTTAATATTCCGTCATGTCCCTACTCCTAAACGCGTGTGTGTATCGAGAGCTGCAACGCTTAGCGCTTGCCTAGTGCAGAGAGACGAGAAGATGCAGCACCGCGTCCGCGAGCCCTTTATATGGAAAAAATCGATTCGTGGCCGTTGAGAATCGATTTTGAATCGACCACATTTTAAAAAACGATTAATCGAAAAATCGATTTTTTTGCCCAGCCCTACTGGGCGGTATACCGGACCGGTTCATACTGAATACCGGTGTTTATTTTTGTTATGATATTAATTTTTTATGCCACAATACCGGTGTATGGTGCTTTAATGATGATGGGAACACACCGCAACGCTGTTTGAGAGGGTCTCGTTTTCACTCTTGCACTCTGTGGTGATGCTTGTGTTACTTAGCGTGACTGAAGATGGATAAGTTAAACTATTATTGATGGCTGTCAAATTATATTGCAGTGTTTCCCATACATTGGTTCACAATATCAACACAGCCTTTTGGAAAATCTATTTGTGGTTGGCATTGACATCGTTGAATAAACATGAGCACTGCACGTTTCAAAGTCAAACACGGCTTAGAAAAGTTTCTTTATTATTATTTATGATTGAATCTTTCTTTATCTTTCCTGATAAATGTGTGTTTATGTGCGTTGTTGCTTTGTGTACAGGCGTTGCCAGGGAAACCGCTATTTTTCCCACTCCTAAAGCGCCTCCTGCTGGCACCTATGTGCAAACAGCCTTGCAAATCTGTATTAATGTGTTTGTTTTTTTCTACAATATTCACTCATGACAGAAAATTTGGTTAACCCAGTCATGCTTAGGAACATATATACTGTACCGTGAAACCAGTAGTCTATAATTTTGAAAAATACCGTGATATGGATTTTTGGTCATACGCCCAGCACTACACATTCATCTTTCCAGAAGTGAAGTATCCCTTTAAGAGTCTATAAATGTCTGCCAACACTTGGGCTTTGACAATTATTGTTTTATTACAAAATATTTAAATGAGGACAAATCAGTTCACAGTTGGCTCTTCATTCTTCGAGAAAACCAATAAACCAGAAGCAACTGTTCATCAGAAGCACAGCTGCATCTTTTCATAAAACCTCATTAAATGCGTCCAGCATCAAATGAAACTCTTTCAGATGATGGCGAGAGCACAGTGTTTGCAAATTATGTAGTCTATTCTCCCGTTTCATTTGTGTAATGCTTCAGTGATCAGCTGTGTTTTTTTAATATTTACATGGTTGTAGCTCACTTTTTTTCCTCTAGGCTATTTGTTGGATTTTTTTTTTATTTTTGATTTTTTTTTCAGTATTGGTAACTAAACAAGGAAGAATATTCTTTTAACCCTCTGGGCTTCTTCGTAAATGGGTTACACTTAGCTTCCTCCTGGTCAAAAACGGACAAAGCCTTAATTTAATTGTACTTTTTCCCAGGATAACCATTCAAATATATTTTTGTTCTATAATATTTTCTGATTATTATTTAGAATTTTCAGAGTTTTTTATGATACTTTGCATTAATTATATACTTTTTATGAGCTATTTTTTTCCATTAGAATTAATATATATATATATATATATATATATATATATATATATATATATATATATATATTATTTATTTATTTATTTTCAATAAATGTGAAATTTCACATCAAAATAGGGTGCCAACTTAATAAAAAAATGTTCAAGTAGAAGTCTTATTTGCACTCTTGATGTTTTAGAGTGTCACCCCTTCATTGCTGTACAACATTTTCGGTCATTTTCGGACGAAGAAGCCCAGAGTGTTAAAACAGTCTTTTGCATTATTATGAGAGAATACATTGATCGGTCAAACTTTTATTTCCAGTCTATTAGTCTTTTTGCAGAATTCACAGAACAAATGTTTTTCTTTGTATTATTTCATCAAAATATAATGACGTTCACCACCTCTTAAACAGCATTTCTGTATATTAAAACTATATTATGAATAGCATCATAACCCTAACTTAACACAACACCTGTGTTGCAAATAACATGGTGTTTTCCTTAATATTTCTAGTCTCTTTCATTCAACAAAAAATGCTGTGGAATTGCGTTTCTGTATGTCATATATCTAATATTTACATGTGTGTGTGTTCCAGCATTTACAGCTGAGCAGTATCAGCAGCATCAAGAACAGCTGGCCCTTATGCAGAAACAGCAGCTGGAGCAGATACAACAACAGGCCAATGACACGGGCTCCAGTCAGGTGTGTAACGCAGAGTCACGAGTGTCACTCGCGTCTGAAAGTGTGATGCTTTCTATAACTCTCTGCTGGTGTGCCCTCAGTCTGTCGTGTCCAAGACGTTGGACTCAGTCAGCGCCCAGTATGCTGCCTCTGCACTCATGACCTCTGACCAGCTTTTGACCCTAAAGGTTAAAGAGGACGGCACAGGAGGTGGTGTCAATGGTGTCGTCCAAGCTTCAGGTTTGAGACGAGCTTAAACTGTTTCATGTGCTCATCTTGAAAAACGCACGTTTGTATAATTAATAATTTTCTCTTTGACAGGCGTTTACAAGGGGTTGAGCGTCTCCGCCACGTCCTCTGCTTCTGTCCTCACTAGCCAACCAACGTTGACCGCTGCTCCGCCCACCTTCCTTTCCTCCACTAGCAACTCTAACACAAGCACCGCCCACACGGCCCATAACCCTATAGGCAACAACACAGCCAACTCCACTTCTCAGGTCCTGATCGGCAACAACCTACGTCTCAGCGTCACCGCGCCCTCTATCGCCAGTCTGAATGCCCGACACCTTCCCAGAAGTCTCAGCAACGTGCCACCTGCTGCCTTGAAGCTCGCCGCCGCCAGCAACTGTCAGCTCCCCAAAGTCAACACTGGGTAAAGAATTACATGCATTCATTCAATTTCTTTCATCTTTTTGCTGATATTTTGTTCGCATTTAACAAAAAAACACAATCCAAAGGAAGATTGTTTCAGCCATGGAATAAAAAAAAGTATAAAATATATAAATATAAACTCTCAGTTCTAAGATATAGTGCAATTGCGGGATATCAAATTGCAATTCTGAGTTATGATTAGTGTAAGTGCATCTTTGTGAAGTCCAATTCTGAAAAAAAGTCAGCTCACAATTCTGACATTTGTGAATTCCTCAATCGTGAGTTATTGACCTGTTAC
Organism: Cyprinella venusta; assembly: GCA_038021265.1. Classification (NCBI taxonomy): domain Eukaryota; kingdom Metazoa; phylum Chordata; class Actinopteri; order Cypriniformes; family Leuciscidae; genus Cyprinella; species Cyprinella venusta. The sequence continues at coordinate 28,234,980 of CM075877.1, forward strand.
TCTGAGAAAAAAATATATTAAAATTAGGGCTGTCACATGATTAATCACGATTAATCGCATCCAAATTAAAAGTTTGTGTTTATATAATATATGTGGGTACACTGGGTATAATTATTTTGTATAGATATAAATACACACCCATACATGTATATTTAAAATAAAAATATTTATATAAAAAATATTTATATATAATGTAAATTATATATAAATCTTTTTACATTATATACATGAAAATATTCCGGGGGACGGAATTTGAAAAAAATAAATAAATAAATAAATATTTATTTTATTTTATTTTTTTCCCATTTTTTTCATTCATTTTTCAAAAAACAGATTTCATAGGGCCCTAGTTTAGATCCCACAATGTTCACATGATTTTTTTTTTTTTAAATTTATGCATTTTACAAGGTTATTGTTTTCCAAAATCTAAACTATTCTTGCTTTTATCATTTATCTGGTTATTGATTCGTTTCCTGTTTGTTTACAGGGAGAATCACGAGCAGGAAAAGCAGTCCCTCAACAGTATAGCAGAGAACACAGTGGCCATGGAGGTGACGTAGTGACTGTTGTCTGGATGCCGTTCTTTTTTCTTTTCTTTCTTTTCTTTCCCTGTCCAGTCTTCTGGTGCTGTGCACCAATTGGGTTTGGGGAAGCGAAAGGACAGCGGGTTTCCACAGCAACTGTCTGAACGTAACACAAAATTTCGTCTCTCGTTTTTCTTTTTCACCCCCCTTTTTTTTAGGTTTTGAACATATGCTGTTTCTGTTAAGAAAAGAGATGTGTAAATTAAGAATATGGCTAATATTCAATGTACAGAACTACATATTTGTAGAAGCCCACCACCACCCTTGTATATACGCTACTTGAATACAGAACTGTTGAGTTGTGATGTTTTGCACTTGGGGAATCAAAAAGAGAAAAAAGCGATCGAGGGGCGAGTGTGTGAGTGAACCGTGAGGTCAGGTAAAAGTGAGTGTGTGAATAATCGTGCATGGTGAGGAAACCTGCTGTTCTACCTATTTATTGTGCTGTGTTTACAATGATTTGTTCTTTATGTTGGTTATTTTCTTTTGTTTTTTTCGTACACTGTGCCCCTCAGTTGTTTCCTGCAGTGTTGTAAGTGTTTAGGTAGCTGTCAATTCCTCAATTTTCTCGTTTCGACTGGTTCACACTGTGAATCGGATTGAACGTTAATGGTGTCATGCCATTTCCCCCCCGTATCGTTTTCGTTATTTTATTTTAGTTCATTTTCCCCTCTTCTCCGAGGGATGTGGGGGATCGACGCCCTTTAGGTTCAGGGTTTATTGGGAGGGCAAATCAGATTTTTGGGGGGTGGTTATATGAATCTTCCATTTTTATATCATCCCAAATAATAACAAAGACAAACAAGGGATGAGGTCTTCACTTTGGGAGCTTCCAAGGCTCAACTAAGCACTATTGGGTTTTTTTTAGTTGATTTATTGCTGCTTTTTGTATAAATTCAGTTCCTTTTTCATATGATGGAAACTTTGGTTTGTCCCCGTTTTTATTTCTTTGTACAACAGAGTTATTTTTGTATCTTGTTTTGCATTGTTTTGTTTTTTTCTTGTGGTGAAGCGTCTTTTGCGCTTCTTTAATGGAAGACTTCATTCTTTGTTGCTAAACGTCACGCGCGACGGCCAATAAGCGCCCTGCATCCGAGTCATCATTCCAGTTTATGACGCAAGACCAAGAAGGAGCGAAAGAGGTGGATGCCAAACTAACGTCATCTCCTTGGCCTTCTTCTCTAAACGCATTAATCCTGCAGACTCTGGACTACTTCAAGGCCTGACAAAAACCACAAGTTAAAGGTTGTGCCTTCCTTTGGGAACGTCCTGCTCAGTCTCTTCCGTGAAGAGGATGCTCCGGGTCAAGGCCGCAGTGCCTGCGGTACACACTTGTCCGGAGCTCGGATCTCTGATGCCCAGTCCACTGGCTGAACTGAATCATCCTCCTCCAGGGGTTTCTAGTCTGATCTGGATGGAGGCGAAAAAATGAGAAAATATGGAAAATATTAAAAAGAAAAAAGATTATTGAATAAGTGAGAGAGAAAAAAAAAGATATGTGACAATTCAAACATGAATCAGACAATAAAGCCCAGGTTATATGTGAACTAATGAGTTGTCTTTTTAATATGTGAATAAATGGATGGATGGATGGATGGATGGATGGATGGATGGATGGATGGATGGATGGATGGATGGATGGATGGATGGATGGATGGGAGGATGGATGGATGGACGATAGTAATTGATTCTCAATGCCGTGTTCATGAGTCCCATATTTGTCTTGAGCAGTCGTCCAACTCTTCTTCAGAAATCTTTGCACATTCTTTGGTTTTCCAGCATCTTCTGCATATTTGAACCCTTTTCAACAATGACATTGATTGAGATTCATCTTTTCACTGGGACTCATACACAACTATTACAAATGGTGAACACTTACTCAGGGCTGGGTGATAAAACGATAACGATAATTATCGCGATATAATTTTTATCGATAGAACGATATCAAGAGGTCTATAAATGTTCGATAATGTTTATGTGCCAAAAGCGGAACGAAACTCATTTGAACCGCGCGCGCCACACGGAGCATTTATCCACTCGGCTCAAAGTCCAAACGGCGACTGGCAAGTGTTTATCATGATATTTTCTGGCAATAAAGAGTAGTTTAAAAGCACAATTCACGCTCTGGTTTATATAACCTTCACTTAGGAGCAAAAATCTACCTTTAAACTTGAAACAAATGAAGATTTGACATTTATCGTGATAATTATCAATATCGACTGATATAAAAAAAAAATCGTGATAATTTTTTGGCCATATCGCCCAGCCCTACTTTCACTGACGCTCAAGACTGAAACGCATTGGATTAAAAACCAGACGGAGTGAACATCTGCACAGGATGATTCTGTTCTTTAAACGAATGAAAATTTTCCTTCAATCATCCTGTGTGAAAGTTTCCACCCCTGGCCTTTAATGTGTGTTCACGACGCATACGTGTTGTTGATGCGAGAGCAAACTTTGCGAATGTGTGTTGGGAGATTAATATTTTGTAATTGAAGTGATTGAAGTTTTTTTGCGCAAACAAATCACTTCATAACCAGAGATGTATAGTAACGAAGTAGAACTACTTAAGTACTGTACTTAAGTACTAAAATGCTGCATCTGTACTCTACTAGAGTAATGTTTTTTTTTCCGCATACTTCGACTTTTACTTCAGTAGATATTTTCGATTAATTTAATACTTTTACTTCTATATTTTTTTAATGTTCTGCTATTTACTCGTTACAATTATAAAAAAAATACGAATAATTCGTTGCAAGTTGGTTTTCATGCTGCCTAAATCACACGCCAGTTTTATAGGGTAATGGTATTTATTGACACACATTGACAACTAATGCAGGGGTTGTCCTGCAATGACATTTTTTGGCGGCCACCAAAGCGCCTTATTTGATTGCTAGTTCAAAGTTTTGACTGCTTTCTTTAATAATTACACGACACAATACTTGTATTTTTACTTTTAGTACTTAAGTAGTGAATTTAAAATAAACTATTTGCAATACTTAAGTACAAAAAAATGTTGAATACGTTAGTACTTCTACTTAAGTGTGGTGCTTAAACAGCACTTCAACTTTTACTCAAGTCACTTTTTGATAGAGCACTTGTACTTTTACTCAAGTCCGGGTTTCTAGTTCTTTATACATCTCAGATCATAACATTTATGCATATTATGTTTCCAGGGCTTGTAAGTAGGTTTGTAGTTGCGTAGACGGTCAATGGAGGGACAGAAAGCTCTCAGATTTCGATGGACGGAAGTCTTCTGGGTGTTGAACGACATGAGGGTGAGGAATTATTAAAAGATTTTACATTTTTGGGTGAAGTAACCCTGAAATATTTAATCTCATTTAAATACTCAAAACATTACAAAAAATGTTTACCAATTGATGAAAATATCAGGATTAGCATCCCACCATAACGATTGCAATCTGTAAAGTTCTCGGGGATGGATCCATGACTTCAGGCTGATAGTTTTGTGTGATCCCGGAAACTCCAGATTTCCACAATCTCACAATACACAGTGCATGAGGAGGAGTGTATGTAGCAGAATTGAAAGCAGTTTATGCATTGAATGTCCTCCACATCCAGGAATGCAATTACACTTTCAGTTTGCCTTTGCATCTGACCGTCCTTCATGGCAGTTAGTCAACAGAAATATCATTTTCTTTAGTAATACTTGTTCCTGGTTCCAATTCATCTTCTAATTTCTGGTCCTATTGGTCTTATTTTTATTAATTTGATTCCTTATGAATGAAACCCAGTCCCATTCCACAGCATTTTCTTGTTGAACATCATGTGAAGTACACCATAAAATGCATTGAATAGATTATTCTATAGGCCTTGGGGGAGAGGACAGTGCTCTTTTAAATGAGTCTCGAATCTTGATTGAATGTCAAAAATGTGGAGTCAATGCGTGAAAGCCGTAGGAGATTGATTTTCATCTTTTGAAGAAAGTATAATGTTGTACACATTGCGATCTATCAGTTTCTGAGACTGTGTTTTCTCATTAATCTGTTTTTGCATCCCTTGCAGAAGGGATTTTTCGCTCTGCATTTTTTTCTTCAGAGATCGAGCGGGCTGAATTTAAGTATGGATGCCAAATCGCCTCTGTGTGCCAGAAAGCCAAATATTGTTTTTATCGACCACAGTTGAGAATACTAAACTCGCCTGTTACCATAGAAACATATTTAAAAAATCAATTGAGTGTTTTAGGTTGAGTTTCTTCAATAATACTTGCTTTAGACTTGATTTTTCATTGTTCATATGATAATGTACATGTGGTGATTCTGTTTGGATGTCGGATGAAAGAGTGAGCGAGATGGAGGAGTGTTGTTCTGTGTCTGAAATGGCCCTGCTGGTTCTGATATGGTCACTCATAACATGGAAATATTGTGTCTGTGGTCTCAGCACAGCTCAGTAAGTGTGACCGCATCACACTGCATACATTTAGTAATTCTGTAAAAAAAGAAAAACAGTTAAAATTAACATTTTAAGCATTTATTTTATTTTAAAAAATGATAAAATAATGCAATAAACATTTATATATTTTTATAAAATATATTTCATAAAATGTGTAAGACAAGCGGCCAATGAACATGTTTAAAATAAGTAATTATTTTAGAAAACAAACTATTTTTATTAAAAATAATATATTAACTAATAATATATTAAATAATATATATAAATAATATGAATAAAATATATAATATATTAAATAATATATTATATAGCACTCTAAAAATATATTATTGCAAACAGGAGATATAGATTACAAACATTTCGGACTATAAAAATAATGTAACAAAACTAAATTTTTAATAGAATATAATATAGTATTTTATAGAATGTATAAGATGTGAGGTCAATGAACATGTTTAAAATAAATTATTTTAGTAAAAAAAAAACAAATATATATATATATATGTGTGTGTTTAAATAAAAACAAATATTTTTCATAAAATGTATAAGAAAATATATGAGAGAAGAGGCCAGTGAATGTTTAAAATAAGCAATTATTTTATATAAAAGATAAATATTTTATAATAAATTATGGAAAAAAAACATTTTAGCTATTTTAAAATACACAATATATTTAACAAATTATATGAGGAGAGGCTAATGAATATCTTTATTTGTGTTTTTGTTATTATTGTATTTTATTGTATCTTTTAATGTAATTTGTGCTGCTGTGACATAAATTTCACAATAAATTAATAAAGTAAGTCAAATCAAATAAAGTATGGAATTATTTATTAAAAATAATTTATAATATAAATGAAATTCAAGTTTATATTTTTTATAATTTTCATAAAAATATATAAGAGAGGCCAATGAGCATTCAAAATAAGGAATTATTTTAATAAAATAAAAAAATATATATATTTTTTAAATAAAATATTATTTATTATTACTAATATTAAAATTATTTATTACCATTTAACTCATTTAACCTCTCATTGTTAAGTGTTTCTTTCTTACCATTGAAGTGTGTGTCCTTGCAGTGGTAATGTGGAAGGCTCACAAGCTAAGATTCAAACAATTGTTTTTGAAAATGTTCAAATATATAATGCATCTATCCAGATGCTATAGGTTGTTCTATATGGTTTGGGCTTTGGTTACTTTCTGTCTGATGTTTAGTGTCTAATAACTGCTTCGATGCAAGTCAGAAAGCCTTTTCTGCTGATGGTTGAGCAAAGTTAGCAGTTCCCCAAAGAACCTTGGTTTTTCTTAGTGTGAACATATGATCTGAAGAGCACTCTTCCATAATAGTGTTAAATAGAACGGTTCTATGGATTCTTCATGGATCCATCAATGCCAATAAAGAATGCTTATTTTTAAGAGTGTAATGACATCATAGCACATGAAGAGCAGAACGTCGGTCAGCTGCTTTACAGCGAGAACTCACACTTGGTTGAGATGGTGAATGTTTGTGAAGGCTCAGGTATCGTCTGCCACTTCATTCTGGAGAGCAGAGTAAGTGCTGGAAATGCTTATTGACTCGTGTGTGTGTGTTTGTGGGCGATGGACTCCGGCCAAGTCTCTCAACATGCGCTTTGATCCGAGTAGGAAAACGTGATGAGCCAACAAGAGCCTCAGATCAAAGATGCAAGTGTGTGTTTGAATTTTTTTTTTTATCTCTTCAAAAAGATACAAATAAATGATTAAAAGCAGTTTTTTGCCACTTTAAAATGAGATTCGCATTCAAGGTCAGCAAGTCTATACAATTTCACGACATGTCATGTCAAGGTTGTCAAATCTATCATCAAATCCTTTGGAAAGTTGAAAACATTTTCCATATTGATAATTGAGACCTGCACTCATGCATTCATGGATATTGTAAATGCTTTTGCACCACTTGACATTGAACTTCTAAAACGCTCTGATTTGAATTGATTTACAGGTTGGTAATAACACGCTGCTAAGCTAATAGCATGCTCCAATAAGCATACATTTGCATAAATCTGTTTTTAATTACACTGATGGCAATTTTGATCTGTTCTTTGGACTATTTAACAAAATGTTTATTCATAAACCTTTTGACTGAGCTTGCCACAATGATTTATGAGAAGGAAACACACAAGGCATCATAACTAGCCTAAATGTTTACCTGTTCAAGCCGTTGAGTTTGAGTGAGCCTTAAAATGATCCCGGTATGTAGACAGCTCATCGGTGTACAGTAAGTGTGGTGCATGTTAAAGCTATAACCTCAAATTAAATTGTGACAGTGGAGAATCCCGCTGTGTTTGTGATATTCTCACTTTTTGCCGAGTATTTTCGTCTGATTGAAGGGTGAGAAAAATGATTTGACCTTTCTGGCATTTCCCGGGAGAAATAGAGGCAGTGATTTCCCTTCACTCACAGAAGACTGCTGTTGCTATGGTTATACCACAGTCTTGTTTGCATTAGCACAATCAATAATCTGTATATGCGAGCGCCCAATTTAATTGCATTATAATGTAAACAGCCAATGAAAAACATTAAGGTAATGAATTTGTGCGTATGCATTTTTCATGATTTTAAAAAGCATCCACACGTCATAGTTCACTTTGAAATCAATTTTTGGTATGTTTTAGCTTACTTCAAGAGCATCCAAGATGTAGGTGTCTTTGTTTCCGCAGTATTTTCAATGTTGATGTTTTTAGGTCAAACCGTTCTTGTCTGTCGGTCATATAATGGAGGTATATGGTCACCGCCTCAAAGAGAATGCACAGAGAAGTCCAAATTAAACGTGATTTAATGACTCGTAAATGTAATTGATGGCCTAAGACACGAAACAAGCGGTTTGTGTGAGAAAACGAACAGTATTTATATTGTTTTACCTCTTTGAACCACAGCATGTCCCAGTGATCTGAGCGCATTGGCTCTTTGTGGCTGTTGTTACATAAGGTAAAACGATATAAATGCTGTTCGTTTTCTCACACAAACCGCTCGTTTCGTGTCTTAGGTCATCAATTTGTACTTACATTTACGAGTCATTAAATCGTGTTTAATTTGGACTTCTCTGTGCATGCTCTTTGAGGTGGTGACCATAGACCTCCATTATATGACTGACAGACAAGAACGGTTTGACCTAAAAATATCAAAATTGAAACTACTGTGGAAAGACACCTACATCTTGGATGCCCTTGAGGTAAGCTAAAACATACTGAAAATTAATTTCAAAGTGAACTATCCCTTTAACATCGACGACTCATAAAGCATGCAGGGCAGTGTGTCGTCTCGTTTTATCTGAGTAGATGAGAAAGTTGTTTGATTTTTCTAGTGCCTTTGTCAATGCGACGGCCAACAATGACTCATAACAACAACAAAGACCCAGGGAAGATCAGAGCAGGAGAAAAGATGAGACTGAAGCTGCCTCAACGCAAAATCAAGAAAAAAAGAAAGAAATACTGTGAAATGCATTAATTGTTTTCAGGCTAAGGCACATAATCCAATTTGTCTGCAATCTTCAGATGGCAGTGTGGTGTGGAATGATTGATTAGATGCTGGAGTATGAGCTATTCATCAATGCCTATTCAAAATGGCAGTTTGATTATTCGTTAATAGAGCCGTAGTGCTGCAGTCAGAACACATTACGTCTGAAGACGCCTTGGCAACGGCTTCTTTCTTCCAAGGTGATCGTTAGGCAGTCAGTCAGGTGACAGAAGGGATGAAATGTGATTGGTTAAGATGACCTGTCAATTAGTGAGAAGTCTATCACTGTTCAATAAGGGAGCTTGTTTTAAAAGATTGAAAATATTACAAAAGGATGGATGGATCGTTAGATGATGGGTGGATGAATGGATGGATGATGGATGCATGGATGGACAGATGGATGCATGGATGGACAGATGGATGCATGCATGGATGGATGGAAGCGTGGATGGTTGGATTGATTGATGGATGCATGGATGGTTGGATGGATGATGCATGAATGGACAGATGGGTGCATGGATGGATGAAAAAGTTTATCATGCTATATAGTGTTATTTTAGTGTAATTTACAAACTATTAATTAATATTACGAATGTTTAATTTTTTATTTTACATAATTTTAGTTTGATTTTGCCATGTGATTTTGTTATTTTTATTAGGTTTTTGTTATATATATATATATATATATATATATATATATATATATGTGTGTGTGTGTGTGTGTGGCTTTTAGTTTATTTTAATTTAAAAAAATATTTTTTATTATTTATATTTATTTTATATTTTTATACGTTTTTCTTCTAATATTTGTGTTTTAATTACAGCTTTATATCAATTAACGACAATTTTATTAACAATAACAGCACACGAACAACAAACTGCAAAATAATTGTTGACTCTACCTGGACATTTTTTTATGAATGTTACAGATTCTTCTCTTAGTACATTTATTGTGAGAGCAAAACAAGTCTTAGGAGCGTGTGCGGTGAGAAACTCCAGAACAGCAGTCTGGGAAAAAAAAAATGAAAATGTAATTTATTTATTTATTTTTGTCTGAGTGTCTGGGATGTTTGGCACAGGGTGTGTTTTGGCTGGCAGGGAGAGGATTTGTACGCACCTGTTCAAAGAGTGAAGAGGCAGAGAGACTGAAGGAAAGGACAGAGGAGAGGATAGATGGATCACTGAGAGGGCTCACAACAGTCTCTCTGTGTCTGATGCACCTGCCTAACCCTCATCCGCCCGGAGAGAGAGGAAAAGAGGAGAGATGCAGATGGATTGGAGTAGATGTCCTCAACTCTCTGTTTTGGGTAAAAGTGGATGCACAAAAAACAAAGAGACTCTTTGACTCAAAAAGACTGTTGTGGGTGGTTGCCAGGGCGTTGCTATGGTTGCTAATTAATTATCTATCTATCTATCTATCTATCTATCTATCTATCTATCTATCTATCTACTCTCATCAGCATCTTCTCAACTTTCTGACATATTTGTGTTCATATTAAATGATATATGCTGTCTGTCTCCTGATACTTGTTTAAGATGCTGAGAGCAGGGAGTCTAAATCTTTCCAGCTGAGCATGTCGGTCTGATCGATGCTGTGGTCGATGTTTAGTGTGCTACTGAAGAAGAGGCTTGAGGATAATGATGGTAATTGGCTGGTTTGATAGATCGATTCATTCGGCCGGTTTGCATAGAAACGAAAGAGAAGAAACCCCCTGTACTGCGTTCCATACAACGTCATTCATTTCATGCTGCCTTTTTTTTTGAGTATTTTTTATGGTATTTTTTTGTATTTTCTGCATTCATCTCAACATTAGAGATCATTTCAAACTTATTTTTCTTTTAAAAATGCAGAAAATACCATAAAAAATACTGGCGCATTTTATATGTAGATTGGTTTGGTCTTTTCTTTCCCCTTGAAGTACACACATCCAGAATATTTATGAATTCAAAGCATTTAAACTAACCTTTAAATTGTTTTATCCAAGCAGGCCAAGGCTTTAACAATCCAACATTCGTCTACTTCCCTACTTTTTCTTTCTTTTGTTTTGTTGCTAAAGTACGTAAGCTGTTAATCTTCTTAAATTGTGTTCGAGTTGCAAACTTCTCATCAGATCAATACTTCAAACCGGTGGGACGGCTGTGAACCAATGATACGAGTGACTCTTAGAGAGAGAGAGAGAATGTGAAGGAGCGAGTGTGTGGATGTAGTTGAACAGTATGGATGGATGGTGGAATGGATTTATTTAGCATCTGTTTTTTGGGGCTTTGTCACAAAGGCTTTTTTTTTTTCACTCCCACACACACAACCAAGATAATTCAATTTGGTTGTAGTAGCATCTCAGAGACAGACACATCTCAGTATTGAATCCAGACCCGGTGGGGAGTGTTATAGATTTTCATGAAATAAGACAATTTACGTGTCGAAACTTGGTCACAAACTAAATAAATGCTTGAGACAAATTATTTGTTATTAAAATGTCTTTGTTCCCAAACCACTTTTCATTTGAACAGAAAAGCAAGCATAGCCTACTCTACTGTTTGTGCATAGCAGCCAACAAATAATAAATAACAATTGCATTAGCCAATGATGCAAAATCATACGTTTGGACCAGAACAAAACACAGAGGTTGCTTCTGAAATTAGTGAGGGGATTTTTTTTTTGTCTCATGTTTTACGCTAATATTTTATTTTAACAAAGACAACAAGAAAGCCGGATCTGAACTTGCATGAATTCTATTTTGCCCCTTCTTGTGCTTGAACGCATGCAATTTTCTCCAAATGCCAGTCTTGACCTAAACACATTCGGTTCTGTCACTATATGCGTCATATTTTGTAATTAAAAAGACAAAGAGAAAATCACTCGCTGATCTTGACTGAATATTTTCATTGATAGGGTGAAGACTGCAGAGTCATTTTACATGTGATTCACTCAACGCATTCTCATCCCAAGGCATCATATACACTTTTGTCAAAGCATAGACATCCAACGCACATGGCCCCCTTTAGCGTCAATATAACACGCTTCACCAATGGTAGGTTTAGTTCTGGGGTAGGGTTAGGGTTAGACCACTAGGAGGTGCCTTCTGGCCCATATGTGCGTCTCATATTGACGCCATGTGCGTTGGATGTACTCTTTGGCAAAAGCGTCAGTATATGATGCCTTGGGATGAGAACGGGCTGGATTCACTGAGAAGTGGACTTTTCATGGTAGAGCCAGCAGGCGAATGACAAACAAGGCTTCTTGGCTGCTTAAAACTGTTGTGAAAACACTTTCCACAAAATTTACAAGTCTTCTTCCCCATGAACTGCTTAATAGGTTCAGTCCGTTCTATTTCCTCAACATGGCTGTCATGGGAGTTGCTTTCTCCACATAAGACCTCTTTTTTTATTTTTTTGCATATAAACTGCAGGAAATGCATGCTAGTATGATTTTTCGCACACAACCAAATCGTGTGTTCTAGTATTAGCTCCATTACAGGTTTGTAAACACCGCAGTCAGATCAGGATTAGAGGAAACCTCCACCCATGAACTCAAGCCCCTGTCACGCTATCCGTTTACTCCTCTAATCTCTGACCACATGAGGTGTATTTGCTTATGGATTATCAGCACCCCGTCTGCCGGTTATCAGATTTACATAAGATATCACACCATGTGGGAACTGGGGAGATCGCTGTGTTACAGTATGAGCAAGACTATGTTATATTACAAGGCCAACTGTAAAATCATGATTGGATCTCGTATAGTCATTTTTTTCAAGATTTTATTTTATATCAAACCCGATATGCTACTATAGCAACTGTCTTTTGGTGGAAGCTACATGATCTAAATGGGAGAAAATGTCCGAGGGCAAGTGTATAGCGCCCCGTGTAGTCAATAAAGGGCAGATGCCACTTACACACTGTGAAACAGTTTTATTCATGCGTTTATACCCTTTAGCTTTTCTGCTAAAATGCATTAAAGTGCATTTAATATATATATATATATTTTTACTTTGACAAAAACAATACAGCCCCTATCAGGTTTATCTGAGTATTGTCCAGTCCTAAAGTAGATATGCAGTGTTTAAACTAATCCCACACTGCCTTCTGTTTACTGATCCAAACCTGTCCATGCACAGGAATGCTATGTCATACTTTTGCATTACAGAACATATTCACATGCAATGATGTTTATTTTAGAAACAATGCACTGTAAAAAATAAATAAATAAATAAAATACAACTGAAAATGTTCTGGTAATATCATGCCAGGAGGACACCATTTCCAATAAACTTAAACTTAGTGCAATGAGGAATTCAAAATACAGGTGAAACAAATACAGAAAAAAAAAACATACGGAAAATTCTTTCATATTTACAAATAGGCCTATATTGTGCTCTATTTTTACAGACTTTTATTTTTTTACAGTATGCAAGTCAATTTTTGTTTCTCATAATTGTTTTAATGTCTTTGTGTAAACTATTTTGCTTAAATAGGCCTATATGCATACTGTATATACAGTAGTTAACATTTGAAGTGGATCAAAAAAGTTTATCAAAGTTATTCTAAGACAAGCATGGGCATTATTCAAAATTCATGTATATCTTTTAATCTTTGATTTTAAGGTTTTGATCCACGTCAAATGTTGACCACTGTGTTTATATATATATATATATATATATATATATATATATATATATATATATATATATATATATATATATATATATATATATATATATATATATATTCTAATTTCTCACCAGCCACTTTTTGTCTTAGACGTTTGCCTGTTTTCAGTTCCAGTACATCACTTACATCCCCTTCAAGTGCAATAACACTAACGCTGTGAAACCGAGTGCCATCCAAACGAATTATCACTTATCAAGTGCGTTCTGCTCTTGCCAGGACATCTTTAAATGTTATGTAAGCTGGCTTGGTAAGTTATTAAAGAATATTTGTTCACAGCACAGATGTTTCGCCTGTGAGTGTAGAAAGACAGTGAGAAAGAGCAAAGAATTGTGATGATGAGGTAATCGATAAAACAGAAAAAGTGATAAAGAATGACTACATTAAACAGTTGCTCTTTATTGTACAGATGCTCTTTCAGTCGATAAATGGTCTGCCATTTAAGTTAACCAGCAGGACTTGTCTCTCTGGATATATTTCTGTGCTATATGGTGTTGAGTCGTCTCTTCACAGGCGTGTTTGTGTTATCATGCAAAAAGGAAACAATTATATTTTACAATAATATAAGGTGATAATAATAAATAAATGTCTTGACTTTGGAGTAAAAAAAATCTATTAAGATATTCTTTACAGGTTACACGAGAATGAGTGACTGCTCTACCCATTCATGAATTAATGATCAAATCTTTCACACAACTAATGGTCCGCTCATGGCTGAAAGAAACAGGAAATAACATCAACTGTACTAGTTCCAATGGGAGACTCTTTGATGTCCTAAAGCGCCATTTAGTGGTTCAAAAGAGTATTGCAAGTTTATTTATCAAATAATTTTAATTAAGTCAATTTGGTCCTGCAGTAGTTATATTGACTCATCCATGAGAATTAGATGGAAAACTGATCCGTGGAAAAGGCTAATCCATGCAAATGTCACATATTATTAAATACCATTTCACACCAGGGGAAGGCCCAGAGCACGTCAAAAAAAAAAAAAAACACCAAATATTCCCATATGTATAATGTGTGACGGCAGACGTGCTGCATTGCAGACATATTTTGTATTAGCTTTACATTCTGAGGAAGCAGGGCTAGTTTGATCCGTCACAGCCTGCTGAGATCAAACAATTAACCTTCAGTATATTGAAAGCAACAGGAGAATGCTAACACAAAACCTTGCAATGAAATAGCAGCAGTTGCTATAGTAACTTGTGCTGAAGTCTAAAGGCATTTGCGCAACTACATAAAACATGTTTCAGTTGCCAAGGAGCAATCGTCATTTACTCAAAGTTTACTTACCGTAAACGCTTTTAAAAAGGTGGAATGAGAGTAGCTGGGAAGATAAAGTCTTTATTGTGTTTTCCTGTATGCACGGAATATGATTTGTTTGAATTTAGATAGATAAGTGGCCTTTTTTTCTTTCTAGTTCTTTCTACGACTTTTTACTAGTAGCCTATAATACTAGAAGAGCAACATATCCCCTGAGATACAAACATTTAAATTAGGGCTGTCAAAACGATTAATCGCGATTAATCGCATCCAAAATAAAAGTTTGTGTTTACATAGTTTATGTGGGTGCACTGTGTATAATTATTATTATATATATAAATACACACAAATGCTTGTATATATTTAAGAAATATTTTCATGCATATTCTGTATATAGATTTATATATAATTTATATTATATATAAATATAAATATTTTATATATAAATAATATTTTTTCTTAAATATACATGCATGTGTGTTTCTTATATATATACAAAATAATTATACACAGTGCCCCCACATATATTATGTAAACACAAACTTTTATTTTGGATGCGATTAATCACGATTAATCGTTTTGACAGCCCTAATTTAAATACATATTATGTAAATGTACAAGAGTACACTTTTATCATGGATAGATGCACTTTTATGATATATAGATGCTCTTTTTATGATGGATAGATGATCTTTATGATGGATGGATGCACTTTTATGACGGATAGGTGCACTTTTATGGTGGATTGATGCACTTTATGATGGATATGCACTTGTATCAACTTAAAAAAAATACATACCTATTCACTGCCATTATAAAGCTTAGAAGAGCCAGGACATTTTTTTGTCCAACTCCAATTGTATTCTTCTGAAAGAATAATGTCACACACTTAGGATGGCTTGAGGGTGAGTAAATCATGGGCTAATTTTCATTTTTGGCTGGACTATCAGTTTGTGTTTCTCACATAGTAAAGTATATTCCTTACATGAGTCATATGAACTACTTTTACTTTTAAGATACTTATTATTATGGAGCTAATTGTGTGTTTTGTCAGACATTGTTAACATTTGTTCATAATTATTCTTTTAAAAAATCCTCCTTTTGAAGATAGTTTACTTTACAGGTTTGAAATGACGTGGTTGGGAAAATAATTTGGATGTTTTATTCTTTTAATGATTTTACCTATATTTCAAGAAAAGCGAAAGACATGAAAATTACAGAATAGCAGAATTCAATGTCTTTCTTCGATTTTCCTAGATGCTTTGCTTGATATTTTTGGGATACAATGTCAGTTCATGTGTCCTTGTGTTCTGCATTATAGTTTAATGGGATGTACTGCCATATATGCCTGTTATAACAGCTGTCTGCACATAGCAGAGATAATCTATAGCTTTGAACTGAACATAATCCTTAAATGACAACAATGAGTTTGTTCAATCCTGTCACGGTACCTTAACTCCTGTGGGATGTGGTGTTACTATGGTAACGGGACGTATTAGTCATCACAGAGTGAAGTATGTGACAGGTGTGGACACGAGTGAGATTGACAGTTATATATTTATAATCCATTTGACATGCATACATCACACCCAAAAATATGTACGTCCTTCTTCTGCGCCAGTAGGGCCTGTAAATCGCATGCACATAAGACATATCAAACCCTCCCTTCATTTCCTGAACAAGAAAAATCCTTACCAGAGATATTCAATCAATTATAGTTCCCGCATAGGCTACTTAAAAATCTTTAAAACTTTAAAACCAAAAGCAGTCGTAGAGTTCCGGAAGTAAAAATCCTTTTAGTTTGCATGGTGAAAAGTTTGTAATGTTATGATTTATCTCAGATCTGGTCTGGAGGGAATGGGTTAATACACACAGTTATGTTTATTTTTTTTTTTTTTTTTTTGAAAATGTAAAATTGCAGAAAGTTTTGTGTGATGGGTAGGTATAGGAGGTTAGAGTAAGGACAAAATACAGTTTGTACAGTATAAAAACCATTACATCTATGGAGAGCCCCCACAAAGATGGTGAACCGGCCTGTGTGTGTGTGTGTGAGGGGGCAGGTTATTATCTGTGCTGAGCGTGTATAATTCAGACCTATGGGACGCAGCTTTAATTGCGTCCTGCAGCCGACAGTTATAATTGCGTCGCATGTTATGACAGTCAGACTGACAGGCCCAAATGAACTGAGAGACAAAATAATGAGTATCGTGTCTTTCTGTCTAGCTCTTTCTTTTCTTCCATTATCTTTCAGAAAATTCTCTCCAAATATTCTTTCTTTTTCCTTGAATTCCCTGCCCAGCACTAGTAGCTTTCTTATTTAGCCTGTTCTTCTCACAATTATTCTGTTTCCCATATCTTTATAATTCCGGGATATATTTTGGACTCTGAAAGGCATAGGCCTACTTACCTTTCTGTATCACCAAATTCAATGCAATCAACTCAAACATTTCAACTTCCATTTTTTAGTATTATTAATATTTCCATTTTTAACCACAATTTACATCTTCTTATAGACCATTATTTGAATGTAAAGTAAAAGCATTTTTAAACAAAATAAATGTTTTAATTGTCAAAGTGGTAAATGCCATTTATTGAATTGAATGCAAGGATGTCATACTCTGTGTTCGTAATGGAATATAGCTTGCTAATATTGTACAGAATCCCTCATACTATACTGTTTTTGTATTATGTTAAAAGTAGGGATTATTTAGATGACAACAATATACAATATACAAAATAGTATTGTAGTGATAGTACTCTGTCCAGTTATGAGCCTGATGGACAGTCTCATGGCTATGACCTGCTATTCCCTCTTATCAACACAGGTTGGCGTTGTTATACTCTGTAATGATGAAGTCACACTCACAGGCTTTGAAAAATATTCAGACTATTTTGTGCTCATGTAATTTGACAATACCCTGATGAATCGCAACATCTGCGCTAAGCTCCTCTCTAGCAGAGGACGAACATAACACGCCTGCACTGACTAACCCCAAACACACACACACACTGAGGAGTATTTAGGCCACGTCCAACCAGAACAGGTGTTTTCCCACACACACACATGCACAAACACCATTGTATTCTTTGTCTATTCTCCTAATAATATGTAAAAAGCGAAACAGCTGACGAATGCCTGGCTATTATTATATTGATAACTTATTTGATTTTTTTTAGCTTTTAATGGCACCTCATGAAACAAAGACAACTACAGAATTGTCTGTAATGAAATTAGTGAGATGGAAACCACTGCTAAATATTAAAGGGATTTAAAGGCACCTGAATTAATTTGTGAATATATATATATATATATATATATATATATATATATATATATATATATATATATATATATTTTTTTTTTTTTTTCCATAAAACATTTTGTGACAAATTCATTCAGGTGCCTTTAAATGAAAAAAGGAAATAATAATTATATATATATATATATATATATATATATATATATATATTCAGATGCAAAAGCCAAATTTTCTTCTAGAATGATCATTTTTATCAAGCTTGTGTGTTTATGTTAAGCTATTTTACTTTAACTGTCATTAAAGTGAAATTACTGAACTTAAATATACGAGCTTGATAAAAATGCTCATTTTAAAAGAAAATTTCAGGTGGCACTTGAAAATTTCAGAGGCTTTTGCATCTGAAATCTTCATACATAACAGAGCAAATGAGCCACCAAACAAGGCACATGTGAAGAACATAATCAGTAACCATAGAAACAGTCAAATTGAAACTGATCAAATTAATGCATTTTGAAGGACCATTCTCTAATCGCATCGTGAGGAAGCTTCCAGAGGAGCGATGAGCGAGGATGCACAAGTGTGTCATATGCGGAAGTCTTTCTTGTCAAAAAACCCTCCTCCCCCTTCACATCTGTCAGAATACTTTTAATTTATGCTTTACTTTTGCAGTTTAAATAAACCATATATTTCCCATATTTCAACTGGGCATATTATCATTGTTTATGAATTGCTAAAATAACCAGCTGATTATGCTTTGAAGTGACCCTCGAGTGATCAAGAATATGCAAATATTCAAATAAGCGTTCCTTTGATTCCTCCGTGCTCATTTTCTTTCCTTGCAGCCTTCCCTCGCATCCCACAGAGGGTGGAGCTGAGACGCAAGGAAAAGAAACAAGGAATGGAAACGAGGATGCACAAATTTAGAAACGAGAAGCAAGAAAGAAACTCAAAGAAACAGGAACTGTGCAGATGCAAAATACAACTAAAAGTTCATGAAAACAGAAACTAAACCAAAAAGTATTTTTTCAGTGGATCACAATAAGCTCTTTTCATTATGAAGGACCAAAGTTCTCTACCATATTTTTATACAATTGCTACAAAAGGGAAGTACACGATAAAAGCACCATAGTTGTGGCCCAAATGATTCAAGCATTAGTCTTCTGAAGCCATATGATGTCTGTGTGTTGAAAAGCCTGAAATTTAAGTGATTTAAGTCATCATAGTTTAATGAAAAGAAAAATGACATGAGGGTGAGTAAATAATGACAATAATAATGAAACGATCCCATAAATTGTACTTATATAAAGCAAAGTATTTCACTAATTGTTTCGGTTTGTTTTGCACAGCTCTACCTTGATGTTTTCCACAGTCTAAATTGGTCAAATTAACTAGAATATCACTTAGATTGGCAACACCCAGAAAAGCCAGTTTGTTTGTTTTTTCTGAATCCCAACTGAGCCTTTTTTTTCTTTCTATGTGTCTCTCCCTCTATCTCTCATACATCTTGTCATTTAAACATGGCTGTTGAGACCTGTCCCGCTTCATGTCACCTACGCTGATGTCCTTATGCTGAGAGTGACAACAGGCGTGACTGGGTCGTGCAGTGTGACGACCAGAGATTACACACACACTATTGAGCGGACGTGTCTGAGGGTTTAGTGAAAGGACATAGAGATTGATGCATTTTATCGATCCCCTAATAGAAATTCAGGTGTAAGGAAATGAGCTGAGGATGATACTAGAAAATGCTCGACTGCCATTTCCACTGCACATACTGAAGTGAAGTATAGACCATTTCAAAAGATGTAAACAACACTGGCCCAGAAGCACTTCCTGTTTCAGTTTTTTAACACTACATAAAAGCTGGGATAAAATACAACCAACAGAACATTTAAAACTGAATCAAAAGTTAAACAAACATCTTTAAAAAGTTTTCTTTACATGTGAAATAAAGAAAACAGTTACAAACTGAAACAGGAAGTGCTTCTGGACCAGTGTTGTTTACATCTTTTGAAATGGTCTATAGGCCTATATATACTTCAGTGTCAATTGATCCTTCAGAAATATGCTGATTTGGTGCTCAAATATTTCTTATTATTAATGTTGAACCAATTGTGCAGCACAATATTTTTTGAAATACATCATACTTTTTTCTGTTTTTTTTTTTAGTTCAAAAGAACAGCATTTTTGACAAAAAAAAAAAATGCAATTTGACAAAAATCATAATTTTCTTGTTGAATATTCTATTTCAGTTAGATATCATGTTACAGAAGTACAATAGGTTGCATCTCATGTTGACTTTAAATGGCACAGAGATTCATTGATGTACCTCTGCTTTTTGTAACCTAATAACTCCCAAATCTCAGCACTTATGACATATGTCAGCAGCTGGTTGGGACATCTGTGACAATACAGTAGTGCAACTGAGAAAACATATTTTTATCTACAAAAAAGTATGTAATGTAGGTTTCACAGAACTTATTCTGTACAAACAGTGACCACTGAAAATTCTGTATCTGTAATTAGCAGCAGTATTACTTATACAAGAATCACTATTACTCATAGGGTTTGGGATTTGAAATCTTTTGAACATGTGTTGTCCTGCGCCACACCCGAATATATGTGTGCATGCAACACTTGTGATGAGTAATTTCCAGCAATGCCATATGTGCATGACGTTATGGTTGTGATGCCCGGAGGTTGGCTCCCTTCTTTGGCTATCCTAATACAAGCCTGTGGATGATTATGCATCGCTTGATCGAAGTTCCTGCGAGTGAAACCGAGCTGATACAAGACATTTAAATTTAACCATCCAACATTTGCCAGATTTTGGCCTCCAGCTCTGCAAAAGCATCCCTGACATCCCCTGGCATCTCACATCCATCAGGATCCAACGGATCCCTGAATCATCCAGAATCAATGCTGTGTCTGCAAAGAATGCGAGCAGTGTGTGTGTCTGCATTTTGAGGGTTACTGGAAAAGTATACACAAACAGTAGCCTACCAATAAATCACTTTATGGTGTCATAAAAAGAAAGAAAGAAGAGGAAAAAAGTTGCTCTGTTGTAGGATTTGGGATCTTGATAAGTGTGCAGGCTATTTGTTTCTAATTGTGGAATTTAAAAAAAAAACTTTTGCTGATAATTTATTCACCCCCTATGTCATCCAAGATATCCATGTTCTTCAGTCGAAAAGAAATTAAGGTTTTTGATGAAAACTTTCCAGATTTTTTTAAAAAGTGAAATACTCCTAAGTCTCAGCAGTAGCGGTTTATGTTGACACATAAAATTAGAATAATTTTTGAGAATTTTATCCTGAAAATTGGAAGTATGTATATGTAACGTTAGGCCTATAAAGAGCTTTTTCGTGCAAATGTAGTAGGTTGTTGAGATAGGCGAGCCCTAGTGACAACTTCCTTATGAGACAACTTGCCCCGGTTCCTCCCCTTGTTTGTTTTAGTATCTGTTGTCAGGGGGTGTGACAGCCACTTCTCTCCATCCATCGAAAACCCACTTCCATCGAACGTTAAACGGATCAAACACAAAGAAGTGAGGACGTTCTTCGGGAGGAGCGCTCATCATCATCATCCTCATCCTCCTCCTCCCCACAGCTGAAGATGGCGGACCCGGCCGAGTGCACCATCAAAGTCATGTGCCGTTTTCGGCCTTTAAACAGTTCGGAGGTTATGAGGGGAGACAAATATATCCCCAAATTTCAAGGAGAGGATAGTGTGGTCATCGGGGTGAGTTTATATTATCATAGCATGATGAATTGCCGCATTTGCTCCGTTGTGACACCCGCCGTCCATTTCTATTAGCATCCGCTAACCACCTGCAGACGTATCCTGACAGAAAATATATTTTTGTATTCCTATGTATGTTGAAATGTGATAATAATTCGTGTTCTAGTATTATTATAAGTAGGACATGGTACGTGTGAGATATAGCTACATTAGTGACATAATCGTTGTGTCAGTTGAATAGTTTTCAGTCATTGTTAGCTCGATGGCTAACGTTAACAGTCCACAGATGTAACGTTAATGCAGCACAATGTCAGAAATGTTTAATTTTTAACTTCTAAATAGGAAACCCTAATCTTTTTAGTCAATTTAATAATTTTGAATTTTAGTGCACTTCTAAATGGGTTTTGATAAATAATCTGTACCGCTAGCCCCTGGGCTAATGTTAATCGGTTTGTTTTCATTTGTAGAAAATCAACAAAGCGAGCTAAATATAGGGCCTATACATATTTCGCTCATCATGCGGACATTTTAGTTAATATGAGTTTTAAAAATGATTAAATTAAGTGAGTGTGATCATAACACTCACTGATGTCAGTCTGTTATGATGTGGCCTACTTTTAAAACGTCAAATGAACAAAGACCATTCCAGGTCATTTATTTTGACTATATTTGTGATTTATTAGGATCAGACAAATAGATGTCTATATTTACAGCATGCAATGCAACTCACTTCCAATTATATTTTTGGACCTGTATATAAACACTAGTTAGGCTATAATCCATATGTTCCTACATTTCAGGTTTCTTGAAATATATTTATTTATTGAGATTTCGTCTTTAAAGCATTTGCCAATTTTGTACAGTTTTAAATGTGAGGGGGATGTTGGCCAGATTTATAAAGTTATTCCAAAATGTTTTATTTTTGATATTAATTATTAATAATGCACTTAGGTTAAAGCATGACTTGAATGTACCTTTTCTCTGATGGGAAAGTTTTCACTCTTTTTGTCTTGGTTTTGTAACTAAAAATTAAATATGTTGCATTAAAATGCTGACATGATTGTTTCGGCATACTAGTCTTCTCTTATTAAAATGTTCCTGGATAGATGTATTGTCGATTTTCCTATTTTTAACCATACATCTTACTGATTTATTTGCATTATTCAAAAGGCTTAACATTGTTATTCTGTAATTGAGTGACAGTATCTGATGTTTAATGCCTATTCTGCCTTATGTACCTTTTCACATTTAGGTAAACTAGGCTACTTGTTTAAACTCATAATGCAGTATAGATGTTATAATGTCCTAAATTTCCCTCATGCAGTCTGTGCAGTGTATAACTGGGTATTAGGTGGAGCAGTTTTGTGGTTTTGCTGTGGTCAATTTGCCCTGGTAGTTTTTTTGTTGTTGTGACAGAATTTCGATGGATTCAACTTCTTGTCATTTTGGCCTCCATTTCTGCAGTGACACTGTACTGTCTGACCAACACTCGCCCTTTTGTTTTCCAGTGCACTGATGGTTTTTGTGTGTGTGTGTGTGTGTGAGCGGCCAAATGAGTTTAGTCTTCCAGCTGTTTTTAGCAAGTCAGCATCAAGCACCAGAGCAACTATCCAGCTCTGGTGAAATGGACTGTGCTTGTGTGGGTATAATGGCTTTTAGGAGGTGGAAAGATCATAGATTGGGCTATAAATCTTGCTGTAACAAAGGAAACCAAACCTGTCTGTCCAGCTGTGCATACAGGGATCAGTATTGGGATTATGCATTGATTTCTGGCTCAGTTCAGTATTAGTTTATAAGGGAATATTCTGGAATTAGCTTTTTCTTTGCTTGTTTCTTCCTTTTCTCTCTCCGTCTCTATGCAAACACAGCACAACGAACATGTGATGAACGTTCCCATCTCTGTGACCGTTGGGAACACAATTATAATCCCTCATTGGGAATACTGAGGGTTGTAAACAGTGCTGTTCCTTTTCCGGGAGTGGAGGAGGCCTCAGGACACACAGATACAAAAACACTCTTCACACAGTCTTGTGATTGTCTGAAGATTTTTATAAGAAGTCACTGGTTTGAAATTCCAAAGCTGTGATATCGTGCATTATTAATATTTCAAACTTTGACTATTGAGCCTTTTGGCTCACTGAATGTTCAAGTTATGTTGTTTGACGATAACTGTGAAGATTTAAAATATAAGTATTGTTGCTGATGGTTATGATACATTATATTTGCTTTATAATGGATGAGTAATGCAAGAAAGCCTCATCTGTATGTCGCGTGTCATGTAAACTTGCTTTAGGTGTTATTGATATATTAGGGACAGTGAGTGTTAACTAAAACTATTACAAATCATATTTTAAAGTTTAAATAAAGTTATTTATGAAAATAACTTGAAATCATTGTCTAAAACTTAATCTAATCTAAAACTTAAAACTTAAAAATAAAGCTAAATGGAAATATAAAAAAATGACAAATGCACATATCAAAATTATTAAAACTTAAAATGAGAACTGAAATTATCAAAATAAAAGCTAATTCAAAATATTAAAATACTGTAATAGTAAATAATGCTATACTAACACTAGTTTGATATTTGGCCGTGTTATAGAAATAAAACAATAAATGTGCCTTTCCAATTAACGAAAGTGTTACCTCTAAGATAAACTGACGTAAATAATACAAGTACATAACACGCATTTTGTTTGTTGAATTTTTAGAGATTGTGTAAGTTCATTAATGTCATCTATTTGTGTATTTTTCATTTGCTGTGATTAGGGATGTAGGCTTGTGTTGTGGTAGGTGTGAGTGTATTGTTGTTAGTGAGCGGTTGCTCAGGTTGGCTGGACTAATCTGCTTAGCTGTGTTACAATCACAGCTGTTTCCTCACCTGGTTAATCTACTCCTGTGTTGGAGTGGCACAGTGAGGAAGTTTGGACATGTAATAAGAACTCCGTCTGGTGTGGATTGGGTCACGTCAACCCGATTCATCCAATCAGCGTACCTGTTAATGAGCAGATGTGTTGCAGAACCTGCTTCTGTAACCTTCAAAGTTCATTCACTGAAGTATTTGTCAAAACGAATTTAAACCCATAAGTCTTGAATGATTCTTTTAAAGAATCAGTTCATAAGAGTCATTTGCATGTGACTCGGACTACAGCTTGTTCGCGTGTTTGTTTTTGCTGTCCAAAGAGAATTTTTTTTGCAGTATTTTTTCCGAAGACACCAGCTTTATTTACGGGCACTTTGCATAAATGATACACGACAGCGTTGGTGATTGCTAAGATTTTGTATGATTTGGTGTGATTTGAGGGAAAGGTGTTCAAGTTTGTTAACATTTATTATTTCTTGTCAAAGCATTTTGATTTAGTGGATTTATATTGTAGGTAATATGGTGATGGTAAAAGAGACGTTAAACGTTAGTTTATATGACATCTTTATTATATTAATGTGTGTTTTTTTTCTCTAATTTTATCTTTAAAGATAATCAACCTATTGCTGACCTTGCTTCTGCAAATACCTCTGCAAACTGAAGAAAATAAATAGTCAAGTCAATGAGTTGCCTTCTCTTGCGTCCTTCATTGTTCGAACGCCATCTCAAATTTGGGCAGAGCTGAATAAAAAAGTGGGAAACTTGACACTGATAGAAGAGCAAAGAGCAACTTTGACTGAAATAACCACTCGTTACAACCGAGGTATGCAGCAAAGCATTTGTGAAGCCACAACACGCACAACCTTGTGGCTACAAGGGCTACAACAGCAGAAGAACCCACCGGGTACCACTCATCTCCACTACAAATAGGAATAAGAGGCTACAATTTGCAAAAGCTCACCAAATTTGGACAGTTGAAGACTGGAAAAATGTGGCCTGGTCTGTTGAGTCTCAATTTCTGTTGAGACATTCAGATGGTAGAGTCAGAATTTGGCGTAAACAGAATGCGAACATGGATCCATCATGCCTTGTTACCACTGTGCAGGCTGGTGGTGGTGGTGTAATGCTGTGGGGGATGTTTTCTTGGCACACTTTAGGCCCCTTAGTGCCAATTGGGGATTGATTAAATGCCACGGCCTACCTGACCATTGTTTCTGACCATGTCCATACCTTTATGGCCATCATGTACCCATCCTCTGATGTCTCTACTTCCAGGAGGATAATGCGCCATGTCACAAAGCTCGAATCATTCCTAATTGGTTTCTTGAAATTTGAAAATGACAATGAGTTCACTGGACTAAAATGGCCCTTACAGTCACCAGATCTCAACCCAATAGAGCATCTTTGGGATGTGGTGGAACAGGAGCTAGATGGTCGATGCTATCCTATCAATATGGGCCAACATTTCTAAAGAATAATTTCTTGTTGAATCAATGCCACGTAGAATTAAGTCAGTTTTGAAGGCGAAAGGGGGTCAAACACAGTATTAGTATGGTGTTCCTAAATGATCCTTTAGGTGAGTGTATAATCTGTTGTTTTAGCCATACAGAGCAAGCTCATGTCTGGACGAAGATTTCTAAAAAAATGCTCTTATTGTGTCATAACAGCTGAATTTCACACTTGATTTACTGTCACTGCTGTTTGTGTTGAAGGTTAGAGCCATTCGTACCTGGAAAGAAAGGTTGTCTTGTTCTTTGGCCTGTAGTAATGAGGTTTTTGTTCAGTCTGTGCTTATTCTCTTAGGTGTAAAACGTTTCTCTGGAGGATCATCTTTGAGTCTTATGACTAGTCTGCTGATGCGAGTTATAAAGAGAAACGCATTTATGCATAATGACACATCATTCATTCTCTGTCTTTCTTTCTCTCCAGGGAAAGCCGTACATGTTTGATCGTGTGTTTCAGTCTAACACTTCTCAGGAGCAGGTTTACAACGCTTGTGCTCAGAAGATTGTTAAAGGTGAGGAATGAGTCCTCTGGGAGTTCACAACTTTAAAATGAAAATTGTCACCTTCATTTTGCCATTCATATTATTTAGAATAGTAATTTGTTGATATTATTTAAGCATCCCTAAATATTGTGTTAGAGACCGTAAGATTTTTGTTGTCTTTGTGCCCTGCAGATGTGCTAGAGGGTTACAACGGTACAATATTTGCTTATGGACAAACATCCTCTGGAAAAACACACACAATGGAGGTGAAAAATAAATCTAGAAATAAGCATAATCAGTGTCATAATTAATTTAATACAAACCCAGTGTGATTTTGTTACTGTTTCCACAGTTGTTTTAGGGTTTAATTTTCTGCTATTAGTGCATTTACTGTACCTTCAGATCATCTCACATCATCATTGAGATTCAATGTGTGTTTGTGCGATTGTAGGGGAACCTGCACGATTCTGAGGGCATGGGCATCATTCCCCGGATCGTTCAGGATATATTCAACTACATTTACTCCATGGATGAAAACCTGGAATTTCATATCAAGGTTTGACATGCATGACAAATCAGTGTTAGTTATTCAACAGGTTCTCAGTGAGTTTTTCAGACTTAGAAAAGCCGTATGCATTATGCATTAGAACTTCTTTGCGTTCATCTCCAGATTTTTAATGCTATTGCTTTTTGTTTGTGCAATCTCTATAAAAGGGATTTATAATGTTACAAAAAATTCTGAAATGGCTGTTCTTTTGAACCATCAAATAATCCTGAAGCCACACAATATCCACAAAAATATTAAGTAGCACATATGTTTTTAACATTGATAATAAGACATGTTCCTTGAGCAGCAAATCAGCATGTTAGAAGGGTCATGTGACACTGAAGACTGGAGTAATGATGCTGAAAATTTAGCTTTGCCATCACAAGAATAGGTTACATTTTAAAATGTATAAAAATAGAAAACATTATTTAAAAAAAAAAGTTGTTTTGAACTGTAATATTATTTCACAAAATGTTGTTTTAGTGTATTTTTGATTAAAGAAATTCAGCCTTGGTGAGCATAAGCTACGTTTCAAAAGCACTTAAAAAAGCTTCCTGTCCCCAAACTTTTGGACAATAGTGTATTAATTGTATAACTGCTGGTGATAAAACTGTTAAACTCACAGCGCTCGTCTTCATTGGCAGGTCTCCTATTTTGAGATTTACCTGGACAAGATCAGGGACTTGCTGGATGGTATGTATGACTGAATATGAAATCAAATATACAATTTTGTTATTTTTGCATTGTTTTATGTATTAGAGATTGTATATTAGAGTCTTCTGTCAGATTATAAATTCTGTCTCTCTTTCAGTATCTAAGACCAACCTATCTGTACATGAAGACAAGAATAGGGTTCCTTACGTAAAGGTAAGGCTTCGTTTTACTAAATAGCTGTGGATGTATTAGTGTAGAGATGGTTCAAATGTTTTGCTTGTCTATCTCTTTCTCCATCTGCAGGGTTGCACTGAACGGTTTGTGTGTAGCCCGGACGAAGTGATGGACACCATTGATGAAGGCAAATCCAACAGACATGTGGCTGTCACAAGTAAGCACATGCAAATCAGTCAGACACAGTGTATAGTCTTATTTTAGCTGCAGGCTGAACTTTTCCACACCTGTTGAGTTATATTAGCAAGAGTATTTTCAGGACGTTCTTTCTTTTTGACTTTAGAGATGTTTATATTATCTTAAGATTTTCCTGTTGTGTGCCTGTAGTTAAAGTTGAGTCGAAATGTAAACTCATGTTTTCTCTGTTGTGTGTGTGTGTGTGTCAGACATGAACGAGCACAGCTCCAGGAGTCACAGTATCTTCCTGATAAACGTCAAGCAAGAGAACACACAGACGGAGCAGAAACTGAGTGGGAAACTCTTCCTGGTGGATTTAGCAGGAAGTGAGAAGGTAATGGAAAAAGCATGTAAAATGTCTGCGAAGTTACAAAAGTCCATTCCAAAGGGAGTTATTCTCTATATTAGTGCTTTCTGTTTCTGAACTTCTGAAGTCTTGAGTAGAGCCAGACCAATATATCGGCAGACCGATATTATCGGCCGATATTAGGCATTTTCCAAACTATCGGTATCGGCAGTTGTAATGGCCGATAAATGAATATTTCAAAAATAAAATAAAAAAGGACGAAACACGCTTGAACCATGTCATGAGTGTTGGAGTTGTATAGGTTGTCCACCAGAGGGCACTCTACACCGTCCCTGTTGGCTACACTCGTTGAGTTGGGCACGATACATACATTGCTTGAATAACAATTAAAAGAACATCCCCATCAGTTCTCTTAACTCAAATAAGGATGACAAAATTTGTGACTATCATGTCCAGTTTTAAATAAATAAATTATCGGCCGATGTATCGGATTTTAAAACCCAAAAAATATTTGTATCGGTATCGACCGTCA
This sequence comes from Cyprinella venusta, assembly GCA_038021265.1. Classification (NCBI taxonomy): domain Eukaryota; kingdom Metazoa; phylum Chordata; class Actinopteri; order Cypriniformes; family Leuciscidae; genus Cyprinella; species Cyprinella venusta. The sequence goes on from CM075877.1 coordinate 28,263,705, forward strand.
AAATCCTTTATCGGTCGGGCTCTAGTCTTGAGTTTTCTTGCAGGAGAAAATGCATCACAAGATTCCTCATTTAAATGATTCCTGCTCAAGGCATTAGCAAAATAAAAGGTGTGAGGCCTGGTTGAATTAGTTGTGGTTTGAAACTCAAGGTTATGAAGGGATGTGGCATTTCTGAAAGGCATTTGAAGCAGTTAATCATTCACAACACACTGGCCCAGTTGACCAATCAGAGCACATTGTGCTTTTCGGAAGAGGGGCTTCATAGAGACAGGAACTAAACAGAGTGTAACTGAAAGACTAGAAAGAGAGGTGCTGCAACAATGCATTTTTTTTAACCATTCAATCACAAAATCACATTGTAGTAGACCCCAAAAACAAAATCAAGACTTTGCAAAAGGCTTTAATATGAGTTTAATTTGTGGCAGCACTGTCTCTGATTTGATGTTTTTGACGGCAGGTCAGTAAAACCGGAGCAGAAGGTGCAGTGTTGGATGAAGCCAAAAACATTAACAAATCTCTTTCCGCTCTGGGCAACGTCATCTCCTCTCTGGCTGAAGGATCGGTGGGTGTGATGCGCCTCGTTGTTACAAATATGTACGATTACCTGTGCTATTAAGTGGATGGAAGGGTAATGAATAAATATTTCTTTCCCATGTCAGACGTACGTTCCCTACAGAGACAGTAAGATGACGAGGATCTTGCAGGATTCTCTGGGTGGGAACTGCAGGACCACTATAGTGATCTGTTGCTCTCCATCCTCATTCAACGAGGCTGAGACTAAAACTACACTCATGTTTGGACAGAGGTGAGGAGACACACATTGAGTTTAATGAAACTTTAGTGTTGAGCATCAAGTCATTTTTCGGTTCTCGCTGTCAGAGCAAAGACCATTAAGAACACAGTGTGCGTGAACGTGGAACTGACAGCAGAACAGTGGAAGAAGAAATATGAGAGGGAGAAAGAGAAGAACAAGACGCTAAAGAACACCATCACCTGGTTGGAGAACGAGCTCAACCGCTGGAGGAATGGTACTAAAATGCACACACACACTCACTCACTTCATACTCATTCAGCTGTAATTGCTGAGAGTTGCACACAACTGCATTGTATTTTTATGTTTTCAGGTGAGAGCGTCCCTGCTGAAGAGCAGTTTGATAAGGAGAAGGCAAACGCAGAAGTTCTGGCTCTGGATAATGTGGTGAATAATGATAAAATCACTTCGTCTCCCAGCATGCCTGCCCTTAAATTCACTGACGCGGAGCGTGAGAAGTGTGAGGGTGAATTAGCCAAACTCTACAAACAGTTGGATGACAAGGTGAGACAAATTACTGACCTCAAGTGAATGAATGAAGCTTTTGGATTAGTGATGGTTGACCTTGCTGATTTTGAGATTATTGGCATTTAAAAATTTTCTGGGTATTTTCAAATATTGTGTGAAAACATTTTTGTTTCAGGTTTTTTCCCCATATCATTTGCATAGGTTAAGTTACATAGAAATATATACACTGCCAATCAAACTTTTGAAGTCGCATTAAGGACGCATTAAGTTGATCAAAAGTGACAGTAAATGGCATTTATAATGTTGCAAAAGATTTCAAATAAATGCTGTTCTTATGAACTTTCTATTCGTCAAAAAAATGGTAAAGTTATTTTGAATGTGTATAACGTTTAACATTTTTCTATTAATAGTGCTGTTTTAATGTATTTTTTATCAAATAAATGCAAACATGATGAGCAATAGACTTAAGAAAAATCTTTTAAACTGTTGTGTAAACTAATATTATTGACATCAATCATCCTGCTCTATAGACATTGGTATTTGCCATAGATAAATATTAGAGATGGACCGATTACAATTTCCGATTTTCATTAAGTTTGACCTGCCGATTCCGATTTTATTTTTCTAACCACTTTTTTTATTTTCAATAAAACAAATATTTATTTTCTTATATATATTATAAAACACCATATACTTTTACTCAAACTCAATAAAAAAAACAAGTTTAAAGGGGAACTTTCTTTTCTGACATAGCCTACTCCAGATCTTGTTAAAACACACAACATGCAAATGTTGTTCATTTGGAGCATGTTTTTCATTCAAAAGTGTGCTTTCACTTTAATTGAGCTTGAGCAGTGCAGCAAAAATAGTCACGGCACCGGTCATGGCAGATCACGTGAAAATCGGCCGGTTCCGGTCACACACTGGTCAATCGGTGCATCTCTAATAAATATCTCTAATTCAGTTGACAAATAGTCCAAATTAATGACATTCTCTCTAGATTCTTGCAGTGTTGACATCTTATTATAGTACAAATGATACACCATTAGCATAACATTTGTACCATACATTAGTTTACAGACTTGTATTTTAGACCTGATGCTTAGTTGTTTTTCAAATAATGTAAAAAAAAAAAAAAGAACAAAAATCAGTCTTTTCTTAATAATGTTCTGCTGTAAAATCATCAAGATTTGCTTTAAAGAAACATCCATTACGTTTATTCTCTCTCTCTCTGTCTACCTCTAGGATGATGAGATAAATCAGCAGTCTCAGCTGGCTGAGAAACTCAAGCAGCAGATGTTGGATCAGGAAGAGGTGAGAGAGCTGAACATCAATATCAGATTTACATTACTTCCCATAAAAAAGAACAGTGTCCTGTCTCCTAGTTGGCTGAATCATTTAGGGACTTGGGATTTGCCTTTAGCCATTAAGATCTTTAAATTAAAGGCATTAAGAGCTCTAAATGATAAATGACATTCCAGCCTAGTGGTTAGTTCTTATGCTCCTTATACTATATATTGTATATACTGTTGAGTTACAGCTTTTAATCTGAACCGTGTTATGCCCCATTACAAGAATTTGAACCTAATGACCCTAAAGTTGTGTAACATGTTTAATGACAGTAATTTCACAATGCAAATGTATTGTAGCTGCTGGTCTCAACACGGAGGGACCACGACAACCTCCAGGCGGAGCTCACCCGTCTGCAGATGGAGAACGATGCGTCTAAAGAGGAGGTGAAGGAGGTGCTGCAGGCTCTGGAGGAACTCGCCGTCAACTATGATCAGAAGAGTCAGGAGGTGGAGGACAAGACCAAGGAGTTTGAAACCCTGAGTGAAGAGCTCAACCAAAAATCTGTGAGCAGAAACTCATTTTTTACTCTATAATGTATACAATATATTACTACATAATATATTTAAAATGGGAAGGTACCTATTATAGTGCCAGATCATATTTTTATGGTGTGCCTTGGTGTTAGTTAGCTAATCTGAGCTGTGTTTTGCAGAGCGTTCTCGCATCTATTGACTCTGAGCTGCAGAAACTGAAGGAAATGACCAACCATCAGAAGAAGAGAGTCACTGAGATGATGTCATCACTGCTCAAAGACCTGGCAGAGATCGGCATCGCCGTAGGCAGCAATGACATTAAGGTAACAAGGCAAAGAACTGTTTCTTTATCCTTGCTGTTTGATTTCCTTTCAACTGCTCACCTCCTCACTTTTTCTCTGTCTGTGTCTTTCGCTCAACAGCATGAAGGTGGAGGTCTCATTGATGAGGAGTTTACAGTGGCTCGTCTCTACATCAGTAAGATGAAGTCGGAGGTGAAGACTCTGGTGAAGCGCAGCAAACAGCTGGAAAGCTCTCAGGCCGAGAGCAACAAGAAGATGGATGAGAACGAGAAAGAGCTCGCAGCCTGTCAGCTCCGTATCTCTCAGGTAAACAGGAGGACAAGATATTGGTGTGGTTCATCCAGAAAAGAAAATGTCATTATTTACTTACCCTTCTAGTATTTTAAACTTGTTTGAGTTTAACTCAAACCAGAATTAAAGAGCGTCTATAAGCTGCTCTTTTAGTAAAACCAGTCTCATGGTTTATATTGTATGTCTGTAGTTAAATGAAAACCCCACTTGTTCTTCGTTACAATAATATGCCGGTGCTTTAACCCTAAAACTGTATTCTGGATAAATGTGGGCAAAATAGTTTTGATTTATTTAAAAAACAATACTTTCCTTGATCTGAGCGGTACAATACTTGGCTACATTTTCTAAGTTTGCCTCCTGAACACACACACTTTTTTTTTACTCAATTTTACAATGTTAAGTGGGTGGAAAAAAAACTCAAAAATGGGCACCCATGGAAATGAATGGAAAAAACTGTGATTTAGAGCATTCGAAAATAAGCCACAATAAGACACCAGGTGACAGCAAAGTAACTTCATCTTTAGTTTTAGCTCTAAGAAGTTATTGGAATGATATTTTAATTTAGTTAATAAAATTTAAAAAATAAAACTATGCAGTAATTAATTTACATAGAAATAATTTACATAGAAAATATGGTACTTTTTGAAGTAAATAAATTCAAAAATACCACCAAAATAAAAAAACACACCATAAATGGATAGACAAAACTATATCGAAGACAGTGATATAACATTTATAATAAATCAAAATTAGGATCACACCTGAATCCTTTGTGCCCACATTTGTCCACAATTACAGGATTAAGGGCTATAAAATGAACACGTTTTGAGGGTTAAAAGATCCTGAGATATTTTTTGTTTTTGTCTACAGTATGAGGCAAAGATCAAGTCCCTGACAGAGTATCTGCAAAACATCGAACAGAAGAAGAGACAGTTAGAGGAGAATGTTGACTCTCTCAATGAGGAGCTGGTCAAAATCAGCGCCCAGGGTACAAACATACTCCATCTTTTCTTTCCTCTCATTAATGCATTCCTTTACTCTTACTGCCCTCTTGTGGTGAGATTGCATGGGCAGTGAAGGCCTGTTTTTGTGATGTTTATTCTCTTTTGTGCAGAGAAAGTTCATGCAATGGAGAAGGAGAATGAGATACAAAGTGCTAATGAAGTCAAGGTAAGCATGGACATTTTTACTGAGTCTTGCCCAATAAACTGTTGATGATTTTCCTTTATTTTAAAAGAGAGATTTTATTTTATTGGGCAGACTGCAGTCGAGCAGCAGATTCATAACCACAGAGAAGCTCATCAGAAACAGCTAAGCAGTCTTCGAGATGAGCTGGAAATCAAGGAGAAACTCATCACTGAACTCCAGGAGTAAGACACAGACAAACTCTTCAGACACTGAATCAGGGCCTCATGTGCTCAGGCTCATTATCCTCACTTTATCTTCTGTCTGCAGTCAGAACCAGAAGATCATGTTGGAGCAGGAGCGCTTGAAGGTGGAGCATGAGAAGCTCAGATCCATCGACCAGGAGAAGAGCCGCAAACTGCATGAGCTCACGTAGGGGACACACCAAACATGTAGAGTATAGTGTGTGGGAAACGTTATATCTGGTGTGTTAATGATGAAAATGTTTTTAGGGTGATGCAGGACAGAAGGGAACAGGCCAGACAGGATCTCAAAGGCCTGGAGGAGACAGTGGTAGGTCATTTTGTTCTGTGCTTGAGTGATGACTCTTGTTTTTATGTGTGCACTCTCTGATCACTCGCTTCTCCTCAGGCCAAAGAGCTGCAGACTCTTCATAATCTAAGGAAGCTCTTTGTTCAGGATCTGGCCACGCGGGTGAAGAAGGTACAACCATTGCGAATGCGTAATTGTAGTTTAGAGTTCAAAAGTTACTCCAGCTAATGGAAATAGTTATATGTGGATATGAAAAATGAAAGGTTGTATAGGTCACTGAGTGTATAGCTGTCAGCTAATGTCCCATGTAATCAGGGAGTTTGGGCAGGACATATTGAAGAGTGTGTCCCTTTATTTAAATGTTTTATTTTATAATAGCTTATTTTTTTATTTTTTTTATTATTTTTTTTTTAATAATTGTATGTCATTTTTAATTTTGCACACAATTTTTATTGCATTTTAAATTATTTTTTTCTTTATTTACTTTTAATATAAAAATATAAATAAAAAATTATAAAATAAATTTATATAATATGTATTTTAATATAATCTTTAAAAAAAATAATATTTTACTTAATTTAATTTTAGATTTGTACTATTATTAGAAAATTATTATTATTATTAGGCTTTAAATCACTGCCATCAAAACTAACAAACTAGACATCCCTTTAGTTAAATATTTTATTATATTATTTATTTATTTAAATTTTAAAATGTTTATATTACATTTAAAAAATATATTTTTGCTTTATTTTATTTTACTTTTGTACTTTTAATATAAATATAAATTAAAAATGTATACAAAATGTATTTTAAAATCATTTATTTAAATATAATCTTTTATGAAAATTATAGTTTACTTTAGATTTAATTTTAGATTTGTACTATGATTAGTAAATTATTAGTAGGCTTTAAATCACTGCCATCAAAGCTAACATACTAGACATCCCTTTATTTAAATCTTTTATTTTATTATTTCTTTCTTCATTTAATTTTAAAATGTTTCAATTATATTTTAAATTATTTTAATTTTGCTTTAGTTTACTTTAAATTAAAAATGTATACAAAATGTATTTTAAGATCATTTATTTGAATATAATATAATTACTTTAGATTTAATTTTAGATTTACTATTATTATTTGTACTATTTTACTATAAGTTGTTAGTAGGCTTTAAATCACTGCCATCAAAGTAAACTAGACATCATAAATCTCCAGTTATGACTTTATCAACAGCTCTCAGACTGGCCTTAATTATGTATCAACATACTTTTCAGAGCGCTGAGATGGACTCAGACGACACTGGTGGCAGCGCGGCGCAAAAACAGAAGATCTCGTTCCTTGAGAACAATCTTGAACAGCTCACTAAAGTGCACAAGCAGGTAAACACACACTTAAAACATCAGATACCTCATGAATGCTCTCACAAAACACACTCACTGTCTCTTTCCTTTCTCTGTGTAGCTGGTGCGTGATAACGCTGACCTGCGCTGTGAGCTGCCCAAGCTAGAGAAGCGCCTGCGGGCGACGGCAGAGCGCGTGAAGGCTCTGGAGTCTGCGCTCAAAGAGGCCAAAGAGAACGCAGCACGTGACCGCAAACGCTACCAGCAGGAGGTGGACCGCATCAAAGAGGCCGTCAGAGCCAAGAACATGGCTCGTAGAGGACACTCTGCACAGATCGGTTAGTTCTCACACACACGCTTTAAAAGAGTGCAATTACTAGATTCAACCATATGTCTTTCACCATGCTTGAAAGAAGGGACTTGAATAGTGTTGAGAATATCACTCCACCACAAAGGAAACCGTTTTTAATTGCTAATATGAAGTGTTGCTCGCTCACTTTTTTAGGGATGTTAATAGATTAAAGTAATGAATTGTTCATTTCATGATTTCTTTCAATTTAACATGATTAATAGCCAGTTTAGAAGCATTTCAGTTAATAACCTTAAGGCTGAAATACATGACTTTTAAAATCAGAGTAGATTTTCGGCGTCATACACCGACTTTGTAAAACTCAAGCCGTTTTGTGTGTACATGATTTCTAGGAGACACAAATGACTATAAGATGTGCTCCAAAATTGGCACAAAACATTGATATCCTCTGACTGGAATCAAAGTCTCTAGCTAAAAATGTTTAGTCTATGCCCATCATACACTACGCAATTTTTTTTGTTGTGAAATCTGTCAACTTCTACTGTCAAAAATCAGCTCTGACCTTCTGCAACTAGCGTTGACTGGTCCAGACTACAAATCAGGGCAAAAATCTGTGCAGACATGTAAAGTGTTCCAGCCTTTTAGGAGAGTTTTTTTGATTGAACGATTTAGTTGACCAATTTAATAGACAATCAACTTGTTTTAGGGGTCTAACTAACTAGTCATATTTCCTCTTTTCACAGCCAAGCCAATCAGACCAGGTCAGCCCCCTGTCGCCTCTCCCACCCACCCCAATGTCAACCGCTCAGGGGCGGGGCTCTTCCAGAACAACCAATCAGTGGGCATCCGTGGAGGAGGCGTAGCCAAACAGTAAAATAAGTGAGTAGATGCTGCATATTACTGATGTGACAAATGTGTCAGGTTGCGAATATCATTTACTCCTTATCTTACTCCTTTTTTTTTACCATCTGCCTCTTTCTTTCTTTTCTGTTTCCAGCTGTTGAATGCTGAATATAACCCCAGTAGCCCCAGCTGAAGCTGATATCACCCCAAAAAGCTAAACAGGCATTCCACAGCACGGGAGGGTTCAATACTATACATATGGAAATGAATATAAGTATATATATGTGTATGAAACATGAAATACTATCCCCGTATGGGCTGTACAGTTGTTCCTCCATTCTTATCTCTTAATATCTTCCCTTAAAAAAAAATATAAAGAAAACTAAAAAAAAGACAGGCTTTTTGCACCAGTGGACATGTGTGTAACTAGCGTGTATCTCTTCACTCTCGCACAGTCGGTTTCTGCTCACATCCTGCTCTCCACGTCCCTCACTGTGCCAAGTTGAATGTATTTCAAAATTACAAAAGAAAAAAAAAGGCAGAAATGAATGAAAAATGGTAAAAAGGAACAAAAAAAAAGCGACTAGCTACGTTATTTTAGCCTTATTTATGTCCGTTCACATTTTGGATTTGTTTAGAGAGTTAGCTTGTTCTCTCTTGCTTTGAGTAGTTTCTATTGAACATTTCACCTAAATTAGTAAGTTAAACACTACAATTGAACTGTATATATCTATATATATATGAACCATTGAATTAGTTTTTGTATTGATGGACATTCTCAGAAGAAATGATTTAAATTATGATAAAAGGGTCGTCTGAAAGTGGACAAACAAGATGCAGTTCCATGAAATGAGAATGACAAGGCTGCTTAATGTAGACGCACCTGATCTACAGGTATATTTAAAGCACTGTACGAACACGTTACGAGTAATCATTGTTACAGCATAAAGACCTGTGTGAATGTCACAGCTTGAGGTCTTAGAGTCGTAGCTAGGTAAAAAAATAAAAATACTATAATACTAACGTCACATGCTCATTTTGACATTTCAATATCTAACATTAGTTCTCACTATTTAAACAGGTAGAGTTTGCCGTATCGATGCTGCTCCATAGCTCAGTCACTACGATTCATTCAGAGTCACGTGTGGATTTTTCCTCTTAGTTTGGCCTAAAATATTACCAGACAGGATTGGAATTGCATTGTTTTTGAGGCATGGACCCTGCCATTTAATTTGAGAGAGTTGACCCAACCCAAAATGTATATACTATTGTCATTTATTCACCCTCATGTTATTCCAAAGCTGTTAGACTTTTTCTTTTATGCAACACTAAAGGATATCAATGTTTACGCTGCTTTTTGAGAAAATAAATGAGGATAGACAATTTCAAGCTCCAAAACACCATTAAAATAGTTCATATGACTCAGTTATAAGACATACAGTTCTAAACTAAAAAATTATGTCATTATTAACTTTAGATCTCGCCCTCTGCAGCTCTAAAATCTCATTTGCTGTCATTCGTGAATAAGACAGAATGGCAATCAGCGTGATTGACATCAAACCTGCTACAATGTATATGAACAACACTCCAGAGCTTTGAGATTTTCAGTGGTTGATGTATTTTTAATGGTGTTTTGTAGTCCCTTTTATGGAAAATAATGTCTGAAAAACTTGTTTTTCAAATGTATTTCAGAAAAGTTTGGGTTTGGGATGACATGAGTGCATAAATGATGACAAAAGCTCATTTTTTGGGGTGAACTGTCCCTTGTTAAGGGATTCTGATCAAATCCCACCCCTTTCCTCTTTAGATACTCACGCCTAAAGCAATAACGCAACTTTCTAGTTTATTTTACACTTACACTAGTGTCATTTTGTTGTTTTTGGGTGGTGAGGTTTGTGCAGTGGTCAAACAGCCATTGGAGTCACAGTAAACCCACACTCCTGTTTTTACCCTTTTATTTGATTTTTGTTGTTCTGGGTTCGGTTTAGTCCATTATAGGGTCCATATTTTGACGTTATGCAGTTTAGAAATGGCGATCGAATCTTTCGTGATTTGAGCGTTGCAAACATCCCAGGGGAGCCCACACAGCGTTTAGCGTTTAGTTCTGGCTCATACAACCAAAATACGATCTTGGATTATTGTTTGCTGTGGATTTGGTTGCCTTGTGTTTTGCGTTTGCGTAATTAGACCTGCTGATTGGCTTTCCACAGTCCGTACGGTTCCAATGCTTTTCATTCAGCACAACGTTACTGCCTTTCATTGAGTAGTGTTAATGGGTGGGGCCTATTTCATGGTGGGCGGGGTTTATTTAATCATGTTAGGTCATGTTTTCAATTTGTTGCACTTGCAACTAGATAATATTGTTTTATTTATTTCCGTTTATTGTAGACTAGGACTTTTGCTGTTAATTTTTTCTTTTGTTGATCTTTTTTTAAGTCTACTAATGTGTTTTTTTTTTCCTTATGCAAAGTGTATGTAGATTCCAGTATACTTGGTTTGCATTTTCCTGTTTTTCCACGTAAATTGGATCCAAATCCTACTAGGTGTCCTGTGTAAATGACTGTAATATTGTAGTAGCAGGGGGAATATTGAAGATGGCGTTTTAAGACCTTTTGTGTGCAATATAAATCTGGTGTAGTGCAAGTTTCACATTACTGAAGAAAAGCGATGGGAGAGGAAATGAAAACCGCACTCAACAGTCCTCTGATATTATTTAATTTGTCATTTGTCTTGTTCACCGAATTTAAACGTATAAAAGCACTTTAAAATGTTACCATCTCAATTGAAAAAACGCACTTGTTGAAAACTGAAAATTTGCATCTCAAACATCGAATTTCTCAGTGAATTTTCCAGTTATTGTTATCGAGGAGCTTCTGCAGGAGGTCGTGTGTTTCGAAGACTGTCGAATCGATGTTGTTGTTTTTTTTGTATTTTATTTCTGCATTTTTAACAGTTACTGGGGAAAACACTCCGTTTAAATGCTCTAATGGAGATGTAATGGCGATGAAGTGATCAGATGTGTGTACAGTTGGTTCTTCAGAGTGTGTAGACTGAATTGCTGTGTATATTTCCTTCAGTTGCTTACTGTAGGCAAGTTTTCACCCCTTGACATGAAACACAAATAAAGTATAGGGTAAATTACTCCTGAGTGTGCTTGTTTTTGTTGTTGAGAGAGTTGCATGCTATACGCTGCATTTATTTTTACTACTGTAAAAGTCATGGAATGACTTTATAGTTGCGTTTAGTGATTGTGATGGTTATATGTGGATTCGGAAACATGTAGAATCACGTTTTATTAAAGGAGTAGTTCACTTTAAAAAAAAAAATGCTGATAATGTATTCACCCCCATGTCATCCAAGATGTCCATGTCTTTCTGTCTTCAGTTGAAAAGAAATTAAGGTTTTTGATGATTTTCTCCTTATAATGGACTTCAATGGGAACCAAACAGTTCAAGGTCCAAAAGACATTTTCAGTGCAGCTTCAAAAAGGTTTAAACGACACCAGACGATAAAAAAGGGTCTGATCTAGTGAAACAATCGCTCGTTTAAAAAATAAATACAGAAGTTATAAGCACAAATGCTTTCCTTTCTCTGTTCTGTGATGAGCGTTCGTGACTCTCCTGTTCAAATCTTTTTTCGAGTCATGACTCGTAGGGTCCTAGATAAGACCCTTATTCGTCGTCTGGTGTTGTTTAAAGCCCTTTAAAAAGTTTGCAGTTTGCACTGAAACTCTCATTTGGACCTTGAACCGTTTGGTTCCCAATGAAGTCCATTATGTGGAGAAAAATGCTGAAATGTTTTCATCAAAAAATGAAAAACTGTTTTCATGACGTGGACATCTTGCCAGTCAAAATGCCTAAGGAAACTGCCATCCAAACTGAGTTTGGTGCAGATGAAAGTGATTTGTTTTTAACTGATGTTAGAACACTTGAGGAAAGTGGTATCACTTTACACTTTAATGCCAGAGAGACTACACACACATTAGTGACTCAGCAACAGACCCTTGCCCAATGATCTGCTCTAAGCGAAACTCTCCACACAGACATGATTACATATAAACAGCTAAGAGAGCATGCATCAAAATAACCCTCTTATAAATAGACCACCGACCATCCAAACGGGGATTTCCTTCGATACCCAGAGCACAGGAGTGATTGTGTAACTTCCAGAGAGCTGCAGACCAGACATTGAGAGAGAGGAAGACGACAACACCCAGAAAACTAGCAGAATGTCAGACGATCAGCCGTCTTCACCCTCCAGCGGCTCCCCGTGCCCAGGCTGCCAGCGTGAAGAGTCTCTCCTGCTGCCCTGCGGACACCGTCTGTGCCAGGCTTGCCTTCAGCTGTGCCAGCAGGAGCTCGGGCAGGACCAGGCGGGCTGCACGGAGTGCTACGGTCGGGAGCTGTTGGACGGTGTGCTGAAGGGGCTGCTCGACTCGCTGTTCGAGGGCCAGCCGCGCCGGGTGGGGAACGCCAAGGAGGGCACAGAGACGGCAGAGGACGGAGCTTTGTGCCGACATCACAGAGACAGACTGACTCAGTACTGCGTAGAGGACGAGGAACTGATCTGTGATCAGTGTCAGGGCGAGGAACATGAAGATCACAAGTGCAGCTCGATTGAAGAGGCCACACAAGAGTGTAAGGTGAGAAGCGGGTGCATAAATTACATGCTTTATGATTTGAGCTGTTATGAGTTGATGTGATGTCAAGTGTATGAGGTGTTTGGCTGATTTTTTTTGGTCAATTAATCAGGAATGTTTTAAGTAATATATAGAGCTGACTGATAATTCAGCCAATATTTTGCAATTTTGTGGTTTTAAGCATGTAATCTCAAATTATTACACCATGTCCTTTTGTGTTCATAATTTTACAACAGCCTTAATTGTTAATATTATAAATATATATTGAAACTTGAAGAAATAGTTTAATATTAAAGGAATACTCCACTTTTTTGGAAATGGGCTCATTTTACAACTGCCTCAGAGTTAAACATTTGGGTTGTACACTCTAAAAAATTCTTGGTTATTTCAACCCAAATTTGGGTCAAATATGGACCAACCCAAATGTTGGGTTAAAAAATGTAATTTAAAATTTTACCCCAACTTCAACTTTCACTTTTAGCAGTAAACATTTTTAACCCAACATTTGGGTTTGTCCATATTTGACCCAAATTTGGGTTGAAACAACCCAGCATTTTTTAGAGTGTACCATTTTCGAACCCATTCAGGCGATTTTCTGATACTTAGAAGAATATGAAAGAAACCAGACAGTTTCTGGTCAAATTGACTTCCAGTTCCATAGTATATTTTTATTTTATTTTATATTATTTTTTTCCTATTATGGAAATCAATGGGACCAGAAACTGTCTGGTTACTCTTATTCTTCTAAATATCAGAAAACGCCTGAATGGATTTGAAAATGGTCAAATACGTCTATTTCCCCCAAAAGTGGAGTATCCCTTTAAACAGTTTTATAATTGTTTTATAATTTGGTGTTTAAAATTGAAAATCGTTGTCATTGTAAGATGTGTTTGTTGGGTTATACGTGTATATTCCTTTTGTTAGATATGACTTTTAATGCATCATAATGTGGATCATTTCTACACACAATTAACATCTTTTAAGAGCTTCTGTTAATATAATAATAATAATAATAATAATAATATAACATTTTTATAATTTTGGAGTGAATTTTAAGTAAATATGTCGAATACTTTCTATATATTTTTAACCCTGGCAATGATAAACTCCTAGAAGAATGACTTTTAAGAAATCTAAATTCATCATTGGAGTTGAGGCACTACATTGTAGGTTTGAATCCTGTAAAGTTCTTCTTCTGTTTTTTCAAAATGCGTGTTCATTTTGGATGCAAAATAGTTGCAGATGAACTGCAAGAACTGACAAAAATTCATTTTCTTTACAGAAGGAGTTGAGAGCAGCTCTTAGACCTCTTCAGGAGAAACTGGAGACATTAAACACAGCCAAGCAAACCTGCCAGGAAACTTCAGAACACATCAGGGTAACGTATAATCAATGCAAGCCAAGTTTAACAGGATGCTCAGGCTGTTTGGGGGCTTATGAATGTTTTAACAGAGGTAGAACTTTAGTTCCACTGGGGGAACGAGAAAATAAGCATGGGAAGATATTTACTACAATGAATAGTTAATTAATCACTCACTGAAGAAGTTTTACACATTTGCACAAACCTCAGTAAATACAAACGGCAATATTTTCTAAAAGTCTCTCCACCCTCTGCACAGAGACAGGCACAAAACACAGTGCGTCTGATAAAGGAGAACTTCGAAAAGCTTCATCAGTTCCTGCAAGATGAGGAGATCTCCATGCTGAGAGCCCTGAGTGAGGAAGAGGAGCAGAAGAGCCAGCAGATGAAGGACAAGATGGACAGGCTAACAGATGATATAATGACATTAAGAGAAGCCATTAGCTCATCAGAAGAGGCCATGAGCACTGATGATATGGCATTCTTGAAGGTAGGGAAAATTTGAAGAATATATGAAGAGTTCAGATGCAAAAGCCTCTAAATGCCATTTGAAATTTTCTTCTAAAATGACCATTTTTATCAAGCTTGTATATTTAAGTTCAGTAATTTCACTTAAATGACAATTAATAGGTAATCTTCATTGCCATTTAAGTGAAATTACTGAACTTAAATATACACGCTTGATAAAAATGGTCATTTTAGAAGAAAATTTCAAATGGCACTTAGAGGCTTTTGCATCTGAACTCTTCATATATATATTTTTAATCGTTTAGATTAAAAAAAGGAAACATAAAATTCCTTTTGATAAAGGTATAGTTCACTTTGAATTTAGTGTCTTTGTTTCCGCACTCCGCAGTATTTTCAATGTTGATATTTTTAGGTCAAACCGTTCTTGTCTGTCCGTATTTAATGCAGGTCAATGGTCACCACCTCAAAGAGCATGCAGAGAGAAGTCCAAATTAAATAATGATTCAATGACTCGTAAATGTAAGTACACATTGATGGCCTAAGACACGAAACGAGCGGTTTGTGTGAGAAAACGAACAGTATTTATATTGTTTTACCTCTTGTTACCACAGCCACAAAGCGCCTGTGCTCTCAGACCACTTGGACATGGCTGTGGTTACAAGAGATAAAAACGATATAAATACTGTTCGTTTTCCGAGTCATTAAATCATGGTTAATTTGGATTTCTCTGCGCATGCTTTTTGAAGTGGTGACCATAGACCTCCATTATATGACTGATAGACACGAACGGTTTGACCTAAAAATGTCAAAATTGAAAATACTGAAGAAACAAAGACACCTACATCTTGGATGCCCCTGAGGTAAGCTAAAACATACCAAAATGTTTTTCTCAAAGTGAGCTATCCCTTTAAAAATGTAAAAATTGCATGCATTAATTAGAGAAAAAGCACATTTTCTGAAAACTCTGATCTTTCTGTTACAGAACTACAAGAAGACTTCAGAACGGTAATTGTATGGAAGCATATATTTTTATATTTGTGTTACACCGTGTAAGTTAAGGGTGATTCTTCAATATTGCAAAATAAGCCCAGGCAGGGTGATCAGTTTAGCAGCCTGCTTGTTACAAGACTGCTTACTAAATAAAAGCAAATCAACATGAAATATGCATTTGGGTTTGATGAATGAGTCTCCATGCTAATTTGAGATGAACCTTGATGAAGCTTCTCTCTCTTTCTGTCACAGGATGGACTGCACTGTGCGGGATCCGGAGGAAATCTCAGGAACTTTAATTGATGTGGCCAAACACGTCGGCTCACTCGCCTTCAGAGTGTGGGAGAAGATGCAGACCGATGTCACATACAGTAAGAGCAAACTGACCAAATCTGTCATTGATTTAAAAAATAAATTAATACAAATTAAATAAATGAAAAACTCCAAAGTCAAGTTTTTATTTAGATATTACAAGCAAATATAGGCTCTTTTTCAACACTTTTTTTTTCAACAGCTTCCCGTTACAGAACTACAAGAAGTCATCAGACTTGTTTAAATCTTTACTCACTCGTCAGGGGTTGGTAAATCTGTATATTATTATATACAATAAAATAAAAATAATAAACTCAAAGTCAGATTTCTTTGGTTAAATATTTAGATATTTATGTTACCGAACTACAAGAAGTCATCAGAACAGTCTTTACTCTTTAGAAGCAGGTAAATCTGTAATTTACGATACAAAATAAAAGTCAGATTTCTTTGGTTAAATGTTTAGATTTTTAAGTAAATCAACTTGTTTACAGAACTACAAGAAGTCATCAGACTTGCTTAAATCTTCAGGGGTTGGTAAATCTGTAAAATTATTATATAAAATAAAATTAATAAACTCAAAGTCAGATTTCTTTGGTTAAATATTTAGATATTTCTGTTACCGAACTACAAGAAATCATCAGAACAGTCTTTACTCTTTAGGAGCAAGTAAATCTATAATTTATGATACAAAATAAAATAAGTCAAATTTATTTGGCTAAATATTTAGATTTTTAAGCAAATCAACTTGTTTACAGAACTACAAGAAGTCATCAGACTTGCTTAAATCTTTGCTCACTTTTAGGGGTTGGTAAATTTGTAATTTATTAGTATAATAAAGTACAAATAAAATGATCTAGTTAAATATTTAGATCTTTCTGTTACAGAACATCAGCCTTTACTCACTCTTTAGGGTTGATAAATCTGTAATTTATAAGAAAAATAATGAGCTCAAAGTCAAAATATTTAGATCTTTCTGTTTCAGAACTACAAGAAGTCATCAGGGCAGGTAAATATGTAATATATGAAAATAACAAATTTATTTGGTTAAATATTTAGAAATTACAAGCATATCAATGTGGTTAACTACAAGAAGGGGGTAAAGAGTGAGTAAATCTGGTTTAATATACTGTATATATATGAAGAGTTAAGAATGCAAAAGCCTCTAAATGCCATTTGAAATTTTCTTCTAAAATGACCATTTTTATCAAACTTGTATATTTAAGTTCAGTAATTTCACTTAAATGACAATTAATAGGTAATCTTCATTGCCATTTAAGTGAAATTACTGAACTTAAATATACAAGCTTGATAAAAATGATCATTTTAGAGGAAAAATTCAAATGGCACTTAGAGGCTTTTGCATCTGAACTCTTCATATATGATATAAAATAAAATAAATGTCTCACTTAAAAAAAAATATTTACTGAGATTTTATGTTTTAACTAATACTGCTTATTTCCAACATGACATCACGACTTTTGCGTAAACATACACGCCACTTTCGAGTCAAGTGGCGTGTTATCTCTACGCATTTTGAGCTATCCGCGTGTATCCGCGTGTATGCGTGTATGTCTACGCCATTAACGTCCGCGTCATTCCGCGTGTCTGTACACGCGCGTCAAATGTCCAGTCATAAATGCCATTAACCCCAGTGACTGTTAAGTTTAGGGATAGGGTTGAGGTTAGTCATATCTTTTTTTTCACAAGGATGGTAAGGGAACAGTCATAAATGCCATTAACCCCAGTGACGGTTAAGTTTAGGGACAGGGTTGAGGTAAGTCATATATTTATATAACGTTAAGTCAACGGCGTTCATAAACACGCTGAAAAGCGATTATGCGTCTTGATAGCACGCCAAAAATGCAAATACGAATTGGCGTGTCATACACACGCTACTTCATGAGATCAGTCTGTTATTTCACAAGTTCAAGAAACTCTAAACTCTGAATTCATCTCAAACCTTCAGCTCCCGTGATTCTTGATCCCAACACCGCAGACATCTGCGTCATTCTGTCAGACGACCTGACCACCATCCGCTACAGCGAAGAAGACCAACAGGTCCCGGACAACCCTGAGCGCTTCTGCTTCTACGAGTGTGTCCTGGGCTCGGAGGGTTTCAGCTCTGGTCGCCACAGCTGGGACGTGGAGGTGGGAGACTGCAGCGAATGGGCGCTGGGAGTGGTGAAAGAGAGCGTGCAGCGGAAAGAGTGGTTTCCCCCGAGCCCTGACCGTGGCATGTGGATCATCTGCTTGTACGGAGGAGAGTATCGCGCGCGGACGGCCACCAACACTCCTCTGACGCTCAAGAAGAAACCTCAGAAGGTTCGAGTTCAGCTCGACTGGGAGGGTGGCAGAGTGATGTTCTCGGATGCCAGTGACAACTCGCTGCTGTACAAGTACAAGTACAGGTTTACGGAAAAGATGTTCCCGTATTTCTCCAATACATGTAAAAGACGTCCTCTGCGTATTTTAGCAGAAAAGGTGTCTGTGTACACGGAATAAGACACTCAACAGCATGAGGACTATATCTACACTACCAATCGGTACGATTTTTCTATGTTTTTGAAATAAGTCGTTTATGCTCACCAAGGCTTGATCCAAAATACAGCAAAAACAGTAATATTGTGAAATATTTACATTTAAAATAACTGTTTTGTATTTGAATATTCTTATCTATAAATTACAGGAACGTCTGTTAATCGCGTATCTCTCAAAGCGTCTGATGGATTTCAAACTTGACAGTTGTCTTGCTACGGGCACGAATAAGTGCAGTGCCGAGTTTGACGTCGTTTGGATTAGAAATGCAAAAGTTATTGTTAAATATATCGGTTAAAGTAGCACACATTGAAGTTGTGGTTTCTGTCAGCTAAACATTAAGTCTGTTAATCACATATCTCTCAAACCGTTAGTCTGATGGATTTCAAACTTGACAGTTGTCTTTCTGAAAAAGTAGTGGTTCTTTTTGTAAAAGTAGCAACATGTATCCACAATGTTTGAGAAAATTGATGCAGCTGACAATACAACATGGCATTTGAGCATCAGATGCTTGTTGTTCATGTGTCTTTGTTGTAAAGCGGGTGAACAGCGCTCTTAATAAAGCTCTGATGACATCTCCACCTGTCCTGCTTCGTCTACCCCAGCGGATTACATGTTTCCGGAGAAAGCAGACACTCGATCCCTCTCGCCTGAGCTTTAGAACACACAAGCCTTTTTAACCTTTTGTGATCATGACTTTGCTAACTTTATTATAGCTGATAACAAAAGTTACATAGAGTAACATTTGTGACTCTAATCAGATGTTTTAAGCCTCCTTATTCAGCCTGAAATGTGATCCTGTAAAAGAGGAAGTCAATGGAATTCGAGATTGTTGCTTTCCAGTGCAGTATTCCGCTTCGCAATGGCCTATCGACTAGGGGGCGACGTTTTCTGACAGAAAACGAAAATCCAGAGTTTTGAGAAGATCGGAGAACCTTAATTTCTCTCCCCGAAAACCCCCCCCAAAAAAAACAACAACAAAAAAAAACGACAGTGGTAGCCCTGTCATATTTTTTTCGGTTCGAAATTTTGAGTTTCTCTGATCTTCTTGAAACTCTGGATTCTGATAGAGGGCCATGAGACTTAGACATGAGTGCAAAAATGGAGCCTCTAGACCCTTCCTGAACTGAGATATTGAGATCACACATAGCATTTATTGCTTAATTTGGTTTGTCTAGTTTGTAGCAGGAGAAAGGATGTCCACAAAGGTATTCTGTTTTGCCAAAATATTAAAAAAAAAAAACAAAAAAACTATTCATTTGTAAATGAGTAAAAGCAGAAGTGTATTTATTGGATAGTTTTATTGAACATCCAAGGCCACATAGCTACCTTGTTAAAATAAAGCAAATTACTTTCACCAATAGATTACGAGACCATCACAACTGCTGGATTAGCTGGTTTAGGTGTTTGATTAGAGTGATTAGAGTTTTTAAACTCTTTAAACTTTAAACCTAAAAAAAAAAAAAAAGAGTGATTAGAGTTGAAGGTGGAGCAGAATTCCACCTTCAACAGCAACCATTATGTAAAACAGAAAACTTTCGAGCCCACGTGTCACTGAATTCTTTTATTAAAAGAAGTGGTTTGCTGTCTATATTAGTTGAAGTACACAGGTGCTCTGGAGTAAAATCCCACTCAAGCTTCTTAAGGCATGTTCCCAGTAAAGTTCTCCAGGTGAGTATCATCTTTCTGAGTTGTCTCACTTTTTCAGGGCTTCAGTCAACTCTGGTACAACCTAGAAAATAATACAGAGAGAGTTAATCAACCAAGACTGATGTATTGATATTGTTTGATATTTATAATGGCATAAATGCTACGTGGGATCTCAATATCTCAGCTCTGGAAGGGTCTAGAGCCTCAATTTTTGCACCCAGGTCCATGTCTCGTGGCCCTCTATCAGAATCCAGAGTTTTGAGAAGATTGGAGAAACTTAATTTTTCAACCCCCGAAAAAAAAAACGTAAGGGGTAACACTGTCATTTTTTTTTTCTGGTCAAAATTTTGAATTTCAATATATCAGCTCTGGAAGGGTCTAGAGCCTCAATTTTTTTACCCAGGTCTATGTCTCGTGGCCCTCTATCAGAATCCAGAGTTTTGAGAAGATTGGAGAAACTTAATTTTTCAACCCCCGAAAAAAAAAATGTAAGGGGTAACACTGTCATTTTTTTTTCCGGTCAAATTTTTGAGTTTCAATATTTCAGCTCTGGAAGGGTCTAGAGCCTCAATTTTTGCACCCAGGTCCATGTCTCGTTGCCCTCTATCAGAATCCAGAGTTTTGAGAAGATTGGAGAAACTTAATTTTTCATTTTTCACCCCCCCCCAAAAAAACGTAAGGGGTAACACTGTCATTTTTTTTCTGGTCAAAATTTTGAGTTTCAATATTTCAGCTCTGGAAGGGTCTAGAGCCTCAATTTTTGCACCCAGGTCCATGTCTCGTTGCCCTCTATCAGAATCCAGAGTTTTGAGAAGATTGGAGAAACTTAATTTTTCATTTTTCACCCCCCCCAAAAAAAACGTAAGGGGTAACACTGTCATTTTTTTTTCTGGTCAAAATTTTGAGTTTCAATATTTCAGCTCTGGAAGGGTCTAGAGCCTCAATTTTTGCACCCAGGTCCATGTCTCGTGGCCCTCTATCAGAATCCAGAGTTTTGAGAAGATTGGAGAAACTTAATTTTTCATTTTTCACCCCCCCCAAAAAAAACGTAAGGGGTAACACTGTCATTTTTTTTTCTGGTCAAAATTTTGAGTTTCAATATTTCAGCTCTGGAAGGGTCTAGAGCCTCAATTTTTGCACCCAGGTCCATGTCTCTTGGCCCTCTATCAGAATCCAGAGTTTTGAGAAGATTGGAGAACCTTAATTTTCCACCCCCTGTTACGTTCGTACATATTCTGTGGGCGTTTCTGTTTGTTTTTTGCTTGCTCTCTCTCTCTCTCTCTCTCTCTCTCTCTCTCTCTCTATCAATTTCTTAGGTCAGCCTTCTCCGCTTGCTGATTGGCCCAGGAAACTGTCCATCATCATCAAGGGATGTGATGTGGACCTATCCACTGTCTGAGACGTCCTCACTACCAGTTTAAAAGCCACCGGAAAACAGAGTGGAAATTAGTCCCGTTTTGATTTCTGTTCCTTTTTTGCGGCCAATTTGATTCTTGTTTTCGTTTGGGACTCGTTTGATTTGTTAATTTGCTTATGCTAGTTATGTTTCTTCAGTTTGTTTTTGTTACCTTGTTTGATTACTTTGGTTGACGTTTGATTTGACTAGTGTAGAGCTTGTGCTCTTCTGTTACCCTTTGCTCCAAGGAATGGGGATAGGGAAGATGTCGTACGACTTCCATTGTGCAAACATCTAGATTAACCTTTGTATAGAAACACTAGGTAAGAGGTGAATGCCACTCTTGTATGTTTTGTTTTTATGAGCTAGAGTAGGGAAGAACACGGCGCTTGGCTCTGAAGAAACAATTCTTTTCTTTCCTTTTCTTTAACTAGGTAAGAGGTTGGAATTGAGTTAAAATTGTTTTCTTTTGTTTCTTTCTTTATTTTGGCGTCACTTTAGTCCCTTTTTCCTTAAGGGTAATTTGTTGCTTACTTTCTTTTATTTTATTTATTACCTATTTTTTTGTTTTCTCTTTATATAATTGTTGGAGGCTGTTAGCTTCCTTAGTGTTTCTGATATACTTTATTATTCATTTGTAGTTTCTTATATTTTTGTATAATAAATATTATTATTGTTTATTGGCAGTTTGGTTTCGCTTGTTGTTTCTTGACACACACTACCACTTCCACAGTTTTACAAGGTTTTCTTTAATGTTACTCCTCTAGCCCCTAGATTAGTTTAGAGGGGTCGTAACACCCCCCGAAAAAAAACGTAAGGGGTAACACTGTCATTTTTTTTTTCTGGTCAAAATTTTGAGTTTCAATATCTCAGCTCTGGAAGGGTCTAGAGCCTCAATTTTTGCACCCAGGTCCATGTCTCGTGGCCCTCTATCAGAATCCAGAGTTTTGAGAAGATTGGAGAAACTTAATTTTTCGCCCCCCGAAAAAAAACATAAGGGGTAACACTGTCATTTTTTTTTTTCTGGTCAAAATTTTGAGTTTCAATATCTCAGCTCTGGAAGGGTCTAGAGCCTCAATTTTTGCACCTAGGTCCATGTCTCGTGGCCCTCTATCAGAATCCAGAGTTTTGAGAAGATTGGAGAAACTTAATTTTTCACCCAACGAAAAAAAAAACATAAGGGGTAACACTGTCATTTTTTTTTCTGGTCAAAATTTTGAGTTTCAATATCTCAGCTCTGGAAGGGTCTAGAGCCTCAATTTCTGCACCCAGGTCCATGTCTCGTGGCCCTCTATCAGAATCCAGAGTTTTGAGAAGATTGGAGAAACTTAATTTTTCACCCCCCGAAAAAAAAATAAGGGGTAACACTGTCATTTTTTTTTCTGGTCAAAATTTTGAGTTTCAATATCTCAGCTCTGGAAGGGTCTAGAGTAGGGGTGGGCAAACTACGGCCCGCGGGCCACATGTGACCCGTTAGGATGTTTAATCCGGCCCGTCGAGTATTTAAAATATTGTCATGGAGATTGCATTTGCATGGGGAGCGTTGTGCAGAGAGAGAGAAAACGCTGGGCTGCAAGCTGTTTCAGTGGAAAGAGTGTTGCTGCATTTGTGACCTGAGAAGCTGAATCCAGCGGGAAGAGTACTGTTTTATATGTGATTTGTTTTTGAAATATTCTGAATTAATTGTGTGAGCGCGAGGAAGCGCTGTGGGGAGAGAAAGTAACTCAATAAAGTGCATGAGCCCCAGTATTCGCCGACCCTGTGTCTCCTTCCATCACCCATTCACCGAACCAACATCCCTGTCACACATTCATTTTGCCTTTTTCCTGCAATACTTGAATAAAGCAGCTCATTCATTCAGAGCTGTTGTGGCTGTGCTGCGGTGTGTCACGTGACAAGCAATGACGCGTCACCATGGAAACCATACAGTGAATAAATAATGATTGCATTGCAAAGCTCATGTAACCCCTCACACATCCGAGTCCAACTCGCCCCGCTCCGAGCGGGTCTCAAACCCGGGTCTCCAGCATGAGAGTCAGGCGCGTTAACAAGTAGGCTACAAACTGCAGCCTCTAACAGCTGTCGCTAGAGCGCCTATTGACATCGGTGAGTGAGGTTTACTCGCACATCAACTACTAGCTGGCCTCCGTTACACTCTCGCCGCAGAGTCAGACCGTTTTTTGTCATTTGTCATATGCAATTTATAACTAATATCCCAGGAAACAGAACGTTTGCGCGATTGAATCATTGACATTTCAGCACTCCTTCAGACAGCGACTTAAGCACAACAAGGCTCCTTGTTGCACGTTAATGTTTTTTCCTTTTTTGGAAACTCACAGAGAAAAAAAAAATGTTAGTAACCACTTGTACACCTGATTAGTTTTCATTTGATTTTTAGTTTTTCTTTTGATATTTAGTTTCTTTTCTCCTCTGTATTTGTCTCTTGGACTGCTTCCGGTTACCTTTATCGCCGCCTCGCTACGCTCCCGTCTCTGCCGTTTGTTCAATAAATGTTCTTATCTGCTTTTGATTTTTACATTTTATCATACTTAAAATAAATTGGTACATTTTTTTAAATTTTTATTTTATTTTTTCACAAATGTATGACGTTTGTGTATTAAGTGCAATTTGATTACCATATGGAGTTTTAATAAAGTTGAATTAATGTAACCTTCCTTCATTGGGGCGGCAGTGGCTCAGTGGTTCATGTGGGTTGTCTACAAACCGAAAGATTGGTGGTTCAATCCTCAGTTCCACTTGACCAAGTGTCAAAGCGTCCATGAGCAAGACACCTAACCCCAGCTGCATGGCTGCCGTCAGTGTATGAATGTGTGAGTGAATGGGTGAATGTGACGTGAGGCAACTTGTAAAGCGCTTTGGTGGCCATTGGGTCTATGAAAGCGCTATATAAATAAAGTCCATTTACCATTTCTCTAATTTTTACTCTACTACGTGTACACTTACTGGTGTTTTGTTTCTAATTTACTGTTAGGCTCATTAAATAATACTAAGGATAAACAATATTTAAAAAGAATATAAATATATATAAAATTAAAATTAAATATAAAATTAAATAAAAAAATAACCCCAAAATATAACAATGCTAAATGGGGATATCTATAGCATATAAATTAATATACTATGTAAATTACGTGATCCACGTAAATGGCCGGCCCTCTGTCAAATTTTAAAACCCAGTGTGGCCCTTGAGCCAGAAAGTTTGCCCACCCCTGGTCTAGAGCCTCCATTTTTGCGTGCTGGTCGAAGTCTTGTGGCCCTCTGTCAGAATCCAGAGTTTCAAGAAGATCGGAGGGGGTCAAAATTTCGGCCAAAAACGACAGTGTTACCCCTTATGTTTTTTTTTCAGGTCAAAACTTTGACATCCGATATCTCGGCTCTGGAAGGGTCTAGAGCCTCCATTTTTGCGCGCTGGTCGAAGTCTCGTGGCCCTCTGTCAGAATCCAGAGTTTCAAGAAGATCGGAGGGGGTCAAAATTTCGGCCAAAAACGACAGTGTTACCCCTTATGTTTTTTTTTTCGGGTCAAAACTTTGACATCCGATATCTCGGCTCTGGAAGGGTCTAGAGCCTCCATTTTTGCGCGCTGGTCGAAGTCTCGTGGCCCTCTGTCAGAATCCAGAGTTTCAAGAAGATCGGAGGGGGTCAAAATTTCGGCCAAAAACGACAGTGTTACCTCTTATGTTTTTTTTTTCGGGTCAAAACTTTGACATCCGATATCTCGGCTCTGGAAGGGTCTAGAGCCTCCATTTTTGCGCGCTGGTCGAAGTCTCGTGGCCCTCTGTCAGAATCCAGAGTTTCAAGAAGATCGGAGGGGGTCAAAATTTCGGCCAAAAACGACAGTGTTACCCCTTATGTTTTTTTTTCGGGTCAAAACTTTGACGTCCGATATCTCGGCTCTGGAAGGGTCTAGAGCCTCCATTTTTGCGCGCTGGTCAAAGTCTCGTGGCCCTCTGTCAGAATCCAGAGTTTCAAGAAGATCGGAGGGGGTCAAAATTTCGTCCAAAAACGACAGTGTTACCCCTTATGTTTTTTTTTTGCGGGTCAAAACTTTGACATCCGATATCTCGGCTCTGGAAGGGTCTAGAGCCTCCATTTTTGCGCGCTGGTCGAAGTCTCGTGGCCCTCTGTCAGAATCCAGAGTTTCAAGAAGATCGGAGGGGGTCAAAATTTCGGCCAAAAACAACAGTGTTACCCCTTATTTTTTTTTTTCAGGTCAAAACTTTGACATCCGATATCTCGGCTCTGGAAGGGTCTAGAGCCTCCATTTTTGCGCGCTGGTCGAAGTCTCGTGGCCCTCTGTCAGAATCCAGAGTTTCAAGAAGATCGGAGGGGGTCAAAATTTCGGCCAAAAACGACAGTGTTACCCCTTATGTTTTTTTTTCAGGTCAAAACTTTGACATCCGATATCTCGGCTCTGGAAGGGTCTAGAGCCTCCATTTTTGCGCGCTGGTCGAAGTCTCGTGGCCCTCTGTCAGAATCCAGAGTTTCAAGAAGATCGGAGGGGGTCAAAATTTCGGCCAAAAACGACAGTGTTACCCCTTATGTTTTTTTTTCAGGTCAAAACTTTGACATCCGATATCTCGGCTCTGGAAGGGTCTAGAGCCTCCATTTTTGCGCGCTGGTCAAAGTCTCGTGGCCCTCTGTCAGAATCCAGAGTTTCAAGAAGATCGGAGGGGGTCAAAATTTCGGCCAAAAACGACAGTGTTACCCCTTACGTTTTTTTTTTCAGGTCAAAACTTTGACATCCGATATCTCGGCTCTGGAAGGGTCTAGAGCCTCCATTTTTGCGCGCTGGTCGAAGTCTCGTGGCCCTCTGTCAGAATCCAGAGTTTCAAGAAGATCGGAGGGGGTCAAAATTTCGGCCAAAAACGACAGTGTTACCCCTTATGTTTTTTTTTCAGGTCAAAACTTTGACATCCGATATCTCGGCTCTGGAAGGGTCTAGAGCCTCCATTTTTGCGCGCTGGTCAAAGTCTCGTGGCCCTCTGTCAGAATCCAGAGTTTCAAGAAGATCGGAGGGGGTCAAAATTTCGGCCAAAAACGACAGTGTTACCCCTTATGTTTTTTTTTTCAGGTCAAAACTTTGACATCCGATATCTCGGCTCTGGAAGGGTCTAGAGCCTCCATTTTTGCGCGCTGGTCAAAGTCTCGTGGCCCTCTGTCAGAATCCAGAGTTTCAAGAAGATCGGAGGGGGTCAAAATTTCGGCCAAAAACGACAGTGTTACCCCTTATGTTTTTTTTTTCAGGTCAAAACTTTGACATCCGATATCTCGGCTCTGGAAGGGTCTAGAGCCTCCATTTTTGCGCGCTGGTCGAAGTCTCGTGGCCCTCTGTCAGAATCCAGAGTTTCAAGAAGATCGGAGGGGGTCAAAATTTCGGCCAAAAACGACAGTGTTACCCCTTATGTTTTTTTTCAGGTCAAAACTTTGACATCCGATATCTCGGCTCTGGAAGGGTCTAGAGCCTCCATTTTTGCGCGTTGGTCTAAGTCTCGTGGCCCTCTGTCAGAATCCAGAGTTTCAAGAAGATCGGAGGGGGTCAAAATTTCGGCCAAAAACGACAGTGTTACCCCTTATGTTTTTTTTTTCAGGTCAAAACTTTGACATCCGATATCTCGGCTCTGGAAGGGTCTAGAGCCTCCATTTTTGCGCGCTGGTCGAAGTCTCGTGGCCCTCTGTCAGAATCCAGAGTTTCAAGAAGATCGGAGGGGGTCAAAATTTCGGCCAAAAACGACAGTGTTACCCCTTATGTTTTTTTTCAGGTCAAAACTTTGACATCCGATATCTCGGCTCTGGAAGGGACTAGAGCCTCCATGTTTGCACGCTGGTCAAAGTCTCGTGGCCCTCTGTCAGAATCCAGAGTTTCAAGAAGATCGGAGGGGGTCAAAATTTCGGCCAAAAACGACAGTGTTACCCCTTATGTTTTTTTTTCGGGTCAAAACTTTGACATCCGATATCTCGGCTCTGGAAGGGTCTAGAGCCTCCATTTTTGCGCGCTGTTCGAAGTCTCGTGGCCCTCTGTCAGAATCCAGAGTTTCAAGAAGATCGGAGGGGGTCAAAATTTCGGCCAAAAACGACAGTGTTACCCCTTATGTTTTTTTTTTCGGGTCAAAACTTTGACATCCGATATCTCGGCTCTGGAAGGGTCTAGAGCCTCCATTTTTGCGCGCTGGTCGAAGTCTCGTGGCCCTCTGTCAGAATCCAGAGTTTCAAGAAGATCGGAGGGGGTCAAAATTTCGGCCAAAAACGACAGTGTTACCCCTTATGTTTTTTATTTCAGGTCAAAACTTTGACATCCGATATCTCGGCTCTGGAAGGGTCTAGAGCCTCCATTTTTGTGCGTTGGTCGAAGTCTCGTGGCCCTCTGTCAGAATCCAGAGTTTCAAGAAGATCGGAGGGGGTCAAAATTTCGGCCAAAAACGACAGTGTTACCCCTTATGGTTTTTTTTCAGGTCAAAACTTTGACATCCGATATCTCGGCTCTGGAAGGGTCTAGAGCCTCCATTTTTGCGGGCTGGTCGAAGTCTCGTGGCCCTCTGTCAGAATCCAGAGTTTCAAGAAGATCGGAGGGGGTCAAAATTTCGGCCAAAAACGACAGTGTTACCCCTTATGTTTTTTTTTTTCAGGTCAAAACTTTGACATCCGATATCTCGGCTCTGGAAGGGTCTAGAGCCTCCATTTTTGCGCGCTGGTCGAAGTCTCGTGGCCCTCTGTCAGAATCCAGAGTTTCAAGAAGATCGGAGGGGGTCAAAATTTCGGCCAAAAACGACAGTGTTACCCCTTATGTTTTTTTTTTCAGGTCAAAACTTTGACATCCGATATCTCGGCTCTGGAAGGGTCTAGAGCCTCCATTTTTGCGCGCTGGTCAAAGTCTCGTGGCCCTCTGTCAGAATCCAGAGTTTCAAGAAGATCGGAGGGGGTCAAAATTTCGGCCAAAAACGACAGTGTTACCCCTTATGTTTTTTTTTTCAGGTCAAAACTTTGACATCCGATATCTCGGCTCTGGAAGGGTCTAGAGCCTCCATTTTTGCGCGCTGGTCGAAGTCTCGTGGCCCTCTGTCAGAATCCAGAGTTTCAAGAAGATCGGAGGGGGTCAAAATTTCGGCCAAAAACGACAGTGTTACCCCTTATGTTTTTTTTTCAGGTCAAAACTTTGACATCCGATATCTCGGCTCTGGAAGGGTCTAGAGCCTCCATTTTTGCGGGCTGGTCGAAGTCTCGTGGCCCTCTGTCAGAATCCAGAGTTTCAAGAAGATCGGAGGGGGTCAAAATTTCGGCCAAAAACGACAGTGTTACCCCTTATGTTTTTTTTTTTCAGGTCAAAACTTTGACATCCGATATCTCGGCTCTGGAAGGGTCTAGAGCCTCCATTTTTGCGCGCTGGTCGAAGTCTCGTGGCCCTCTGTCAGAATCCAGAGTTTCAAGAAGATCGGAGGGGGTCAAAATTTCGGCCAAAAACGACAGTGTTACCCCTTATGTTTTTTTTTTCAGGTCAAAACTTTGACATCCGATATCTCGGCTCTGGAAGGGTCTAGAGCCTCCATTTTTGCGCGCTGGTCGAAGTCTCGTGGCCCTCTGTCAGAATCCAGAGTTTCAAGAAGATCGGAGGGGGTCAAAATTTCAGCCAAAAACGACAGTGTTACCCCTTATGTTTTTTTTTCAGGTCAAAACTTTGACATCCGATATCTCGGCTCTGGAAGGGTCTAGAGCCTCCATTTTTGCGCGCTGGTCAAAGTCTCGTGGCCCTCTGTCAGAATCCAGAGTTTCAAGAAGATCGGAGGGGGTCAAAATTTCGGCCAAAAACGACAGTGTTACCCCTTATGTTTTTTTTTTCAGGTCAAAACTTTGACATCCGATATCTCGGCTCGAGAAGGGTCTAGAGCCTCCATTTTTGCGCGCTGGTCGAAGTCTCGTGGCCCTCTGTCAGAATCCAGAGTTTCAAGAAGATCGGAGGGGGTCAAAATTTCGGCCAAAAACGACAGTGTTACCCCTTATGTTTTTTTTTCAGGTCAAAACTTTGACATCCGATATCTCGGCTCTGGAAGGGTCTAGAGCCTCCATTTTTGCGCGCTGGTCAAAGTCTCGTGGCCCTCTGTCAGAATCCAGAGTTTCAAGAAGATCGGAGGGGGTCAAAATTTCGGCCAAAAACGACAGTGTTACCCCTTATGTTTTTTTTTCAGGTCAAAACTTTGACATCCGATATCTCGGCTCTGGAAGGGTCTAGAGCCTCCATTTTTGCGCGCTGGTCGAAGTCTCATGGCCCTCTGTCAGAATCCAGAGTTTCAAGAAGATCGGAGGGGGTCAAAATTTCGGCCAAAAACGACAGTGTTACCCCTTATGTTTTTTTTCAGGTCAAAACTTTGACATCCAATATCTCGGCTCTGGAAGGGACTAGAGCCTCCATGTTTGCGCGCTGGTTGAAGTCTCGTGGCCCTCTGTCAGAATTCAGAGTTTCAAGAAGATCGGAGGGGGTCAAAATTTCGGCCAAAAACGACAGTGTTACCCCTTATGTTTTTTTTTCGGGTCAAAACTTTGACATCCGATATCTCGGCTCTGGAAGGGTCTAGAGCCTCCATTTTTGCGCGCTGTTCGAAGTCTCGTGGCCCTCTGTCAGAATCCAGAGTTTCAAGAAGATCGGAGGGGGTCAAAATTTCGGCCAAAAACGACAGTGTTACCCCTTATGTTTTTTTTTCAGGTCAAAACTTTGACATCCGATATCTCGGCTCTGGAAGGGTCTAGAGCCTCCATTTTTGCGCGCTGGTCAAAGTCTCGTGGCCCTCTGTCAGAATCCAGAGTTTCAAGAAGATCGGAGGGGGTCAAAATTTCGGCCAAAAACGACAGAGTTACCCCTTATGTTTTTTTTTTCAGGTCAAAACTTTGACATCCGATATCTCGGCTCTGGAAGGGTCTAGAGCCTCCATTTTTGCGCGCTGGTCGAAGTCTCGTGGCCCTCTGTCAGAATCCAGAGTTTCAAGAAGATCGGAGGGGGTCAAAATTTCGGCCAAAAACGACAGTGTTACCCCTTATGTTTTTTTTTCAGGTCAAAACTTTGACATCCAATATCTCGGCTCTGGAAGGGTCTAGAGCCTCCATTTTTGCGCGCTGGTCGAAGTCTCGTGGCCCTCTGTCAGAATCCAGAGTTTCAAGAAGATCGGAGGGGGTCAAAATTTCGGCCAAAAACGACAGTGTTACCCCTTATGTTTTTTTTCAGGTCAAAACTTTGACATCCGATATCTCGGCTCTGGAAGGGACTAGAGCCTCCATGTTTGCGCGCTGGTTGAAGTCTCGTGGCCCTCTGTCAGAATCCAGAGTTTCAAGAAGATCGGAGGGGGTCAAAATTTCGGCCAAAAACGACAGTGTTACCCCTTATGTTTTTTTTTTCGGGTCAAAACTTTGACATCCGATATCTCGGCTCTGGAAGGGTCTAGAGCCTCCATTTTTGCGCGCTGGTCGAAGTCTCGTGGCCCTCTGTCAGAATCCAGAGTTTCAAGAAGATCGGAGGGGGTCAAAATTTCGGCCAAACATGACAGTGTTACCCCTTATGTTTTTTTTTTCAGGTCAAAACTTTGACATCCGATATCTCGGCTCTGGAAGGGTCTAGAGCCTCCATTTTTGCGCGCTGGTCGAAGTCTCGTGGCCCTCTGTCAGAATCCAGAGTTTCAAGAAGATCGGAGGGGGTCAAAATTTCGGCCAAAAACGACAGTGTTACCCCTTATGTTTTTTTTCAGGTCAAAACTTTGACATCCAATATCTCGGCTCTGGAAGGGACTAGAGCCTCCATGTTTGCGCGCTGGTCGAAGTCTCGTGGCCCTCTGTCAGAATTCAGAGTTTCAAGAAGATCGGAGGGGGTCAAAATTTCGGCCAAAAATGACAGTGTTACCCCTTATGTTTTTTTTTCGGGTCAAAACTTTGACATCCGATATCTCGGCTCTGGAAGGGTCTAGAGCCTCCATTTTTGCGCGCTGTTCGAAGTCTCGTGGCCCTCTGTCAGAATCCAGAGTTTCAAGAAGATCGGAGGGGGTCAAAATTTCGGCCAAAAACGACAGTGTTACCCCTTATGTTTTTTTTTTCGGGTCAAAACTTTGACATCCGATATCTCGGCTCTGGAAGGGTCTAGAGCCTCCATTTTTGCGCGCTGGTCGAAGTCTCGTGGCCCTCTGTCAGAATCCAGAGTTTCAAGAAGATCGGAGGGGGTCAAAATTTCGGCCAAAAACGACAGTGTTACCCCTTATGTTTTTTTTTCAGGTCAAAACTTTGACATCCGATATCTCGGCTCTGGAAGGGTCTAGAGCCTCCATTTTTGCGCGCTGGTCAAAGTCTCGTGGCCCTCTGTCAGAATCCAGAGTTTCAAGAAGATCGGAGGGGTCAAAATTTCGGCCAAAAACGACAGTGTTACCCCTTATGTTTTTTTTTCAGGTCAAAACTTTGACATCCGATATCTCGGCTCTGGAAGGGTCTAGAGCCTCCATTTTTGCGCGCTGGTCGAAGTCTCGTGGCCCTCTGTCAGAATCCAGAGTTTCAAGAAGATCGGAGGGGGTCAAAATTTCGGCTAAAAACGACAGTGTTACCCCTTATGTTTTTTTTTCAGGTCAAAACTTTGACATCCGATATCTCGGCTCTGGAAGGGTCTAGAGCCTCCATTTTTGCGCGCTGGTCAAAGTCTCGTGGCCCTCTGTCAGAATCCAGAGTTTCAAGAAGATCGGAGGGGGTCAAAATTTCGGCCAAAAACGACAGTGTTACCCCTTATGTTTTTTTTTCAGGTCAAAACTTTGACATCCGATATCTCGGCTCTGGAAGGGTCTAGAGCCTCCATTTTTGCGCGCTGGTCGAAGTCTCGTGGCCCTCTGTCAGAATCCAGAGTTTCAAGAAGATCGGAGGGGGTCAAAATTTCGGCCAAAAACGACAGTGTTACCCCTTATGTTTTTTTTTTCAGGTCAAAACTTTGACATCCGATATCTCGGCTCTGGAAGGGTCTAGAGCCTCCATTTTTGCGCGCTGGTCAAAGTCTCGTGGCCCTCTGTCAGAATCCAGAGTTTCAAGAAGATCGGAGGGGGTCAAAATTTCGGCCAAAAACGACAGTGTTACCCCTTATGTTTTTTTTTCAGGTCAAAACTTTGACATCCGATATCTCGGCTCTGGAAGGGTCTAGAGCCTCCATTTTTGCGCGCTGGTCGAAGTCTCGTGGCCCTCTGTCAGAATCCAGAGTTTCAAGAAGATCGGAGGGGGTCAAAATTTCGGCCAAAGACGACAGTGTTACCCCTTATGTTTTTTTTTCAGGTCAAAACTTTGACATCCGATATCTCGGCTCTGGAAGGGACTAGTGCCTCCATGTTTGCGCGCTGGTCGAAGTCTCGTGGCCCTCTGTCAGAATCCAGAGTTTCAAGAAGATCGGAGGGGGTCAAAATTTCGGCCAAAAACGACAGTGTTACCCCCTTATGTTTTTTTTTCGGGTCAAAACTTTGACATCCGATATCTCGGCTCTGGAAGGGTCTAGAGCCTCCATTTTTGCGCGCTGTTCGAAGTCTCTTGGCCCTCTGTCAGAATCCAGAGTTTCAAGAAGATCGGAGGGGGTCAAAATTTCGGCCAAAAACGACAGTGTTACCCCTTATGTTTTTTTTTCAGGTCAAAACTTTGATATCCGATATCTCGGCTCTGGAAGGGTCTAGAGCCTCCATTTTTGCGCGCTGTTCGAAGTCTCGTGGCCCTCTGTCAGAATCCAGAGTTTCAAGAAGATCGGAGGGGGTCAAAATTTCGGCCAAAAACGACAGTGTTACCCCTTATGTTTTTTTTTTCGGGTCAAAACTTTGACATCCGATATCTCGGCTCTGGAAGGGTCTAGAGCCTCCATTTTTGTACGCTGGTCGAAGTCTCGTGGCCCTCTGTCAGAATCCAGAGTTTCAAGAAGATCGGAGGGGGTCAAAATTTCGGCCAAAAACGACAGTGTTACCCCTTATGTTTTTTTTTCGGGTCAAAACTTTGACATCCGATATCTCGTCTCTGGAAGGGTCTAGAGCCTCCATTTTTGCGCGCTGGTCGAAGTCTCGTGGCCCTCTGTCAGAATCCAGGGTTTCAAGAAGATCGGAGGGGGTCAAAATTTCGGCCAAAAACGACAGTGTTACCCCTTATGTTTTTTTTTCGGGTCAAAACTTTGACATCCGATATCTCGGCTCTGGAAGGGTCTAGAGCCTCCATTTTTGCGCGCTGGTCGAAGTCTCGTGGCCCTCTGTCAGAATCCAGAGTTTCAAGAAGATCGGAGGGGGTCAAAATTTCGGCCAAAAACGACAGTGTTACCCCTTATGTTTTTTTTCAGGTCAAAACTTTGACATCCGATATCTCGGCTCTGGAAGGGTCTAGAGCCTCCATTTTTGCGCGCTGGTCGAAGTGTCCTGGCCCTCTGTCAGAATCCAGAGTTTCAAGAAGATCGGAGGGGGTCAAAATTTCGGCCAAAAACGACAGTGTTACCCCTTATGTTTTTTTTTTCGGGTCAAAACTTTGACATCCGATATCTCGGCTCTGGAAGGGTCTAGAGCCTCCATTTTTGCGCGCTGTTCGAAGTCTCGTGGCCCTCTGTCAGAATCCAGAGTTTCAAGAAGATCGGAGGGGGTCAAAATTTCGGCCAAAAACGACAGTGTTACCCCTTATGTTTTTTTTTCGGGTCAAAACTTTGACATCCGATATCTCGGCTCTGGAAGGGTCTAGAGCCTCCATTTTTGCGCGCTGGTCGAAGTCTCGTGGCCCTCTGTCAGAATCCAGAGTTTCAAGAAGATCGGAGGGGGTCAAAATTTCGGCCAAAAACGACAGTGTTACCCCTTATGTTTTTTTTTCAGGTCAAAACTTTGACATCCGATATCTCGGCTCTGGAAGGGTCTAGAGCCTCCATTTTTGCGCGTTGGTCGAAGTCTCGTGGCCCTCTGTCAGAATCCAGAGTTTCAAGAAGATCGGAGGGGGTCAAAATTTCGGCCAAAAACGACAGTGTTACCCCTTATGTTTTTTTTTTTCAGGTCAAAACTTTGACATCCGATATCTCGGCTCTGGAAGGGTCTAGAGCCTCCATTTTTGCGCGCTGGTCGAAGTCTCGTGGCCCTCTGTCAGAATCCAGAGTTTCAAGAAGATCGGAGGGGGTCAAAATTTCGGCCAAAAACGACAGTGTTACCCCTTATGTTTTTTTTTTCGGGTCAAAACTTTGACATCCGATATCTCGGCTCTGGAAGGGTCTAGAGCCTCCATTTTTGCGCGCTGTTCGAAGTCTCGTGGCCCTCTGTCAGAATCCAGAGTTTCAAGAAGATCGGAGGGGGTCAAAATTTCGGCCAAAAACGACAGTGTTACCCCTTATGTTTTTTTTTCGGGTCAAACTTTGACATCCGATATCTCGGATCTGGAAGGATCTAGAGCCTCCATTTTTGCGCGCTGGTCGAAGTCTCGTGGCCCTCTGTCAGAATCCAGAGTTTCAAGAAGATCGGAGGGGGTCAAAATTTCGGCCAAAAACAACAGTGTTACCCCTTATGTTTTTTTTTTCAGGTCAAAACTTTGACATCCGATATCTCGGCTCTGGAAGGGTCTAGAGCCTCCATTTTTGCGCGCTGGTCGAAGTCTCGTGGCCCTCTGTCAGAATCCAGAGTTTCAAGAAGATCGGAGGGGGTCAAAATTTCGGCCAAAAACGACAGTGTTACCCCTTATGTTTTTTTTTCAGGTCAAAACTTTGACATCCGATATCTCGGCTCTGGAAGGGTCTAGAGCCTCCATTTTTGCGCGCTGGTCGAAGTCTCGTGGCCCTCTGTCAGAATCCAGAGTTTCAAGAAGATTGGAGGGGGTCAAAATTTCGGCCAAAAACAACAGTGTTACCCCTTATGTTTTTTTTTTCAGGTCAAAACTTTGACATCCGATATCTCGGCTCCGGAAGGGTCTAGAGCCTCCATTTTTGCGCGCTGGTCGAAGTCTCGTGGCCCTCTGTCAGAATCCAGAGTTTCAAGAAGATCGGAGGGGGTCAAAATTTCGGCCAAAAACGACAGTGTTACCCCTTATGTTTTTTTTTCGGGTCAAAACTTTGACATCCGATATCTCGGCTCTGGAAGGGTCTAGAGCCTCCATTTTTGCGCGCTGGTCGAAGTCTCGTGGCCCTCTGTCAGAATCCAGAGTTTCAAGAAGATCGGAGGGGGTCAAGATTTCGGCCAAAAACGACAGTGTTACCCCTTATGTTTTTTTTTCAGGTCAAAACTTTGACATCCGATATCTCGGCTCTGGAAGGGTCTAGAGCCTCCATTTTTGCGCGCTGGTCGAAGTCTCGTGGCCCTCTGTCAGAATCCAGAGTTTCAAGAAGATCGGAGGGGGTCAAAATTTCAGCCAAAAACGACAGTGTTACCCCTTATGTTTTTTTTTCAGGTCAAAACTTTGACATCCGATATCTCGGCTCTGGAAGGGTCTAGAGCCTCCATTTTTGCGCGCTGGTCGAAGTCTCGTGGCCCTCTGTCAGAATCAAGAGTTTCAAGAAGATCGGACAGGGTCAAAATTTCGGCCAAAAACGACAGTGTTACCCCTTATGTTTTTTTTTCGGGTCAAAACTTTGACATCCGATATCTCGGCTCTGGAAGGGTCTAGAGCCTCCATTTTTGCGCGCTGGTCGAAGTCTCGTGGCCCTCTGTCAGAATCCAGAGTTTCAAGAAGATCGGAGGGGGTCAAAATTTCGGCCAAAAACGACAGTGTTACCCCTTATGTTTTTTTTTCGGGTCAAAACTTTGACGTCTGATATCTCGGCTCTGGAAGGGTCTAGAGCCTCCATTTTTGCGCGCTGGTCGAAGTCTCGTGGTCCTCTGTCAGAATCCAGAGTTTCAAGAAGATCGGAGGGGGTCAAAATTTCGGCCAAAAACGACAGTGTTACCCCTTATGTTTTTTTTTTCAGGTCAAAACTTTGACATCCGATATCTCGGCTCTGGAAGGGTCTAGAGCCTCCATTTTTGCGCGCTGGTCGAAGTCTCGTGGCCCTCTGTCAGAATCCAGAGTTTCAAGAAGATCGGAGGGGGTCAAAATTTCGGCCAAAAACGACAGTGTTACCCCTTATGTTTTTTTTTCAGGTCAAAACTTTGACATCCGATATCTCGGCTCTGGAAGTGTCTAGAGCCTCCATTTTTGCGCGCTGGTCGAAGTCTCGTGGCCCTCTGTCAGAATCCAGAGTTTCAAGAAGATCGGAGGGGGTCAAAATTTCGGCCAAAAACGACAGTGTTACCCCTTATGTTTTTTTTTTTCAGGTCAAAACTTTGACATCCGATATCTCGGCTCTGGAAGGGTCTAGAGCCTGCATTTTTGCGCGCTGGTCGAAGTCTCGTGGCCCTCTGTCAGAATCCAGAGTTTCAAGAAGATCGGAGGGGGTCAAAATTTCGGCCAAAAACGACAGTGTTACCCCTTATGTTTTTTTTTCGGGTCAAAACTTTGACATCCGATATCTCGGCTCTGGAAGGGTCTAGAGCCTCCATTTTTGCGCGCTGGTCGAAGTCTTGTGGCCCTCTGTCAGAATCCAGAGTTTCAAGAAGATCGGAGGGGGTCAAAATTTCGGCCAAAAACGACAGTGTTACCCCTTATGTTTTTTTTTTCAGGTCAAAACTTTGACATCCGATATCTCGGCTCTGGAAGGGTCTAGAGCCTCCATTTTTGCGCGCTGGTCGAAGTCTCGTGGCCCTCTGTCAGAATCCAGAGTTTCAAGAAGATCGGAGGGGGTCAAAATTTCTGCCAAAAACGACAGTGTTACCCCTTATGTTTTTTTTTTTCGGGTCAAAACTTTGACATCCGATATCTCGGCTCTGGAAGGGTCTAGAGCCTCCATTTTTGCGTGCTGGTCGAAGTCTCATGGCCCTCTGTCAGAATCCAGAGTTTCAAGAAGATCGGAGGGGGTCAAAATTTCGGCCAAAAACGACAGTGTTACCCCTTATGTTTTTTTTTTTCGGGTCAAAACTTTGACATCCGATATCTCGGCTCTGGAAGGGTCTAGAGCCTCCATTTTTGTGCGCTGGTCGAAGTCTCGTGGCCCTCTGTCAGAATCCAGAGTTTCAAGAAGATCGGAGGGGGTCAAAATTTCGGCCAAAAACGACAGTGTTACCCCTTATGTTTTTTTTCGGGTCAAAACTTTGACATCCGATATCTCGGCTCTGGAAGGGTCTAGAGCCTCCATTTTTGCGCGCTGTTCGAAGTCTCGTGGCCCTCTGTCAGAATCCAGAGTTTCAAGAAGATCGGAGGGGGTCAAAATTTCGGCCAAAAACGACAGTGTTACCCCTTATGTTTTTTTTTCGGGTCAAACTTTGACATCCGATATCTCGGATCTGGAAGGATCTAGAGCCTCCATTTTTGCGCGCTGGTCGAAGTCTCGTGGCCCTCTGTCAGAATCCAGAGTTTCAAGAAGATCGGAGGGGGTCAAAATTTCGGCCAAAAACAACAGTGTTACCCCTTATGTTTTTTTTTTCAGGTCAAAACTTTGACATCCGATATCTCGGCTCTGGAAGGGTCTAGAGACTCCATTTTTGCGCGCTGGTCGAAGTCTCGTGGCCCTCTGTCAGAATCCAGAGTTTCAAGAAGATCGGAGGGGGTCAAAATTTCAGCCAAAAACGACAGTGTTACCCCTTATGTTTTTTTTTCAGGTCAAAACTTTGACATCCGATATCTCGGCTCTGGAAGGGTCTAGAGCCTCCATTTTTGCGCGCTGGTCGAAGTCTCGTGGCCCTCTGTCAGAATCCAGAGTTTCAAGAAGATCGGAGGGGGTCAAAATTTCGGCCAAAAACAACAGTGTTACCCCTTATGTTTTTTTTTTCAGGTCAAAACTTTGACATCCGATATCTCGGCTCCGGAAGGGTCTAGAGCCTCCATTTTTGCGCGCTGGTCGAAGTCTCGTGGCCCTCTGTCAGAATCCAGAGTTTCAAGAAGATCGGAGGGGGTCAAAATTTCGGCCAAAAACGACAGTGTTACCCCTTATGTTTTTTTTTCGGGTCAAAACTTTGACATCCGATATCTCGGCTCTGGAAGGGTCTAGAGCCTCCATTTTTGCGCGCTGGTCGAAGTCTCGTGGCCCTCTGTCAGAATCCAGAGTTTCAAGAAGATCGGAGGGGGTCAAAATTTCGGCCAAAAACGACAGTGTTACCCCTTATGTTTTTTTTTCAGGTCAAAACTTTGACATCCGATATCTCGGCTCTGGAAGGGTCTAGAGCCTCCATTTTTGCGCGCTGGTCGAAGTCTCGTGGCCCTCTGTCAGAATCCAGAGTTTCAAGAAGATCGGAGGGGGTCAAAATTTCGGCCAAAAACGACAGTGTTACCCCTTATGTTTTTTTTTTCAGGTCAAAACTTTGACATCCGATATCTCGGCTCTGGAAGGGTCTAGAGCCTCCATTTTTGCGCGCTGGTCGAAGTCTCGTGGCCCTCTGTCAGAATCAAGAGTTTCAAGAAGATCGGACAGGGTCAAAATTTCGGCCAAAAACGACAGTGTTACCCCTTATGTTTTTTTTTCGGGTCAAAACTTTGACATCCGATATCTCGGCTCTGGAAGGGTCTAGAGCCTCCATTTTTGCGCGCTGGTCGAAGTCTCGTGGCCCTCTGTCAGAATCCAGAGTTTCAAGAAGATCGGAGGGGGTCAAAATTTCGGCCAAAAACGACAGTGTTACCCCTTATGTTTTTTTTTCGGGTCAAAACTTTGACGTCTGATATCTCGGCTCTGGAAGGGTCTAGAGCCTCCATTTTTGCGCGCTGGTCGAAGTCTCGTGGTCCTCTGTCAGAATCCAGAGTTTCAAGAAGATCGGAGGGGGTCAAAATTTCGGCCAAAAACGACAGTGTTACCCCTTATGTTTTTTTTTTCAGGTCAAAACTTTGACATCCGATATCTCGGCTCTGGAAGGGTCTAGAGCCTCCATTTTTGCGCGCTGGTCGAAGTCTCGTGGCCCTCTGTCAGAATCCAGAGTTTCAAGAAGATCGGAGGGGGTCAAAATTTCGGCCAAAAACGACAGTGTTACCCCTTATGTTTTTTTTTCAGGTCAAAACTTTGACATCCGATATCTCGGCTCTGGAAGTGTCTAGAGCCTCCATTTTTGCGCGCTGGTCGAAGTCTCGTGGCCCTCTGTCAGAATCCAGAGTTTCAAGAAGATCGGAGGGGGTCAAAATTTCGGCCAAAAACGACAGTGTTACCCCTTATGTTTTTTTTTTCAGGTCAAAACTTTGACATCCGATATCTCGGCTCTGGAAGGGTCTAGAGCCTGCATTTTTGCGCGCTGGTCGAAGTCTCGTGGCCCTCTGTCAGAATCCAGAGTTTCAAGAAGATCGGAGGGGGTCAAAATTTCGGCCAAAAACGACAGTGTTACCCCTTATGTTTTTTTTTCGGGTCAAAACTTTGACATCCGATATCTCGGCTCTGGAAGGGTCTAGAGCCTCCATTTTTGCGCGCTGGTCGAAGTCTTGTGGCCCTCTGTCAGAATCCAGAGTTTCAAGAAGATCGGAGGGGGTCAAAATTTCGGCCAAAAACGACAGTGTTACCCCTTATGTTTTTTTTTTCAGGTCAAAACTTTGACATCCGATATCTCGGCTCTGGAAGGGTCTAGAGCCTCCATTTTTGTGCGTTGGTCGAAGTCTCGTGGCCCTCTGTCAGAATCCAGAGTTTCAAGAAGATCGGAGGGGGTCAAAATTTCGGCCAAAAACGACAGTGTTACCCCTTATGGTTTTTTTTCAGGTCAAAACTTTGACATCCGATATCTCGGCTCTGGAAGGGTCTAGAGCCTCCATTTTTGCGCGCTGGTCGAAGTCTCGTGGCCCTCTGTCAGAATCCAGAGTTTCAAGAAGATCGGAGGGGGTCAAAATTTCGGCCAAAAGCGACAGTGTTACCCCTTATGTTTTTTTTTTTCGGGTCAAAACTTTGACATCCGATATCTCGGCTCTGGAAGGGTCTAGAGCCTCCATTTTTGCGCGCTGGTCGAAGTCTCGTGGCCCTCTGTCAGAATCCAGAGTTTCAAGAAGATCGGAGGGGGTCAAAATTTCGGCCAAAAACGACAGTGTTACCCCTTATGTTTTTTTTTCGGGTCAAAACTTTGACATCCGATATCTCGGCTCTGGAAGGGTCTAGAGCCTCCATTTTTGCGCGCTGGTCGAAGTCTCGTGGCCCTCTGTCAGAATCCAGAGTTTCAAGAAGATCGGAGGGGGTCAAAATTTCGGCCAAAAACGACAGTGTTACCCCTTATGTTTTTTTTTTCGGGTCAAAACTTTGACATCCGATATCTCGGCTCTGGAAGGGTCTAGAGCCTCTATTTTTGCGCGCTGGTCGAAGTCTCGTGGCCCTCTGTCAGAATCCAGAGTTTCAAGAAGATCGGAGGGGGTCAAAATTTCGGCCAAAAACGACAGTGTTACCCCTTATGTTTTTTTTTTCAGGTCAAAACTTTGACATCCGATATCTCGGCTCTGGAAGGGTCTAGAGCCTCCATTTTTGCGCGCTGGTCGAAGTCTCGTGGCCCTCTGTCAGAATCCAGAGTTTCAAGAAGATCGGAGGGGGTCAAAATTTCGGCCAAAAACGACAGTGTTACCCCTTATGTTTTTTTTTCAGGTCAAAACTTTGACATCCGATATCTCGGCTCCGGAAGGGTCTAGAGCCTCCATTTTTGCGCGCTGGTCGAAGTCTCGTGGCCCTCTGACAGAATCCAGAGTTTCAAGAAGATCGGAGGGGGTCAAAATTTCGGCCAAAAACGACAGTGTTACCCCTTATGTTTTTTTTTCAGGTCAAAACTTTGACATCCGATATCTCGGCTCTGGAAGGGTCTAGAGCCTCCATTTTTGCGCGCTGGTCGAAGTCTCGTGGCCCTCTGTCAGAATCCAGAGTTTCAAGAAGATCGGAGGGGGTCAAAATTTCGGCCAAAAACGACAGTGTTACCCCTTATGTTTTTTTTTTCAGGTCAAAACTTTGACATCCGATATCTCGGCTCTGGAAGGGTCTAGAGCCTCCATTTTTGCGCGCTGGTCGAAGTCTCGTGGCCCTCTGTCAGAATCCAGAGTTTCAAGAAGATCGGAGGGGGTCAAAATTTCGGCCAAAAAAAAAAATGACAGTGTTACCCCTTATGTTTTTTTTTTTTGGCCGAAATTTTGACCCCCTCCGATCTTCTTGAAACTCTGGATTCTGACAGAGGGCCACGACACTTCGACCAGCGCGCAAAAATGGAGGCTCTAGACCCTTCCAGAGCCAAGATATCGGATGTCAAAGTTTTGACCTGAAAAAAAAAAACATAAGGGGTAACACTGTCGTTTTTGGCCGAAATTTTGACCCCCTCCGATCTTCTTGAAACTCTGGATTTTTACAGAGGGCCACGAGACTTCGACCAGCGCGCAAAAATGGAGGCTCTAGACCCTTCCAGAGCCGAGATATCGGATGTCAAAGTTTTGACCCAAAAAAAAACATAAGGGGTAACACTGTCGTTTTTGGCCGAAATTTTGACCCCCTCCGATCTTCTTGAAACTCTGGATTCTGACAGAGGGCCACGAGACTTCGAACAGCGCGCAAAAATGGAGGCTCTAGACCCTTCCAGAGCCGAGATATCGGATGTCAAAGTTTTGACCCGAAAAAAAAAACATAAGGGGTAACACTGTCGTTTTTGGCCGAAATTTTGACCCCCTCCGATCTTCTTGAAACTCTGGATTTTTACAGAGGGCCACGAGACTTCGACCAGCGCGCAAAAATGGAGGCTCTAGACCCTTCCAGAGCCGAGATATCGGATGTCAAAGTTTTGACCCAAAAAAAAACATAAGGGGTAACACTGTCGTTTTTGGCCGAAATTTTGACCCCCTCCGATCTTCTTGAAACTCTGGATTCTGACAGAGGGCCACGAGACTTCGAACAGCGCGCAAAAATGGAGGCTCTAGACCCTTCCAGAGCCGAGATATCGGATGTCAAAGTTTTGACCCGAAAAAAAAACATAAGGGGTAACACTGTCGTTTTTGGCTGAAATTTTGACCCCCACCGATCTTCTTGAAACTCTGGATTCTGAGAGAGGGCCACGAGACTTCGACCAGCGCGCAAACATGGAGGCTCTAGTCCCTTCCAGAGCCGAGATATCGGATGTCAAAGTTTTGACCTGAAAAAAAAACATAAGGGGTAACACTGTCGTTTTTGGCCGAAATTTTGACCCCCTCCGATCTTCTTGAAACTCTGGATTCTGACAGAGGGCCACGAGACTTCGACCAGCGCGCAAACATGGAGGCTCTAGTCCCTTCCAGAGCCGAGATATCGGATGTCAAAGTTTTGACCTGAAAAAAAAAAACATAAGGGGTAACACTGTCGTTTTTGGCCGAAATTTTGACCCCCTCCGATCTTCTTGAAACTCTGGATTCTGACAGAGGGCCACGAGACTTCGACCAGCGCGCAAAAATGGAGGCTCTAGACCCTTCAAGAGCCGAGATATCAGATGTCAAAGTTTTGACCTGAAAAAAAAACATAAGGGGTAACACTGTCGTTTTTGGCCGAAATTTTGACCCCCTCCGATCTTCTTGAAACTCTGGATTCTGACAGAGGGCCACGAGACTTCGACCAGCGCGCAAAAATGGAGGCTCTAGACCCTTCCGGAGCCGAGATATCGGATGTCAAAGTTTGACAGTAGTACCCCTTATGTTTTTTTTTCAGGTCCAAATTTTGACCTTCGATATCTCGGCTCTGGAAGGGTCTAGAGCCTCCATTTTTGCGCGCTGGTCGAAGTCTCGTGGCCCTCTGTCAGAATCCAGAGTTTCAAGAAGATCGGAGGGGGTCAAAATTTCGGCCAAAAACGACAGTGTTACCCCTTATGTT
This sequence comes from Cyprinella venusta, assembly GCA_038021265.1. Taxonomy (NCBI): domain Eukaryota; kingdom Metazoa; phylum Chordata; class Actinopteri; order Cypriniformes; family Leuciscidae; genus Cyprinella; species Cyprinella venusta. Next base: position 28,306,726 of record CM075877.1, read on the forward strand.
TTTTTTTTTCAGGTCAAAACTTTGACATCCGATATCTCGGCTCTGGAAGGGTCTAGAGCCTGCATTTTTGCGCGCTGGGCGAAGTCTCGTGGCCCTCTGTCAGAATCCAGAGTTTCAAGAAGATCGGAGGGGGTCAAAATTTCGGCCAAAAACGACAGTGTTACCCCTTATGTTTTTTTTTCAGGTCAAAACTTTGACATCCGATATTTCGGCTCTGGAAGGGTCTAGAGCCTGCATTTTTGCGCGCTGGTCGAAGTCTCGTGGCCCTCTGTCAGAATCCAGAGTTTCAAGAAGATCGGAGGGGGTCAAAATTTCGGCCAAAAACGACAGTGTTACCCCTTATGTTTTTTTTTCTGGTCAAAACTTTGACATCCGATATCTCGGCTCTGGAAGGGTCTAGAGCCTCCATTTTTGCGCGCTGGTCGAAGTCTCGTGGCCCTCTGTCAGAATCCAGAGTTTCAAGAAGATCGGAGGGGGTCAAAATTTCGGCCAAAAACGACAGTGTTACCCCTTATGTTTTTTTTTCAGGTCAAAACTTTGACATCCGATATCTCGGCTCTGGAAGGGTCTAGAGCCTCCATTTTTGTGCGTTGGTCGAAGTCTCGTGGCCCTCTGTCAGAATCCAGAGTTTCAAGAAGATCGGAGGGGGTCAAAATTTCGGCCAAAAACGACAGTGTTACCCCTTATGGTTTTTTTTCAGGTCAAAACTTTGACATCCGATATCTCGGCTCTGGAAGGGTCTAGAGCCTCCATTTTTGCGCGCTGGTCGAAGTCTCGTGGCCCTCTGTCAGAATCCAGAGTTTCAAGAAGATCGGAGGGGGTCAAAATTTCGGCCAAAAACGACAGTGTTACCCCTTATGTTTTTTTTTCGGGTCAAAACTTTGACATCCGATATCTCGGCTCCGGAAGGGTCTAGAGCCTCCATTTTTGCGCGCTGGTCGAAGTCTCGTGGCCCTCTGTCAGAATCCAGAGTTTCAAGAAGATCGGAGGGGGTCAAAATTTCGGCCAAAAACGACAGTGTTACCCCTTATGTTTTTTTTTTTCAGGTCAAAACTTTGACATCCGATATCTCGGCTCTGGAAGGGTCTAGAGCCTCCATTTTTGCGCGCTGGTCGAAGTGTCGTGGCCCTCTGTCAGAATCCAGAGTTTCAAGAAGATCGGAGGGGGTCAAAATTTCGGCCAAAAACGACAGTGTTACCCCTTATGTTTTTTTTTCAGGTCAAAACTTTGACATCCGATATCTCGGCTCCGGAAGGGTCTAGAGCCTCCATTTTTGCGCGCTGGTCGAAGTCTCGTGGCCCTCTGTCAGAATCCAGAGTTTCAAGAAGATCGGAGGGGGTCAAAATTTCGGCCAAAAACGACAGTGTTACCCCTTATGTTTTTTTTTTCAGGTCAAAACTTTGACATCCGATATCTCGGCTCTGGAAGGGTCTAGAGCCTCCATTTTTGCGCGCTGGTCGAAGTCTCGTGGCCCTCTGTCAGAATCCAGAGTTTCAAGAAGATCGGAGGGGGTCAAAATTTCGGCCAAAAAAAAAATGACAGTGTTACCCCTTATGTTTTTTTTCGGGTCAAAACTTTGACATCCGATATCTCGGCTCTGGAAGGGTCTAGAGCCTCCATTTTTGCGCGCTGGTCGAAGTCTCGTGGCCCTCTGTCAGAATCCAGAGTTTCAAGAAGATCGGAGGGGGTCAAAATTTCGGCCAAAAACGACAGTGTTACCCCTTATGTTTTTTTTTCAGGTCAAAACTTTGACATCCGATATCTCGGCTCTGGAAGGGTCTAGAGCCTCCATTTTTGCGCGCTGGTCGAAGTCTCGTGGCCCTCTGTCAGAATCCAGAGTTTCAAGAAGATCGGAGGGGGTCAAAATTTCGGCCAAAAACGACAGTGTTACCCCTTATGTTTTTTTTTTCGGGTCAAAACTTTGACATCTGATATCTCGGCTCTGGAAGGGTCTAGAGCCTCCATTTTTGCGTGCTGGTCGAAGTCTCGTGGCCCTCTGTCAGAATCCAGAGTTTCAAGAAGATCGGAGGGGGTCAAAATTTCGGCCAAAAAAAAAAATGACAGTGTTACCCCTTATGTTTTTTTTTTTTGGCCGAAATTTTGACCCCCTCCGATCTTCTTGAAACTCTGGATTCTGACAGAGGGCCATGAGACTTCGACCAGCGCGCAAAAATGGAGGCTCTAGACCCTTCCAGAGCCGAGATATCGGATGTCAAAGTTTTGACCTGAAAAAAAAACATAAGGGGTAACACTGTCGTTTTTGGCTGAAATTTTGACCCCCACCGATCTTCTTGAAACTCTGGATTCTGACAGAGGGCCACGAGACTTCGACCAGCGCGCAAAAATGGAGGCTCTAGACCCTTCCGGAGCCGAGATATCGGATGTCAAAGTTTTGACCTGAAAAAAAAACATAAGGGGTAACACTGTCGTTTTTGGCCGAAATTTTGACCCCCTCCGATCTTCTTGAAACTCTGGATTCTGACAGAGGGCCATGTGACTTCGACCAGCGCGCAAAAATGGAGGCTCTAGACCCTTCCAGAGCCGAGATATCGGATGTCAAAGTTTTGACCTGAAAAAAAAAAACATAAGGGGTAACACTGTCGTTTTTGGCCGAAATTTTGACCCCCTCCGATCTTCTTGAAACTCTGGATTCTGACTGAGGGCCACGAGACTTTGACCAGCGCGCAAAAATGGAGGCTCTAGACCCTTCCAGAGCCGAGATATCGGATGTCAAAGTTTTGACCTGAAAAAAAAACATAAGGGGTAACACTGTCGTTTTTGGCCGAAAATTTGACCCCCTCCGATCTTCTTGAAACTCTGGATTCTGACAGAGGGCCACGAGACTTCGACCAGCGCGCAAAAATGGAGGCTCTAGACCCTTCCAGAGCCGAGATATCGGATGTCAACGTTTTGACCCGAAAAAAAAACATAAGGGGTAACACTGTCGTTTTTGGCCGAAATTTTGACCCCCTCCGATCTTCTTGAAACTCTGGATTCTGACAGAGGGCCACGAGAATTCGACCAGCGCGCAAAAATGGAGGCTCTAGACCCTTCCAGAGCCGAGATATCGGATGTCAAAGTTTTGACCTGAAAAAAAAAACATAAGGGGTAACACTGTCGTTTTTGGCCGAAATTTTGACCCCCTCCGATCTTCTTGAAACTCTGGATTCTGACAGAGGGCCACGAGACTTCGACCAGCGCGCAAAAATGGAGGCTCTAGACCCTTCCAGAGCCGAGATATCGGATGTCAAAGTTTTGACCTGAAAAAAAACCATAAGGGGTAACACTGTCGTTTTTGGCCGAAATTTTGACCCCCTCCGATCTTCTTGAAACTCTGGATTCTGACAGAGGGCCACGAGACTTCGACCAACGCACAAAAATGGAGGCTCTAGACCCTTCCAGAGCCGAGATATCGGATGTCAAAGTTTTGACCTGAAAAAAAAACATAAGGGGTAACACTGTCGTTTTTGGCCGAAATTTTGACCCCCTCCGATCTTCTTGAAACTCTGGATTCTGACAGAGGGCCACGAGACTTCGACCAGCGAGCAAAAATGGAGGCTCTAGACCCTTCCAGAGCCGAGATATCGGATGTCAAAGTTTTGACCCGAAAAAAAAACATAAGGGGTAACACTGTCGTTTTTGGCCGAAATTTTGACCCCCTCCGATCTTCTTGAAACTCTGGATTCTGACAGAGGGCCACGAGACTTCGACCAGCGCGCAAAAATGCAGGCTCTAGACCCTTCCAGAGCCGAGATATCGGATGTCAAAGTTTTGACCTGAAAAAAAAACATAAGGGGTAACACTGTCGTTTTTGGCCGAAATTTTGACCCCCTCCGATCTTCTTGAAACTCTGGATTCTGACAGAGGGCCACGAGACTTCGACCAGCGCGCAAAAATGGAGGCTCTAGACCCTTCCAGAGCCGAGATATCGAAGGTCAAAATTTGGACCTGAAAAAAAAACATAAGGGGTAACACTGTCAAACTTTGACATCCGATATCTCGGCTCCGGAAGGGTCTAGAGCCTCCATTTTTGCGCGCTGGTCGAAGTCTCGTGGCCCTCTGTCAGAATCCAGAGTTTCAAGAAGATCGGAGGGGGTCAAAATTTCGGCCAAAAACGACAGTGTTACCCCTTATGTTTTTTTTTTTCAGGTCAAAACTTTGACATCCGATATCTCGGCTCTGGAAGGGTCTAGAGACTCCATTTTTGCACGCTGGTCGAAGTCTCGTGGCCGTCTGTCAGAATCCAGAGTTTCAAGAAGATCGGAGGGGCTCAAAATTTCGGCCAAAAACGACAGTGTTACCCCTTATGTTTTTTTTTCGGGTCAAAACTTTGACGTCTGATATCTCGGCTCTGGAAGGGTCTAGAGCCTCCATTTTTGCGTGCTGGTCGAAGTCTCGTGGTCCTCTGTCAGAATCCAGAGTTTCAAGAAGATCGGAGGGGGTCAAAATTTCGGCCAAAAACGACAGTGTTACCCCTTATGTTTTTTTTTTTCAGGTCAAAACTTTGACATCCGATATCTCGGCTCTGGAAGGGTCTAGAGCCTCCATTTTTGCGCGCTGGTCGAAGTCTCGTGGCCCTCTGTCAGAATCCAGAGTTTCAAGAAGATCGGAGGGGGTCAAAATTTCGGCCAAAAACGACAGTGTTACCCCTTATGTTTTTTTTTCGGGTCAAAACTTTGACATCCGATATCTCGGCTCTGGAAGGGTCTAGAGCCTCCATTTTTGCGCGCTGGTCGAAGTCTCGTGGCCCTCTGTCAGAATCCAGAGTTTCAAGAAGATCGGAGGGGGTCAAAATTTCGGCCAAAAACGACAGTGTTACCCCTTATGTTTTTTTTTCGGGTCAAAACTTTGACGTCTGATATCTCGGCTCTGGAAGGGTCTAGAGCCTCCATTTTTGCGCGCTGGTCGAAGTCTCGTGGTCCTCTGTCAGAATCCAGAGTTTCAAGAAGATCGGAGGGGGTCAAAATTTCGGCCAAAAACGACAGTGTTACCCCTTATGTTTTTTTTTTCAGGTCAAAACTTTGACATCCGATATCTCGGCTCTGGAAGGGTCTAGAGCCTCCATTTTTGCGCGCTGGTCGAAGTCTCGTGGCCCTCTGTCAGAATCCAGAGTTTCAAGAAGATCGGAGGGGGTCAAAATTTCGGCCAAAAACGACAGTGTTACCCCTTATGTTTTTTTTTCAGGTCAAAACTTTGACATCCGATATCTCGGCTCTGGAAGTGTCTAGAGCCTCCATTTTTGCGCGCTGGTCGAAGTCTCGTGGCCCTCTGTCAGAATCCAGAGTTTCAAGAAGATCGGAGGGGGTCAAAATTTCGGCCAAAAACGACAGTGTTACCCCTTATGTTTTTTTTTTTCAGGTCAAAACTTTGACATCCGATATCTCGGCTCTGGAAGGGTCTAGAGCCTGCATTTTTGCGCGCTGGTCGAAGTCTCGTGGCCCTCTGTCAGAATCCAGAGTTTCAAGAAGATCGGAGGGGGTCAAAATTTCGGCCAAAAACGACAGTGTTACCCCTTATGTTTTTTTTTCGGGTCAAAACTTTGACATCCGATATCTCGGCTCTGGAAGGGTCTAGAGCCTCCATTTTTGCGCGCTGGTCGAAGTCTTGTGGCCCTCTGTCAGAATCCAGAGTTTCAAGAAGATCGGAGGGGGTCAAAATTTCGGCCAAAAACGACAGTGTTACCCCTTATGTTTTTTTTTTCAGGTCAAAACTTTGACATCCGATATCTCGGCTCTGGAAGGGTCTAGAGCCTCCATTTTTGTGCGTTGGTCGAAGTCTCGTGGCCCTCTGTCAGAATCCAGAGTTTCAAGAAGATCGGAGGGGGTCAAAATTTCGGCCAAAAACGACAGTGTTACCCCTTATGGTTTTTTTTCAGGTCAAAACTTTGACATCCGATATCTCGGCTCTGGAAGGGTCTAGAGCCTCCATTTTTGCGCGCTGGTCGAAGTCTCGTGGCCCTCTGTCAGAATCCAGAGTTTCAAGAAGATCGGAGGGGGTCAAAATTTCGGCCAAAAACGACAGTGTTACCCCTTATGTTTTTTTTTTCGGGTCAAAACTTTGACATCCGATATCTCGGCTCTGGAAGGGTCTAGAGCCTCCATTTTTGCGCGCTGGTCGAAGTCTCGTGGCCCTCTGTCAGAATCCAGAGTTTCAAGAAGATCGGAGGGGGTCAAAATTTCGGCCAAAAACGACAGTGTTACCCCTTATGTTTTTTTTTCGGGTCAAAACTTTGACATCCGATATCTCGGCTCTGGAAGGGTCTAGAGCCTCCATTTTTGCGCGCTGGTCGAAGTCTCGTGGCCCTCTGTCAGAATCCAGAGTTTCAAGAAGATCGGAGGGGGTCAAAATTTCGGCCAAAAACGACAGTGTTACCCCTTATGTTTTTTTTTTCGGGTCAAAACTTTGACATCCGATATCTCGGCTCTGGAAGGGTCTAGAGCCTCCATTTTTGCGCGCTGGTCGAAGTCTCGTGGCCCTCTGTCAGAATCCAGAGTTTCAAGAAGATCGGAGGGGGTCAAAATTTCGGCCAAAAACGACAGTGTTACCCCTTATGTTTTTTTTTTCAGGTCAAAACTTTGACATCCGATATCTCGGCTCTGGAAGGGTCTAGAGCCTCCATTTTTGCGCGCTGGTCGAAGTCTCGTGGCCCTCTGTCAGAATCCAGAGTTTCAAGAAGATCGGAGGGGGTCAAAATTTCGGCCAAAAACGACAGTGTTACCCCTTATGTTTTTTTTTCAGGTCAAAACTTTGACATCCGATATCTCGGCTCCGGAAGGGTCTAGAGCCTCCATTTTTGCGCGCTGGTCGAAGTCTCGTGGCCCTCTGACAGAATCCAGAGTTTCAAGAAGATCGGAGGGGGTCAAAATTTCGGCCAAAACGACAGTGTTACCCCTTATGTTTTTTTTTTCAGGTCAAAACTTTGACATCCGATATCTCGGCTCTGGAAGGGTCTAGAGCCTCCATTTTTGCGCGCTGGTCGAAGTCTCGTGGCCCTCTGTCAGAATCCAGAGTTTCAAGAAGATCGGAGGGGGTCAAAATTTCGGCCAAAAACGACAGTGTTACCCCTTATGTTTTTTTTTTTCAGGTCAAAACTTTGACATCCGATATCTCGGCTCTGGAAGGGTCTAGAGCCTCCATTTTTGCGCGCTGGTCGAAGTCTCGTGGCCCTCTGTCAGAATCCAGAGTTTCAAGAAGATCGGAGGGGGTCAAAATTTCGGCCAAAAAAAAAAAATGACAGTGTTACCCCTTATGTTTTTTTTTTTTGGCCGAAATTTTGACCCCCTCCGATCTTCTTGAAACTCTGGATTCTGACAGAGGGCCATGAGACTTCGACCAGCGCGCAAAAATGGAGGCTCTAGACCCTTCCAGAGCCGAGATATCGGATGTCAAAGTTTTGACCTGAAAAAAAAACATAAGGGGTAACACTGTCGTTTTTGGCTGAAATTTTGACCCCCACCGATCTTCTTGAAACTCTGGATTCTGACAGAGGGCCACGAGACTTCGACCAGCGCGCAAAAATGGAGGCTCTAGACCCTTCCGGAGCCGAGATATCGGATGTCAAAGTTTTGACCTGAAAAAAAAACATAAGGGGTAACACTGTCGTTTTTGGCCGAAATTTTGACCCCCTCCGATCTTCTTGAAACTCTGGATTCTGACAGAGGGCCATGTGACTTCGACCAGCGCGCAAAAATGGAGGCTCTAGACCCTTCCAGAGCCGAGATATCGGATGTCAAAGTTTTGACCTGAAAAAAAAAAACATAAGGGGTAACACTGTCGTTTTTGGCCGAAATTTTGACCCCCTCCGATCTTCTTGAAACTCTGGATTCTGACTGAGGGCCACGAGACTTTGACCAGCGCGCAAAAATGGAGGCTCTAGACCCTTCCAGAGCCGAGATATCGGATGTCAAAGTTTTGACCTGAAAAAAAAACATAAGGGGTAACACTGTCGTTTTTGGCCGAAAATTTGACCCCCTCCGATCTTCTTGAAACTCTGGATTCTGACAGAGGGCCACGAGACTTCGACCAGCGCGCAAAAATGGAGGCTCTAGACCCTTCCAGAGCCGAGATATCGGATGTCAACGTTTTGACCCGAAAAAAAAACATAAGGGGTAACACTGTCGTTTTTGGCCGAAATTTTGACCCCCTCCGATCTTCTTGAAACTCTGGATTCTGACAGAGGGCCACGAGAATTCGACCAGCGCGCAAAAATGGAGGCTCTAGACCCTTCCAGAGCCGAGATATCGGATGTCAAAGTTTTGACCTGAAAAAAAAAACATAAGGGGTAACACTGTCGTTTTTGGCCGAAATTTTGACCCCCTCCGATCTTCTTGAAACTCTGGATTCTGACAGAGGGCCACGAGACTTCGACCAGCGCGCAAAAATGGAGGCTCTAGACCCTTCCAGAGCCGAGATATCGGATGTCAAAGTTTTGACCTGAAAAAAAACCATAAGGGGTAACACTGTCGTTTTTGGCCGAAATTTTGACCCCCTCCGATCTTCTTGAAACTCTGGATTCTGACAGAGGGCCACGAGACTTCGACCAACGCACAAAAATGGAGGCTCTAGACCCTTCCAGAGCCGAGATATCGGATGTCAAAGTTTTGACCTGAAAAAAAAACATAAGGGGTAACACTGTCGTTTTTGGCCGAAATTTTGACCCCCTCCGATCTTCTTGAAACTCTGGATTCTGACAGAGGGCCACGAGACTTCGACCAGCGAGCAAAAATGGAGGCTCTAGACCCTTCCAGAGCCGAGATATCGGATGTCAAAGTTTTGACCCGAAAAAAAAACATAAGGGGTAACACTGTCGTTTTTGGCCGAAATTTTGACCCCCTCCGATCTTCTTGAAACTCTGGATTCTGACAGAGGGCCACGAGACTTCGACCAGCGCGCAAAATGCAGGCTCTAGACCCTTCCAGAGCCGAGATATCGGATGTCAAAGTTTTGACCTGAAAAAAAAAACATAAGGGGTAACACTGTCGTTTTTGGCCGAAATTTTGACCCCCTCCGATCTTCTTGAAACTCTGGATTCTGACAGAGGGCCACGAGACTTCGACCAGCGCGCAAAAATGGAGGCTCTAGACCCTTCCAGAGCCGAGATATCGAAGGTCAAAATTTGGACCTGAAAAAAAAACATAAGGGGTAACACTGTCAAACTTTGACATCCGATATCTCGGCTCCGGAAGGGTCTAGAGCCTCCATTTTTGCGCGCTGGTCGAAGTCTCGTGGCCCTCTGTCAGAATCCAGAGTTTCAAGAAGATCGGAGGGGGTCAAAATTTCGGCCAAAAACGACAGTGTTACCCCTTATGTTTTTTTTTCAGGTCAAAACTTTGACATCCGATATCTCGGCTCTGGAAGGGTCTAGAGACTCCATTTTTGCACGCTGGTCGAAGTCTCGTGGCCCTCTGTCAGAATCCAGAGTTTCAAGAAGATCGGAGGGGCTCAAAATTTCGGCCAAAAACGACAGTGTTACCCCTTATGTTTTTTTTTCGGGTCAAAACTTTGACGTCTGATATCTCGGCTCTGGAAGGGTCTAGAGCCTCCATTTTTGCGTGCTGGTCGAAGTCTCGTGGTCCTCTGTCAGAATCCAGAGTTTCAAGAAGATCGGAGGGGGTCAAAATTTCGGCCAAAAACGACAGTGTTACCCCTTATGTTTTTTTTTTTCAGGTCAAAACTTTGACATCCGATATCTCGGCTCTGGAAGGGTCTAGAGCCTCCATTTTTGCGCGCTGGTCGAAGTCTCGTGGCCCTCTGTCAGAATCCAGAGTTTCAAGAAGATCGGAGGGGGTCAAAATTTCGGCCAAAAACGACAGTGTTACCCCTTATGTTTTTTTTTCGGGTCAAAACTTTGACATCCGATATCTCGGCTCTGGAAGGGTCTAGAGCCTCCATTTTTGCGCGCTGGTCGAAGTCTCGTGGCCCTCTGTCAGAATCCAGAGTTTCAAGAAGATCGGAGGGGGTCAAAATTTCGGCCAAAAACGACAGTGTTACCCCTTATGTTTTTTTTTCGGGTCAAAACTTTGACGTCTGATATCTCGGCTCTGGAAGGGTCTAGAGCCTCCATTTTTGCGCGCTGGTCGAAGTCTCGTGGTCCTCTGTCAGAATCCAGAGTTTCAAGAAGATCGGAGGGGGTCAAAATTTCGGCCAAAAACGACAGTGTTACCCCTTATGTTTTTTTTTTCAGGTCAAAACTTTGACATCCGATATCTCGGCTCTGGAAGGGTCTAGAGCCTCCATTTTTGCGCGCTGGTCGAAGTCTCGTGGCCCTCTGTCAGAATCCAGAGTTTCAAGAAGATCGGAGGGGGTCAAAATTTCGGCCAAAAACGACAGTGTTACCCCTTATGTTTTTTTTTCAGGTCAAAACTTTGACATCCGATATCTCGGCTCTGGAAGTGTCTAGAGCCTCCATTTTTGCGCGCTGGTCGAAGTCTCGTGGCCCTCTGTCAGAATCCAGAGTTTCAAGAAGATCGGAGGGGGTCAAAATTTCGGCCAAAAACGACAGTGTTACCCCTTATGTTTTTTTTTTCAGGTCAAAACTTTGACATCCGATATCTCGGCTCTGGAAGGGTCTAGAGCCTGCATTTTTGCGCGCTGGTCGAAGTCTCGTGGCCCTCTGTCAGAATCCAGAGTTTCAAGAAGATCGGAGGGGGTCAAAATTTCGGCCAAAAACGACAGTGTTACCCCTTATGTTTTTTTTTCGGGTCAAAACTTTGACATCCGATATCTCGGCTCTGGAAGGGTCTAGAGCCTCCATTTTTGCGCGCTGGTCGAAGTCTTGTGGCCCTCTGTCAGAATCCAGAGTTTCAAGAAGATCGGAGGGGGTCAAAATTTCGGCCAAAAACGACAGTGTTACCCCTTATGTTTTTTTTTTCAGGTCAAAACTTTGACATCCGATATCTCGGCTCTGGAAGGGTCTAGAGCCTCCATTTTTGTGCGTTGGTCGAAGTCTCGTGGCCCTCTGTCAGAATCCAGAGTTTCAAGAAGATCGGAGGGGGTCAAAATTTCGGCCAAAACGACAGTGTTACCCCTTATGGTTTTTTTTCAGGTCAAAACTTTGACATCCGATATCTCGGCTCTGGAAGGGTCTAGAGCCTCCATTTTTGCGCGCTGGTCGAAGTCTCGTGGCCCTCTGTCAGAATCCAGAGTTTCAAGAAGATCGGAGGGGGTCAAATTTCGGCCAAAAACGACAGTGTTACCCCTTATGTTTTTTTTTTCGGGTCAAAACTTTGACATCCGATATCTCGGCTCTGGAAGGGTCTAGAGCCTCCATTTTGCGCGCTGGTCGAAGTCTCGTGGCCCTCTGTCAGAATCCAGAGTTTCAAGAAGATCGGAGGGGGTCAAAATTTCGCCAAAAACGACAGTGTTACCCCTTATGTTTTTTTTTCGGGTCAAAACTTTGACATCCGATATCTCGGCTCTGGAAGGGTCTAGAGCCTCCATTTTTGCGCGCTGGTCGAAGTCTCGTGGCCCTCTGTCAGAATCCAGAGTTTCAAGAAGATCGGAGGGGGTCAAAATTTCGGCCAAAAACGACAGTGTTACCCCTTATGTTTTTTTTTCGGGTCAAAACTTTGACATCGATATCTCGCTCTGGAAGGGTCTAGAGCCTCCATTTTTGCGCGCTGGTCGAAGTCTCGTGGCCCTCTGTCAGAATCCAGAGTTTCAAGAAGATCGGAGGGGGTCAAAATTTCGGCCAAAAACGACAGTGTTACCCCTTATGTTTTTTTTTCAGGTCAAAACTTTGACATCCGATATCTCGGCTCTGGAAGGGTCTAGAGCCTCCATTTTTGCGCGCTGGTCGAAGTCTCGTGGCCCTCTGTCAGAATCCAGAGTTTCAAGAAGATCGGAGGGGGTCAAAATTTCGGCCAAAAACGACAGTGTTACCCCTTATGTTTTTTTTTCAGGTCAAAACTTTGACATCCGATATCTCGGCTCCGGAAGGGTCTAGAGCCTCCATTTTTGCGCGCTGGTCGAAGTCTCGTGGCCCTCTGACAGAATCCAGAGTTTCAAGAAGATCGGAGGGGGTCAAAATTTCGGCCAAAAACGACAGTGTTACCCTTATGTTTTTTTTTTCAGGTCAAAACTTTGACATCCGATATCTCGGCTCTGGAAGGGTCTAGAGCCTCCATTTTTGCGCGCTGGTCGAAGTCTCGTGGCCCTCTGTCAGAATCCAGAGTTTCAAGAAGATCGGAGGGGGTCAAAATTTCGGCCAAAAACGACAGTGTTACCCCTTATGTTTTTTTTTCAGGTCAAAACTTTGACATCCGATATCTCGGCTCTGGAAGGGTCTAGAGCCTCCATTTTTGCGCGCTGGTCGAAGTCTCGTGGCCCTCTGTCAGAATCCAGAGTTTCAAGAAGATCGGAGGGGGTCAAAATTTCGGCCAAAAAAAAAAATGACAGTGTTACCCCTTATGTTTTTTTTTTGGCCGAAATTTTGACCCCCTCCGATCTTCTTGAAACTCTGGATTCTGACAGAGGGCCACGACACTTCGACCAGCGCGCAAAAATGGAGGCTCTAGACCCTTCCAGAGCCAAGATATCGGATGTCAAAGTTTTGACCTGAAAAAAAAAACATAAGGGGTAACACTGTCGTTTTTGGCCGAAATTTTGACCCCCTCCGATCTTCTTGAAACTCTGGATTTTTACAGAGGGCCACGAGACTTCGACCAGCGCCCAAAAATGGAGGCTCTAGACCCTTCCAGAGCCGAGATATCGGATGTCAAAGTTTTGACCCAAAAAAAAACATAAGGGGTAACACTGTCGTTTTTGGCCGAAATTTTGACCCCTCCGATCTTCTTGAAACTCTGGATTCTGACAGAGGGCCACGAGACTTCGAACAGCGCGCAAAAATGGAGGCTCTAGACCCTTCCAGAGCCGAGATATCGGATGTCAAAGTTTTGACCCGAAAAAAAAAACATAAGGGGTAACACTGTCGTTTTTGGCCGAAATTTTGACCCCCTCCGATCTTCTTGAAACTCTGGATTTTTACAGAGGGCCACGAGACTTCGACCAGCGCGCAAAAATGGAGGCTCTAGACCCTTCCAGAGCCGAGATATCGGATGTCAAAGTTTTGACCCAAAAAAAAACATAAGGGGTAACACTGTCGTTTTTGGCCGAAATTTTGACCCCCTCCGATCTTCTTGAAACTCTGGATTCTGACAGAGGGCCACGAGACTTCGAACAGCGCGCAAAAATGGAGGCTCTAGACCCTTCCAGAGCCGAGATATCGGATGTCAAAGTTTTGACCCGAAAAAAAACATAAGGGGTAACACTGTCGTTTTGGCTGAAATTTTGACCCCCACCGATCTTCTTGAAACTCTGGATTCTGAGAGAGGGCCACGAGACTTCGACCAGCGCGCAAACATGGAGGCTCTAGTCCCTTCCAGAGCCGAGATATCGGATGTCAAAGTTTTGACCTGAAAAAAAAACATAAGGGGTACACTGTCGTTTTTGGCCGAAATTTTGACCCCCTCCGATCTTCTTGAAACTCTGGATTCTGACAGAGGGCCACGAGACTTCGACCAGCGCGCAAACATGGAGGCTCTAGTCCCTTCCAGAGCCGAGATATCGGATGTCAAAGTTTTGACCTGAAAAAAAAAAACATAAGGGGTAACACTGTCGTTTTTGGCCGAAATTTTGACCCCCTCCGATCTTCTTGAAACTCTGGATTCTGACAGAGGGCCACGAGACTTCGACCAGCGCGCAAAAAATGGAGGCTCTAGACCCTTCAAGAGCCGAGATATCAGATGTCAAAGTTTTGACCTGAAAAAAAACATAAGGGGTAACACTGTCGTTTTTGGCCGAAATTTTGACCCCCTCCGATCTTCTTGAAACTCTGGATTCTGACAGAGGGCCATGTGACTTCGACCAGCGCGCAAAAATGGAGGCTCTAGACCCTTCCAGAGCCGAGATATCGGATGTCAAAGTTTTGACCTGAAAAAAAAAACATAAGGGGTAACACTGTCGTTTTTGGCCGAAATTTTGACCCCCTCCGATCTTCTTGAAACTCTGGATTCTGACTGAGGGCCACGAGACTTTGACCAGCGCGCAAAAATGGAGGCTCTAGACCCTTCCAGAGCCGAGATATCGGATGTCAAAGTTTTGACCTGAAAAAAAAAACATAAGGGGTAACACTGTCGTTTTTGGCCGAAAATTTGACCCCCTCCGATCTTCTTGAAACTCTGGATTCTGACAGAGGGCCACGAGACTTCGACCAGCGCGCAAAAATGGAGGCTCTAGACCCTTCCAGAGCCGAGATATCGGATGTCAACGTTTTGACCCGAAAAAAAAACATAAGGGGTAACACTGTCGTTTTTGGCCGAAATTTGACCCCCTCCGATCTTCTTGAAACTCTGGATTCTGACAGAGGGCCACGAGAATTCGACCAGCGCGCAAAAATGGAGGCTCTAGACCCTTCCAGAGCCGAGATATCGGATGTCAAAGTTTTGACCTGAAAAAAAAAACATAAGGGGTAACACTGTCGTTTTTGGCCGAAATTTTGACCCCCTCCGATCTTCTTGAAACTCTGGATTCTGACAGAGGGCCACGAGACTTCGACCAGCGCGCAAAATGGAGGCTCTAGACCCTTCCAGAGCCGAGATATCGGATGTCAAAGTTTTGACCTGAAAAAAAACCATAAGGGGTAACACTGTCGTTTTTGGCCGAAATTTTGACCCCCTCCGATCTTCTTGAAACTCTGGATTCTGACAGAGGGCCACGAGACTTCGACCAACGCACAAAAATGGAGGCTCTAGACCCTTCCAGAGCCGAGATATCGGATGTCAAAGTTTTGACCTGAAAAAAAAACATAAGGGGTAACACTGTCGTTTTTGGCCGAAATTTTGACCCCCTCCGATCTTCTTGAAACTCTGGATTCTGACAGAGGGCCACGAGACTTCGACCAGCGCGCAAAAATGGAGGCTCTAGACCCTTCCAGAGCCGAGATATCGGATGTCAAAGTTTTGACCCGAAAAAAAAAACATAAGGGGTAACACTGTCGTTTTTGGCCGAAATTTTGACCCCCTCCGATCTTCTTGAAACTCTGGATTCTGACAGAGGGCCACGAGACTTCGACCAGCGCGCAAAAATGCAGGCTCTAGACCCTTCCAGAGCCGAGATATCGGATGTCAAAGTTTTGACCTGAAAAAAAAAACATAAGGGGTAACACTGTCGTTTTTGGCCGAAATTTTGACCCCCTCCGATCTTCTTGAAACTCTGGATTCTGACAGAGGGCCACGAGACTTCGACCAGCGCGCAAAATGGAGGCTCTAGACCCTTCCAGAGCCGAGATATCGAAGGTCAAAATTTGGACCTGAAAAAAAAACATAAGGGGTAACACTGTCAAACTTTGACATCCGATATCTCGGCTCCGGAAGGGTCTAGAGCCTCCATTTTTGCGCGCTGGTCGAAGTCTCGTGGCCCTCTGTCAGAATCCAGAGTTTCAAGAAGATCGGAGGGGGTCAAAATTTCGGCCAAAAACGACAGTGTTACCCCTTATGTTTTTTTTTTCAGGTCAAAACTTTGACATCCGATATCTCGGCTCTGGAAGGGTCTAGAGACTCCATTTTTGCACGCTGGTCGAAGTCTCGTGGCCCTCTGTCAGAATCCAGAGTTTCAAGAAGATCGGAGGGGCTCAAAATTTCGGCCAAAAACGACAGTGTTACCCCTTATGTTTTTTTTTCGGGTCAAAACTTTGACGTCTGATATCTCGGCTCTGGAAGGGTCTAGAGCCTCCATTTTTGCGTGCTGGTCGAAGTCTCGTGGTCCTCTGTCAGAATCCAGAGTTTCAAGAAGATCGGAGGGGGTCAAAATTTCGGCCAAAAACGACAGTGTTACCCCTTATGTTTTTTTTTTTCAGGTCAAAACTTTGACATCCGATATCTCGGCTCTGGAAGGGTCTAGAGCCTCCATTTTTGCGCGCTGGTCGAAGTCTCGTGGCCCTCTGTCAGAATCCAGAGTTTCAAGAAGATCGGAGGGGGTCAAAATTTCGGCCAAAAACGACAGTGTTACCCCTTATGTTTTTTTTTCGGGTCAAAACTTTGACATCCGATATCTCGGCTCTGGAAGGGTCTAGAGCCTCCATTTTTGCGCGCTGGTCGAAGTCTCGTGGCCCTCTGTCAGAATCCAGAGTTTCAAGAAGATCGGAGGGGGTCAAAATTTCGGCCAAAAACGACAGTGTTACCCCTTATGTTTTTTTTTCAGGTCAAAACTTTGACATCCGATATC